>OU744799.1:11101500-11638215 GCA_916614155.1 Mesoligia furuncula | reverse complement strand
GAAGTTGTTTACTTATGACGTTATGGCGATACTGGCATCTTAGGTATTTTTGGTGCTGTAGAGCCTTCACGCAGACGACGTCGCGGGCAGCAGCTAGTAATTATAATAAAATTGTAGAAAAGTGGTGTCTGTACAATGGAAATATATTAAAAAAAAGTAGCAGGGGTTGTTATTATATCGATGCCGAACCCGAAAATGTAATTAATTTTTTTTTTGTCTGTTTATCTGTTTGTCTGTTTATCTGTTTGTCTGTTTGTCTGCTGTGTTTGTGCACGCTAACATCAGAAACGGCTTATTCGATTTAGATGCGGTTTTCACTAATATATTGTAGTAAGCTTCACTTAACATTTAGTGTTTATTTCATGTCAATCGGTTGATAAATAAAAAAGTTATGTCAATTTAAAGAATCACGGCGAACATTTGTTAAGGTATTCTATCAGAGTACGTAAACGCCTCGCGCCTGCGCGTCCGTGGCTATATATACAAGGTGTAACGGAAAGGGGGTATCAACCCTGAAGGAGGTGAATGAAGATGAAAAAAAAAATTTGGACCTCCCATAGTAATAGCACATCAATGATTTACTATTACTATGGGAGGTCCAAATTTTTTTTCATATTTCGACCTATGTTCTTTGGGGAAATTTGTTCAGTTTCATGAGCACATTCACCTCCTTCAGGGTTGATACCCCTTTCCGTTACACCTTGTATAAAGCGCGCTGAGAGCCGCGCCGCTGCCATAACTCCGATCCAGCCTGTCCCTTGCTGCCCTCTCCCAGCGACGCCCTAAGCCGAGGTCCGTACCCCACAGGGGGTGCCCATAGCGTGTAGTCGCTTAGTTTTTAAGTTTATATTGTGTAGTTAAGTTGTGTATTATGCCCTGGCTGGAGGCCTTAATTTATTGAGGCATCCACAGGAAAGCCAGGTTAAGCAGTCGACAACCCCTCAGGTTGAACTGCGAGATGACCATTTCAAAAGAAAACGCGCCGCTGCCATAAGGATTCAGTTATTCGTAGCGAACGCACGTATCCTGGAGAGTATAGGCGAATAGTTGGATTCGATTATTGCGATTCACTTGAATACTGACTGTTTGCACATTTCATTTATTTATATTTTAGGGTTTGTAGGTTAGGTTCTTTTTCTTAATTTTCTTTAAAATTTTGTAAGTATTTGGTATAGGTTAGGCGGTTCTTTCCTTGATTATTGGGTATTTACTTATCTTAATTTTTATTTAGGGTTTTGTAAATAAATATTGTAAGCATTTATTATTGGTTAGGCATTTCTTTCCCTGATTTTCGGTATACTTATCTTAATTTGTATTTAGGGTTTGTATATAAATATTATAAGTATTTGGTATAGGTTAGGCATTTCTTTTCTTGAGTATAAGTTCATTAGCTTAGGTTAGTAATTATTTTTTCTAGCAATTCTTTTGTTTTATAAAGTTAGTACGTTTGTATGTGTAGAAGAATAGCACCACCCCTTACTTCCCGTGGGTGTCGTAAAAGGCGACTAAGGGTCTCACCGGAGAATGGGCAGCAGCGTTCTCTATGCATTCCACCACCATACCATACTGCGATCGCCAACCCGCCTGCCAAGCGTGGCGATTATGGCAAACCCCCCCAAAATTGGGGGAGGCCTATGTCCAGCAGTGGACGTCTATCGGCTGAAATGATGATGATAATGACGTTTGGTTTACACGTCTTAACACTTATTACTTAAACTGTGATAATTTTAGACTGTATAATAATCTGTAAGTATTTATAATTTAATTGTTTACGATAGTACGTGTTTACTAAATAACTGTGTTTTAAGTAGTAAGTACTATTTTATTGTAAGAATGCCTCGAAGAAGATCCAACCTCTCCCAATGTAGCAGAAATGCTAAAAGGATGAGATTAGTTCGATCACAGGAATCTGAGGAAGGTCGTGAGGCAAAAGGCTCTCTGCACCAGGCTAGGTTTCGTGCTGCAGAAACTTCGACTCAGCGAGAATCTCGACTGAGTTCAAATCGTTCTCGAATGATGACAACTCAACAACGGCAATGACAACGGAAAACGGGGAACAACGAAAGGCACGTTTATCTGTCGATCGCGAAGCTCACGCGCTATCGCGTGAGTCTGAGACTTTTGCTGTCAGGGAAATCCGCCTGAGCTCCCAGAGAGTACGGACAACAAATGCTCGATTCCAGGAGACACAGGACGAACGGGAAATACGTCTCACTGCCGATCGTGAAGCTCAAGCACTAGAGTCTGAGACTTTCACTGAAATTCGCCTGAGTTCTCAGAGGGTTCGGACAGCAAATGCCCGGTCTGTAGACGGTATATGTAATTCAAAATAGGCTGCCCGAAAAGCCACTATTCCACGCGGACGAAGTCGCGGGCACAGCTAGTTTCGAATATAAGCGATATCCAACATAAGCAATATCCTTTAAAATTGTTCAGATTGTGATAGTGTGGTGTTACGCAATGAGGTTGCTGTATGTTGCCTTATCTTCCATCATCATCATCATCATCATTTCAGCCGAAAGACGTCCACTGCTGGACATAGGCCTCCCCAATTTTGGGGGGGGGTTTGCCATAATCGCCACGCTTGGCATGCGGGTTGGCGATCGCAGTATGGTATGATGGTGTAATGCATAGAGAACGCTGCTGCCCATTCTCCGGTCTCCCTTAGTCGCCTTTTACGACAGCCACGGGAAGTATGGGGCCTTGCTATTCTTTAAGTCCGGCACCACACAGACAATATCTTCCACGTAGTATTAATGATGGTACAGACGCCAGCACATCAAGCTACCCGAAACTGTAAAATGTTCTCAATCAACTTTGAACGTTATGCTTTAGCGATAAATTAAATAAGAAATTTGACAGATTGTACACATGCATTGAGAACGAACGAAATGTATTTCAAGTGACATACATTTTGTTCGTTCTCACGCACGCACGCACTCTCACGCACGCACGCACTCTCACGCACGCGCACACTCGAATACATACAAACACACTTACACTCCACACATAACTAAGTATACTTGAAATCGGAATCTGAGATAATTATCAAATGTGGAAGAACAACAAACTCAATGACATACGCAGCAGGATCCAAATTCTATTGCAATAAAAAAAATCTGCATTCTAAATAAACGATACAGTCGTTTATAAGTGGGGATGAAATGTAAATTATCTGAGATTACGAATTCAAGTACCTAAACCAATTATATGTAAATTCTCTAGTAGGCCTCCCCCAAGCACCTCCACTTCGACCGGTCCTGTGCTTCCCGCATCCAACGGGTTTCTGCGGCCTTCACAAGGTCGTCGGTCCATCTTGTGAGAGGCCTTCCAACGCTACGTCTTCCGATACGCGGTCGCCACTCCAGAACCTTTCGGTCCCATCGGCCATCTGTTCTGCAAGCAATGTGCCCTGCCCACTGCCACTTAAGTTTGGCAATTCTTCGGGCAATGTCGGTTACCTTGGTATTTTTTTTTATTGTAACATTTTTTGTTATTAATTCTGTCATTAACAGGCTTTGTATGTGTACACATAGACATGGAAGAAGGAGGTCTTCTGTAACGTCTGTCCTAGATCCACGAATGACAGCCGGGACTGGAAAAACTGGACTATCAAAAATATTTTTTTAAATCTGACTGGTGGTTCCAGATATAAGCGCGTTCAAACAAACAAACTAACACTTCAGCTTTATTATTAGTATATACATAGGTTGATTATTATTAAGTAGTATGTATAGATTATATATTAATAATAATTCAAAACCTAACTACCTATAGCTTCTAGTCCAACAGGTATTTTTTAAACAAAACTTCGAATTTGCAGCACATGTACCTACAGTCACGAGCATAAGTATGTATACACTTGGCTTTTTTCAAAGGCGATTTTCTCCTTTATTTTTGAATGAAATTTTATGTTATTAGGAACATGGTATTTTAGAACCCATAGGTTTATGTAAAGTGTCGTATTTCAATGTTACATTCGTTATTTCGTGAAAAAATCGCAATTTAAAGTTGCCAAGTGTTGACGTATTAGTGCTCTTGACTGTACTTATCAAGTGTGGGACTGCTTCTTCTTGACCTATCAAGTTGTGAACAATCAGTAATTTATTTACTTTTAAAACGACTTCCAAAAAAGGAAGTTATTCATTCGGCAAGTTTTCTTTCATGTATTTGCACTGATTTATGGGCCGTGATTACTGTGCCAACTTGCGTGGTCCCTTTTTTCATTTTATAAAAACTTTTATTAACTTTGCTTGGACTGCCCAAGCAAAGTTAAAATAATTTTAAGTTAACTTCAACAATACCTATGTTTTTCACTTTATGTATTTTATTTATTTATTTTATTTTATTAATTTTAAGAAAACTTACAGCTAGTACATTCGTGTAGTAAAAAGGTAATATGTAGAAGAAAGCCAATTACAAGTTTCCACTTATATAAAGTTATGTGAAAAAAAAGAAAAACGGTACATCCAGCGCGAGAGTAAAACATAGAGACAACTGAAGAGAATAATAAAAAAAAAAAAAGTACATTACACAACAAAGTTACACTTCAAAGAAAAAGTTACTTAACATTTTTTTTAACTTCTGGACACTATTTGTGAATAAATCAAGCTCAACATCCCGGCACACCATATTGAACATTCGACATGCTCTTAAAATATATGTATTTTGCCTATAGATAGTTTTCACAATAGGTACATGAAGGAGATGAGGTCTACGAAGAAACACAGACGGTACACGAAGTCCAATCTTGGCCACCAGCTCAGGGACGTCAGTAGACCCGTTCATTATACTAAATAGGAAAGCAAGATCTGCCATTTTTCTTCGCTCGTGTAAAGGAAGAATATGAAATTTCTTACACCGACTAGTATAGTCAGGAAGATAAGTATTTGAACGATATTGAATGTACCTTAAAAATCGCCTTTGTATACCTTCAAGGCGATTGATATAAACATTGTAATTTGGATTCCAAATTTGAGATGCATATTCGAGATGGCTACGGACAAAAGCACAGTATAGAATTTTCATGGTTTTGACATTCTTAAAGTCAGAGGAGATCCTAAAAATAAAACCCAACGCTTTAGAAGCCTTGTTGACTATATTGTCAATGTGCGCATCAAACAAAAGTTTTGAGTCAAAAACTACCCCAAGATCCTTGATGATGACGTTGACTCTGGCTATTGAGGTATTCGATAATTTGTAATTATACCTAATAGGGTTTGGCTTACGAGTAAATGTACACACATAACATTTTGAAATATTTAAATCCAACCTATTCCGATCGCAATAATCATGGAACCGGTCCAAATCCTCCTGTAATAGTTGTGCATCCTCAATGGTTGACACTTGGCTCAGGATTTTCATGTCATCCGCGTATAATAAAATTTTTGAATTTAGAAAACAAGAGGCGATGTCATTTACAAAAATATTGAATAATAGAGGTCCTAATAAGGATCCTTGGGGAACCCCAGACGGAATGTACATCGCTCTCGAGGCATAACCATTGAGCACTACAGTCTGGCATCTATTTTCAACATATGATACAAACCATCTGTACAAGTTACCCCTCACACCAATCCCTAGCAATTTGCGCATTAGAAGCGCATGGTCTATACGATCAAAGCATTTGCTGTAGTCAGTGTATATAACGTCGACCTGAGACCTCCTGGACATATGCTCCGAAAGATAGTCACTACAGACCACGAGATTGGATGTAGTGGAGCGACCTTTTAAAAATCCATGTTGGTGTTCGGAGAAACTTAATTTAAGCGAAGTAGAGAGCTGTACGTGTACGATTTTCTCCATAATTTTAGCGAACACGCAAAGTTTGGAGATCGGTCTATAGTTTTCAACACTGTCCTTAGGTCCTTTTTTATGAATCGGCGTTATGTACGCTGACTTCCAGATTGCAGGCACCACTCCCTTGTCGAATGACCGTTTAAATAATAATGTCAATGGAATGGATAGACATCCGGCACATTTGGTTACAAAAATTGGTGAAATATTATCCGGACCAGCGGATTTGTTAATATCTACTTGCTTGAGTAAGCGAAATACCTCCTCTTCCCGCACATCAATAGAGCAGATGTCTGATATGAGACCAGACTGATCAATTCTCGCAGAGGCTAAGAATTCATTTGTGTCGCGTCGCTCTTGGAAGTTCGAAAAGAAATAGTCGCCAAACATATTACAGATTTCCTCCCCGTGACCAGATAACACCTCACCATATTTTAATACAGCTGGGTAACCATTGGTTTGTTTTTTTGATTTAACATATTGCCAAAAAGCCCTAGGATTTTTAGAAATGGCTAATTCAATGTTTGCTATATAGTCGTAGCAAGTGGAGAACTAACAAATCAAGCCTGAACATCGGTGATTTAGTCCTTCTGAAGGAGGATAATGCACCGCCTCTGTGTTGGAGAATGGGACGAGTGCAGAAATTGTTTCCTGGATCAGACGGAGTTTCTCGAGTTGCTGATGTGAAGACCCAACGGGGAGTTGTACGACGTCCTTTAGTTCGCCTCTGCCCTCTGCCTTCCTCAGATGAAATAAAGGGTTGAAACCTGAAGATTTCAACGGCGGGAGGATGTTGGCGCCTAGTGCTACCTTCATAGCAACAAGCTTCGTTCATCTGAGACGAAGCAAATAGTTAGGAGTTTATTTTTTTTTCTTAGTTTTTTCAAGGTACCCCACCTTACATTTTATTATATCCATTTTTGCATAACGTTGATCGCTCCACTAAATAATTGTAAAAAACCTATTCTGTGTCGAAATACAAGTATAAAACTATCCGCGGGTTTCATTTATGTCCAATCCGAGACATAAAAATTTAGGGTATAAACATAGATTCGCCGGCAGAGCGATTCAGCCAATCATGGCGGATCTGCCCAAAGAACGCGTTCATAGTGAGCATCCATTCAGTAACACAGCTGTCGATTATGCTGGGCCTATTCTAATTGCCAACAAAAAGGGACGGGGTCACAGCCCCAACATTGGCACCAATGTTGGGGCTGTGACCCCGTCCCTTTTTGAAGTGCTCAGGATAGTGTGCGGAGATAAATTATACTTGTTCTTGTCGGTATTTACTTCTATATTTAAAGATAGAATATAATAAAGTTACAAGAAAACGAATGGTCGGACCGCGACGCGACAATAATGAAATCGCACCCGCTCTTAGCGGCTACTACGGCCGAATTGGCGCGGCGCGCGCCGCGCCGGCCGGCCGGCGGCGCTTGCGCGCGTGTGTGAAGTGACGATGTGAGACGCCGTGGCGGGAACAGCTATCCCTCTCCTCCCGCGTCCCGCTCATGCATGGTTGGGGCGCGTGTGCGCGCCAACAGGCTCCCCCCGTTGGAACTTGTTCCAAAGTCCGAAGTGGGCAGCAGGCAGAGCCTATTGTAGGCTCGTCGAAGCACTCCCGATGCTGTCCTGACGTCAGCAACGCGTGTGATGCCGTCGGAGCCAGGGTGAAGATGTATGATGCGGCCGAGTCGCCAATGGTTTGGTGGGAGGCGGTCATCCTTGACCACGACCAGGTCTCCCAGCTGCAGCAGCTCCTGCTCATGGCGCTGCCATTTTGCACGTTTCTGTAATTCTGAAAGATATTCTGTCTGATATCGGTTCCAAAAATGAGCCGCCAAGGCTTGTACCCTTTTATAACGAGGCAAGGTACTGATCCGTGTCTCTCTCTCTGTGTCCACCTGAGTAGGCAACATCGTGATAGTTCGTCCAATTAAAAAATGAGAGGGAGTCAGTGGAGTCATATCGTTGGGATCAGAAGATAATGGAGTAAGAGGGCGTGAATTTAAAATCCCTTCAATTTGAATTAAAACTGTGTTTAACTCTTCGTAAGTTAAATGGGCTAGGGATAGAATTCTTTTAAGAAGGAGTTTAACGGACTTGACTGAGCCTTCAGCTAAGCCGTTGAAATGTGGGCTATAGGCAGGAGTGAATTTGAAATTAATTGCCTGCTCTGCTGCACTGAAACTAATGTCATTACACCTTGATTTTAGGAAGGTTGAGAGTTCATTGTAGGCTCCTACAAAGTTTGTACCGTTATCCGAATATATGTTAACAGGCCGCCCTCTGCGAGCGATAAATCTATTCAATGCAGCTATAAATGCTTCAGTAGTCAGATCAGTGACTAGTTCAACATGAACTGCCCTCACTGCCAAGCACACAAATATACAAATGTACGATTTTATAAGTTGGCTGCCCCTACCCTTTTGGGTTTGGACATAAATGAAACCCGCGGATAGTTTTATACTTGTATTTCGACACAGAATAGGTTTTTTACAATTATTTAGTGGAGCGATCAACGTTATGCAAAAATGGATATAATAAAATGTAAGGTGGGGTACCTTGAAAAAACTAAGAAAAAAAAATAAACTCCTAACTATTTGCTTCGTCTCAGATGAACGAAGCTTGTTGCTATGAAGGTAGCACTAGGCGCCAACATCCTCCCGCCGTTGAAATCTTCAGGTTTCAACCCTTTATTTCATCTGAGGAAGGCAGAGGGCAGAGGCGAACTAAAGGACGTCGTACAACTCCCCGTTGGGTCTTCACATCAGCAACTCGAGAAACTCCGTCTGATCCAGGAAACAATTTCTGCACTCGTCCCATTCTCCAACACAGAGGCGGTGCATTATCCTCCTTCAGAAGGACTAAATCACCGATGTTCAGGCTTGATTTGTTAGTTCTCCACTTGCTACGTTGCTGTAAGTCAGCGATATATTCACGCTGCCACCGACGCCAAAAATGTTGATGAATTTGCTGTATTCGTTGGTAGCGTTGTAGATTATTGGAATTGCGGTCTTCTAAGGCAGGTGATGGAAGAGCAGTGAGGGGCCGGCCAATAAGGAAGTGACCAGGGGTGAGGCAAAGAAGATCATCAGGTGAGGAGGATAACGGACAAAGCGGACGACTATTCAGAATGGATTCTACATGTGCAAAAAGGGTAGACAGCTCTTCAAAAGTTAAATGGGAATTGCCCATCACACGTTTGATATGGTACTTAGCCGATTTCACACCGGCCTCCCAAATTCCACCAAAATGAGGGGCGTAAGAAGGTGAAAAAATAAAATTGATCCCTTCCCCGCTTGCAAAATCAGAAAGAGAATCCGCGTTAATCTTGAAAAAATGATTTAGCTCCTTAGCACCAGATACAAAGTTGCGACCATTATCGCAAAACACCTCCGAAGGCCTTCCACGTCGTGACACAAACCGTCGAAAGGTTAGAATAAACGCGTCTTTAGTTAAATCACTTACAGCTTCAAGGTGTATACATTTATACGTTAAACATACAAAAAGACAAAGATAGCCTTTAACTAATTTCGAACCGCGTCCTTTCCTATTCAAAATAAAAAAAGGACCTTATTATGATATGAGGTATGATATTGATGTTATAATAACTTCCTGACAATGTTATTTACAGAGCAAGTAGTCATCATCTGCCCAACCTTTTCCCAACTATGTTGGAGTCGGCTTCCAGTCTAACCGGATGCAGCTGAATACCAGTATTTTTCATCGAGCGACTGCCTATCTTACCTCCACAACCCAATTACTAGGTAATACGATACCCAACGATACGATACGTTACAGAGCAAGTAGTGTTATACGATTTTTATGGGGTAGGTAGGCACCACCACTAAAACAAAACAACGGAACCCAAAAAAAGTATTTTTATCACTTAATAGGTAATACGGGCTGGTTTCCGCAACTCCACGTCAACGCGCGTATTTTTATCACTTGGCGGGACACTAAAAACTCCTAGACGTAATAACAAATATTTTATTGTGTCTTGTTCAGTGTTCTTCAACCGATCAACTTTGTTTTTAAGGTTTTTTTTTCTAGGGTTCTGTACCCAAAGGGTAAAAACGGGCCGGGGCAGCGGGATTGGCCGGGGCAGCGGGATTGTCCGAAAGGGTTACCGCTACCCCGGAACAAAAAGGGCTAAGGAAGGAACATGGGTGGGTTTTAGTCAGTAAGAGTCTGACACTCCCTTCCGCTCCACCCAGAGCAGGAGGGGACATTTGATGATTTCCAACCCGAAAAAAAAAAAGGTTAAAAATGGGACCCTATTACTAAGACACCACTGTCCGTCTGTCTGTCTGTCACCAGGCTGTATCTCATGAACCGTGACAGCTAGACAGTTGAAATTTTCACAGATGATGTATTTCTGTTGCCGCTATAACAACAAACACTAAAAACAAAATAAAATAAATATTTAAGGGGGATTCCCATACAACAAACGTGTATTTTCGTTTTCGCCTTGTGATACGGAACCCTTCGTGTGCGAGTCCGACCCACACTTGGCCAGTTTTATTGTAATAACATTTGACGGATTTGACGGAAGGATGACATTTCAGCTATCAACAAAGTATGCAAAACAGTCAACTGATTAAAATTTAAATAAAAATATCAAAATCATGAATCATTATGCTACAGTTTCTATTGCCAAAAATACTATTTTATCACGTGAAGATAATGGACCAGAGGGCTGGCCTATATTATTGCCAAAAAAATCATCATCGCCATCAAAGTCAAAGTCAAAGTTTTTTATTTGTTAAACATAGATGTTTGAAATAGAATAGGTACATACATAGAAATCTCTCTAAAATCAACTGACAGTTGCTTGTCATTTTTTTAAAGTATAAGTAGGACTTAAGTTGCTGACACTACCATGTTTATACTATATTTATGAGACAGCAGTATTCGTGAAATCAAACTTACATCTATTTAAAACACTAAACTCGAAACGTCGCAACAATGATATTTTTTTTTACACACAACACAGCTTTTTACACAAAAAAATTTCTAGGCATGGCACCCAGATTGTACAGACACGCCAGCACATCAAGCTACCCGAAACTGTCAAATTTTCCCAATCAACTTTGAACCATAAGCTTTAACGATAAAGTTGAAAATCTATTAAAGAAATTTGACAGATTGTAGTAGCTTTGTGTGCTGGCGCGTCTGTACTATGCAATTTTATATTAGACGATTCCTACCGTTATTTACTATTGGGTTTTTACCATGTTTTCACATTTTTAAGCGTAAACAATCACTGTTTTTCTTTGCTGACTAATCTTCGATCAATAATTCTATTATTGATCGAAGTGACTAATAGATAATCGTCGCTGCAGAGAAACAATTACTTGCGGTTTTTTTCCGAATTGAATAAAAACACATTCCTACACATTCAAAGTCATTTTACAAACACGAATAAACAAATAACTCAGTAATTACAAACAAAATGAGAATATATTATTTCACATTAATTATGCACATGAAACGTCAGAAGCTTTCCAATTGTCGTTTTCTATGGAGAAGAGCCGACTGGCAGGAAACACAGGCTAGGTACTCTTTTAAAAATAATTGGCTAATACAATGTTTTTAAATTACAGTGTTAATAGGTATGGGAGGACAGTGTAAGCCTGTCAACAAGTAGGTACCTACCAGGTACTTAATAAAATAGAAAGTTGTTAAGTTGTTATTAAGATGTTGATGTTTTTGTTGTGGTGGTTAAGTTGTTATTAAGATGTTGATGTTTTTGTTGTGGTGGTTAAGTTGTTATTTGTAACAGCACGATGGGATTGACACCGTCGCATAAGCGTACAAAAATCCCTTAAATAAAAAAGATTTTAAAAAAAATTGTTCACTGTAACAGTCTGTAACGCCGACGACTACTTAGTTAAATTCTGACCATGTTCATTAACTTCCGACGCGGACGGTTCTATCCAACAACCTACACTCGAACCACTTTTAATCCAATTCCAATAAAAAAACAACCTTTTCTTTAAATAGTTTATTTTCTATTGCAGATGTAGTGTAGAAATATCCCAAAAAGGTGTAGGTACATACCTTACCATACCACGGTTCCCATCAGTGAATTTGACGCACGATTTCCCGCCAGCCTGCATCGTATATGATCGACTAATCGTACCACTGGGCAAAGTAGGCGGTACAAAGCCGCCTACACTACAGCCTAGCTACGGCTACAGCCACGTAGCCACGTACAGGTAGGATAGCTACGGCTACACCTAGCTACGAACAGGTAGCCTAGCGAATGGCTACGACGTGACGTAGCACTCACACGCGGTAACAATAAGTAGACGCATTCGTAGCAGGTAATTTAAGCTACGAGTAATATTAGAGCGGGAAACTATAATAATACGGTGTATAGCATGTTCCAAAAGTATCTGATGAAACGTAAACAAACGGATCAGAAAAGTTACCTGTGGATGTAGTGCCCTTGCAAATTGAGTGCTTTGATTTTATTATTTGTATACTTAAACCCGAAATTCTCATTATAATGACCATCTTAAAAATGTGTTTCATTTGACAAGAGGTTAATTTTATAACCTCATATTTTGTCGATGATTTTTCAATTATAATGATAATGTTATTCAAACAGCAGTTCTTGGAAGAATTGGTGAGATATAAAGCTGAAACCTTCTAAATAAATATAGTTAGATAAATGTGTTACTAATTCTCTTTAGTGAGTGATTGCCCTGAATAGGGTTTGTTTACACTTTCATCAGATGCTTTTAGAACAGACAGTCGGTAATAAAAAGTTACGTTACTTTTATCGTGGACCTATTTTGTCAACAAACGTTTCTTTATTTTTGTTCGCGATGTGGCAGGGGCTGTACTCAGACGGGGCTTTGATAAATGGGCAATAATATTGTATTCGAATACAATATGTTACATATTCGTGATTTTCTTACCAAAAATAAATATTGAGGTGCTGTAACGTCATCGAAAGAAAGTACTTTATCATCGCAGCTATTGTGATCGCCACAAGCCAATTCTGAGAAGATATATAGGTATTATAAGAGCCCTTTTTTACGATATTGAGGAAAAATTTTATGAGCCTTAAGAATAGAAATATTTACTGTGATCTTTACTGGGAGATGCGCGATTTTGTTCGCTTCAAAGATGAATATTTCAGATTTTTAAGTTCCCAGGAGTATTTAGGAAAATATCGTCTTTATTGGAGCGTGAACGATACCCTACCAAATTTCATGTTACTGGGAGCAGTAGCCGGGACCAATATCCAGGATGTTGATAGGTTTGTCCGAGTTTACAGTTGGAACACAGCTGGTCGACTGAGACGACAGCTTACGCTTTCGATGGCGTCCGACCCAACGAGGCGTGATCTGAAATACTAATCTGGTAAACTACGGAGGAAACTGGAAATCCTGCTCCTTGTTTAAACCCATGTATATTTATATGCATGGATAGCCTAGCCAATACGTTTAGTGAAGGAATTAAACGCTCTACGATCTCGTCCATGATTTATGCCACATTGTTCTTACGTAAAAATGTAACGCGTAATCTTTTAAAGACTGTAAAAATAGTTTGCAAGACCATATAAACAAGACTGACACTTCCTCGTTGGCGTGAGCTATTTCACCACCACTGCTCTCAAAACGGTGAAGGAAAACATCGTGAGGAAACCGGTATGTCCTAGAACCAAAAATTCGAAGACATGTGACATCTACCAACCCGCATTGGGCCCGCGTGGTGGATTACGGCCAACTCACTCTCACCGAGAGGAGGCCAGCAGTGGGAACGTTATAGGCTGATTGCGTGAGCTATTTAGTTAGAGGAGGTCTGACAAAAACAATACTTTGAAAAACTGTTTATTGGAATCACCTTGAACTATTTCAATAAAGTTGTCACTTGTTTTATTTGTTTTGGTTTTAAATGAAAGCAGAATTTATTCGTTACTGTTGGTTTTTTTGTCCTTTCAGTAACCTATTTGCGTAACACACTATTAACAACAATATGAATCATTTTTTGGTTTTAAATAAAAGCAGAATTTATTCTTTGGTTTCTTTGTCCTTTCAGCAACCTATTTGCGTAACACACTATTAACAACAATCTGAATCATTTTTTGGTTTTAAATAAAAGCAGAATTTATTCGTTGGTTTCTTTGGCCTTTCAGCAACCTATTTGCGTAACACACTATTAACAACAATCTGAATCATTTTTTGGTTTTAAATAAAAGCAGAATTTATTCGTTGGTTTCTTTGGCCTTTCAGCAACCTATTTGCGTAACACACTATTAACAACAATCTGAATCATTTTTTGGTTTTAAATAAAAGCAGAATTTATTCGTTGGTTTCTTTGGCCTTTCAGCAACCTATTTGCGTAACACACTATTAACAACAATCTGAATCATTTTTTGGTTTTAAATAAAAGCAGAATTTATTCGTTGGTTTCTTTGGCCTTTCAGCAACCTATTTGCGTAACACACTATTAACAACAAACTGAATCATTTTTTGGTTTTAAATAAAAGCAGAATTTATTCTTTGGTTTCTTTGTCCTATCAGCAACCTATTTGCGTAACACACTATTAACAACAATCTGAATCATTTTAAAGGATGTTGCTAATCCATTGCTTCATATGTTCGAAAAGTGTGTCTGATCAACAACGTGAATAATGTTGTTGAATTGTCAAAATTAAAGCCATTTCTACTGTTTGTGTGTTACGCAATTACCCCACAGTTTTTGTAAACGTTTTGGGAAAGAATTTTGCACACCTTTCTTTCAATCAAGTTAAAACTCTTATGAACTCGTTACGTCCACTTTGGTCATCATCATCATCTGCGTAGCCTTTTGTTGGGGTAGGCTTCTAGTTTAACCGAATGCAGCTAAGTACCAGTATTTTACATAGAGTTACTGCCTAAGTATCTGACCTCCACAACCCAGTTACTGGGTAATACGATACCTACCCCTTGGTAAGACTGGTTGTCAGACTTTCGGACTTCTGACGACCCGTAACGACTGTCAAAGATCCACGAATGACAGCCACGACCAAAGGCTTAACGTGCTTTCCGAAGAACGGAGGGGTCTTGGTATGTGAAGACGGTCACCCATCCACGGACCAACCGCGGCAAGCGTAGCTTAACCTGATCGATCGACCCGTGCGACTGTTATTACTTAGCTACAAGCCCCTCTACGCCAACTTTGGTATGGTCAGCATTATTGTGAATGAGTAGGTACTTATCAGTAAAATTTAGACATGATAACCAATTGAATGGGCCCTATTCGGCAAAAATCGCCAGCTAAATTCTTGTAGGTACGTTAGGTATCGTACCTACAAGATTTTCAGTTTCATAAGTACCTGGAGACTACCTTTTCATATTACTTACTAGCTTCTGCCCGCGACTTGACGTGTTTCTTGATCCCTCGACCCACCCCGTGTCGAATCGCTTCGCCTGCCCGCGCTATTACTTCGTTGTCGCTTAACGTTCCTTCTGACTCTTTTTCTCTTTGCTCGACTCCTAAGAGTCCTAGCATGGTAGTAGTATTCCTCAAGAATTGGGCTATCAATTAATGCAAAAAGATTTTTTTCTAATCCGACTGGAAGGTAGTTTCAGAGATTAGGAAGTTATAACAAACAAGGTATTAAGACTTTAGACATGGGTAGCTCGTTAGCGAGTGATAGAAAAGAGCTAGCTCTTTTCGATTGACGTTGCTCACGCTCACTCACTGGCTCGCTAAATAGCTGACTAGCTCAGTTAGCTCACATAGTCTCTAGCTCAGTACTTCAGTGAGACACCGATGACTGACCAAAGTCACCGGCCGAACGGCTCATTCGCTCGTACAATACGTCATTGTAAACTTAACATGAGACAAACCACTGTAAATCTATCTTTATGGGCATTGACTTACAGTAGAAAATACTTTGGAACATTATAAAAGGAACCGCATTGGTAGCTTCCAAAATTACAATTTTACAAAGTTCGATTATGTTATGATACAAACATTATCAAATACTATACGACCGTTCTTACTATCAAAAACCGCCACAAAAAAAAACAATCCGTAATTCCATAGTAATTCGCGTGACACGAATCAAATGAGCTAACAGTCGGCGTCTGAGCCACTGAGATATAGAAGAGCTAGTGAGTAACAAAGAGTCCAAACTTCCAAAGAGCTATTGACTATTGAGCGAGCCGAGCCGTCTCCATCGATGCGCGTGCGGCTTGAGTCAAATGAGCTAACAGTCGGCGTCTGAGTCACTGAGCTATAGAAGAGCTAGTGAGTAACAAAGAGTCCAAACTTCCAAAGAGCTATTGACTATTGAGCGAGCCGAGCCGTCTCCATCGATGCGCGTGCGGCTTGAGTCAAATGAGCTAACTGTCGGCGTCTGAGCCACTGAGATATAGAAGAGCTAGTGAGTAACAAAGAGTCCAAACTTCCAAAGAGCTATTGACTATTGAGCGAGTCGAGCCGTCTCCATCGATGCGCGTGCGGCTTGAGTCAAATGAGCTAACTGTCGGCGTCTGAGCCACTGAGATATAGAAGAGCTAGTGAGTAACAAAGAGTCCAAACTTCCAAAGAGCTATTGACTATTGAGCGAGTCGAGCCGTCTCCATCGATGCGCGTGCGGCTTGAGTCAAATGAGCTAACTGTCGGCGTCTGAGTCACTGAGATATAGAAGAGCTAGTGAGTAACAAAGAGTCCAAACTTCCAAAGAGCTATTGACTATTGAGCGAGTCGAGCCGTCTCCATCGATGCGCGTGCGGCTTGAGTCAAATGAGCTAACTGTCGGCGTCTGAGCCACTGAGATATAGAAGAGCTAGTGAGTAACAAAGAGTCCAAACTTCCAAAGAGCTATTGACTATTGAGCGAGCCGAGCCGTCTCCATCGATGCGCGTGCAGCTTGAGTCAAATGAGCTAACAGTCGGCGTCTGAGTCACTGAGCTATAGAAGAGCTAGTGAGTAACAAAGAGTCCAAACTTCCAAAGATCTATTGACTATTGAGCGAGCCGAGCCGTCTCCATCGATGCGCGTGCGGCTTGAGTCAAATGAGCTAACTGTCGGCGTCTGAGCCACTGAGATATAGAAGAGCTAGTGAGTAACAAAGAGTCCAAACTTCCAAAGAGCTATTGACTATTGAGCGAGCCGAGCCGTCTCCATCGATGCGCGTGCGGCTTGAGTCAAATGAGCTAACTGTCGGCGTCTGAGCCACTGAGATATAGAAGAGCTAGTGAGTAACAAAGAGTCCAAACTTCCAAAGAGCTATTGAGCGAGCCGAGCCGTCTCCATCGATGCGTGCGCGGCTTGAGTCAAATGAGCTAACTGTCGGCGTCTGAGTCACTGAGCTACAGAAGAGCTAGTGAGCTAGAAGAGTGATATGGCTCTTTAGAGTGAAAGAGCTAATCGCTCTTTATCTTTACAGTGAGCTATTTCGCCCATGTCTAAATAGACTTAAAAATAAAAGCCGAGAAACTTTCAAAATCACTAAAATACAAGCTTGCTTGTTATTTTTACGCTGAACTGAAAATGTTACAATAAATTGGAAATACGAGTTCTCGTATAGCTCGCGCTGTCTGTCAATTCCTGCAGGTGCTCGTAAACTGGTCCGTAATGATTTCTTGTAAATATATATATTTTACTATCTATGCCCGCCACTTCGTTCGCGTGCATATTGGATTTCATAGGTTTTAATTTTATTGCCCTTTTCTAAAATAAAAGTAGCCTTAGTTACTCCTTTAAACATCAGCTATCTGCCAGAAAATCCGGTTCAGCAGTTTCGGAACCGCAACTAACCGGATGATGATGATGATGGGACTCCCTTTTCCGCACTTAGACTCCCATTCAGTCCGTTGCGCGTGGGGATTCTGGCTAACAGAGCCAACCTGGCTCCGCCCAAAAGCACAGAAGCTTCCCGGGAGCTTCACAAGCTTCGCGGAGCGACCTCATTGTTCCGAGGATTTCTGCACGTTGAGAAGCCACGGCCTCGCAATCCAGGATGACGTGGGCGGCTGATTCCTCGATGTCAAGGCAGCCATTGTAAAGGGGTCTGTCTGTGGTGCCTATGTTAAAAAGATGTTAAGGGGTTATGGCCCGTAATTGTCCCTATTATTATTCTAAGATTATTTCTACTTAGACTGAGAAGTTTTTTGCTTAATCGCAGTTGTATCATTGGTGAAGCCAGTTTTGACTGTCCATAGTCTGTGGCCCGTGGCCATCCGTTGTTATGAAGGTCGGTCGATCTTTGGTGAATCCACGCACGAAATTGTGAGAAAGGCAGGGGGAGAACTGGGTACGGGCCTAGCACCTTCATATCAGAGCCTCTCTTCGCAAGTTCATCTGCAGCATCATTGTCCAAGGATAAACTATGCCCTTTGATCCACTGGAGAGTAATACGATTGAACGTCGATAACCTCTCCAGAGCTAGATGGCACTCAAAAATTTGTTGATTGTTGGTTTGTTTGTTTCCTAAAGCTTTGAGCACAGGTAGGCTGTCGGATAGGAATTTAATGACGTAGTTCCGGATGACTAAGCGCTTTACTACTGTTGCGGCTTGTATTAAGGCAACACATTCGCATTGAAAGATCGAACTGTGTGTGCCTAGTGGTATGTGAAAGTTAATATTGAGGTCAAGGGAGTGTACGCCAGCACCTGAACCGTTTTGTGTTTTTGAGCCGTCTTTGTAGATTCGCAATTAGCCGGAACAAACAGACAAGCAAAAATAAAAAAATTGTTATAAATACCGTAGGATACTTATGTATTTAGTAAAAGACTGTTATTTTGACATTAAAATCAGACATATCAATTTAATTTTTATGTATAAATTTCAATTATGAACCAATAAATCATTTCTGTTTTTAATTAAAAATATGAAAAAAAAATGAAAATATGCATATTTCTGTGAAATATTTTATCATTCAACGACAGAACCAATTTGTTAAAACGGGGCATTCTGTCATGGCGGCTCAAGTGACTTCACATAAACCAAATCTTCAAACCTTCATTCAAATCTGCGAGATTTTAACGGTCTTATTCATAATAAGTTATAGAACATCTAAAGGCTTGCTAATGTCTCGTTGTCAAAAATTGTTATTCATAAACGCATTTTAGCACTAAAACGTTCGATAAACCTACTATAAAGTTATGAAACCCAGAACCCTACTATAACAGTACTATAAGGAAAAAAAATGGCCGATTCTGCACCAGCTGATAGAAAATGACGTTTGACCTACAAATGTAACATGTGCAGTTGTATTTAATTTATGTTGCACTTCTGTTTAACCAATTGAGTTTATTATTATATACCTACAATGCAAAATAGAAGCGAGGAAAAATATAACGAAGCACATAAATGATTGCAACAAGAATTACTGTGGAACGCTGCTGCTTTGGGCTGTGGAAACAACGCTTTTCAATGTCTTTTACATGGCATACATGCAAACTAGGAAATGTGAAAACAACCATAGTGGCTAGAGCAGTACTTTACAATGTTGCAGTTGACCATGGAGACAGGCAGTTAGAGGGTAGCAATATCAATGAATATCATACAAAGACAGCCCAAGAAGTTGCAAGGGGAAATGCAAATGCTATTTTACAAACTTTTCAGGAAACATTCCGCTGAGATAGCCTCACTTTACCAGGTTAGAGGTACATCTTCCCACATGTGTCCGGAGACGGTTCAGGGACTTCTGTGTGGATCACGGAAGTTCACACCCCGCAGGGAGATGCTCCAGTAGGATGCGGCAGTAGGGAGTGGTTGTGAAGCTATGTAGCAAACCATGCTCCTCCTCCTATCCTAGCCTATGCGTCCCTAAACAGGCAGTCAAAGTGACCTCTGCGCTGCCAATGACGACGTTGTGGAAGTGGCAAAGTTTTGGGCCAACAAGATCTGAAATACTGTCGTCCCCGCGACACGAAGAAGATAGAGAGGAGACATTTTAGCGAGTAGTGCATTAATAAAAAGCTTTTAAACAGATATCAGTTTAATTGATTTATTTTTATAATAAGTACTTTAATTCGGCTTCTAGAACTTGTGCTAGCAAAACAACATTTTTAAAATGTATCTTTTCATTTGCCATCTATGCCACCTCTTCTGTAGGCCGTTTCAGTTTCTGCTATTTGTAGTGAAGCACCATCCTTCCTACTGTCCTGAAATACAAAATGAATGTTATAATTCTTTCTCTTCATCAAACGAAGTTCTTGACATTCTTACTCAGGAACTTTGTAACTTATAAGTAAATTGGATAGGCACCTAATTCGTAAATCATGCCATGCCGCCTTTTTCGCTTTGGTGTGTATGTGTTTTTATTTTCTATCTTCTTCTTAGTGTGCCCAGAATTCGGCTACTTGTTTGGCGCCATCACCAGCGTCCACCTTCATTTTCTATTATGGAAACCCTCTCCCTGACCAATTCTTCTAAAACATCTAAGGAAAAGCAAAAGCAAGCATAAGTATAAGAAATTAAGAATGTTTACAAAACAAAACTTACTTTGAACATAACTGCTTTGAACACATTTTAGTTGTAGGTAACAGTACACAACTTATCGTCCTCCAACCAAAACGAGTATTCACTTCTTTGCCCTTTCTTGGAACTAGTCTACGGTCTTAATTCCATTTCTTTTAAATACAAAAATATATTCAAAGGTTTTCACTCGCCTGACAATAAAATAACAATATTAAATTCATTGACTCAAAAAACCATGGTTACCATGGTAACGCGGCAAAACTGTCGAAACTGTAGACAATAAATTAGTTTTCAGTACGTCATAATGTCTATGGTCACAATTATTCGGTGCGTAGGCAGATATTCTCGTTTGACAACTCAATGTGTTGGCCAATTTGTTGGATGACTTCAATAAAATGGCAACATTTATATTTATATTGAAGTTATAGGACACTCTAACTATAGAAGGTTTATGAAGCGTTTATGAATACAAAATTTTATCGAACGTTTTAAAGGCTTATCGAGCATTTTAACTAATGAACGTTTTAAACCTTCTATAAGCTTTTTTTATGAATAAGACCGTAACAGTTTTGCTGGCACACTATATTTATTGCTTACTTCTGTCGAAACTCAACTGTTGAAAAATCAAAATTTGATTTATAACTATAGAAATTAAATTGTGACTCATTAGCCACAGTTGAGCTACTGCTGGTACCTCTTAGTCTTAAGGCGACTACATGACCTAAAGCGCGGTCTTTGTCGGACTGCATAGAAAAGAAAGAGAAGCGCGATGACATTACCCTGGTAATGTATTACAAAATATGAAGCAATTATCTATTTACAAAAAAATCCATTGTCTGGACTAAAAAATTAAAACACTAGCGATCTTATTCATAAAAAAAGCTTATAGAAGGTTTAAAACGTTCATTAGTTAAAATGCTCGATAAGCCTTTAAAACGTTCGATAAAATGTTGTATTCATAAACGCTTCATAAACCTTCTATAGTTAGTGTCCTATAACTTCAATATAAATATAAATGTTGCCTTTTTATTGAAGTCATCCAACAAATTGGCCAACACATTGAGTTGTCAAACGAGAATATCTGCCTACGCACCGAATAATTGTGACCATAGACATTATGACGTACTGAAAACTAATTTATTGTCTACAGTTTCGACAGTTTTGCCGCGTTACCATGGTAACCATGGTTTTTTAAGTCAATGAATTTGATATTGCTATTTTATTGTCTGGAGAGCGAAAACCTTTGAATATTTTTTTGTATTTAAAAGAAATGGAAATATGACCGCAGACTAGTTCCAAGAAAGACGGACGGACAAGGAGGACGATAAGGTGTGTACTGTTACCTAGAACTAAAATGTGTTCAAACAGTTATGTTCAAAATAAGTTTTGTTTTGTAAACATTCTTAATTTCTTATACTTAAGCTTGCTTTTGCTTTTCCTTAGATCTTTTAGAAGAATTGGTCAGGAAGAGGGTTTCCATAACATAAAATGAAGGTGGACGCTAGTGATGGCGCCAAACAAGTAGCCGAATTCTGGGCACGCTAAGAAAAAGAAGATAGAAAATAAAAACACATAACTGACTGACACCAACGCGAAAAAGGCGGCATGGCATGATTTACGAATTAGGTGCCTATCCCATTTACTTATAAGTTACAAAGTTCCTGAGTAAAAGTCCATGTCAAGAATTTCGTTTGATGAAGAGAAAGAATTATAACATTCATTTTGTATTTCAGGACAGTAGGAAGGATGGTGCTTCACTACAAATAGCAGAAACTGAAACGGCCTACAGAAGAGGTGGCGGCCATAGATGGCAAATGAAAAGAAACATTTTAAAAATGTTGTTCTGCTAGCACAAGTTCTAGAAGCCGAATTAAAGTTTAGAGTATTATAAAAATAAATCAATTAAACTGATATCTGTATAAAAGCTTTTTATTAATGCACTACTCGCTAAAATGTCTCCTCTTGTGTCGCGGGGACGACAGTATTTCAGATCTTGTTGGCCCAAAACTTTGCCACTTCCACAACGTCGTCAGTGGCAGCGCAGAGGTCACTTTGACTGCATGTTTAGGGACGCATAGGGTAGGATAGGAGGAGGAACATGGTTTGCTACATAGCTTCACAACCACTCCCTACTACCGCATCTTAGTGGAGCATCTCCCTGCAGGGTGTAAACTTGCGTTATCCACACAGAAGTCCCTGTACCGTCTCCCGACACAAGTGGGAAGATGTACCTCTAACCTGGTAAAGTGAGGCTATCTCGGCGGAATGTTTCCTCAAAAGTTTGTAAAATAGCATTTGCATTTCCCCTTGCACCTAGGCTTCTTGGGCTGACTTTGTATGATATTCATTGATATTGCTACCCTAACTACTAACTGCATGTCTCCATGGTCAACTGCAATATTGTAAGGTACTGCTCTAGCCACTACGGTTGTTTTCACATTTCCTAGTTTGCATGTATGCCATGTAAAAGACATTGAAAAGCGTTGTTTCCACAGCCCAAAGCAGCAGCGTCCTACAGTAATTCTTGTTGCAATAATTTATGTGCTTTTTCCTTGCGTTATATTTTTCCTTGCTTCTATTTTGCATTTTAGGTAGGTATATAATAATAAACTAAATTGGTTAAACAGAAGTGCAACATAAATTAAATACAACTGCACATGTTACATTTTGTAGGTCAAACGTCATTTTCTATCAGCTGATGTAGAGTCGGCCATTTTTATAGTACTGTTATAGTAGGGGTCTGGGCTCCATAACTTTATAATAGGTTTATCGAACGTTTTGGTGCTAAAATGCGTTTATGAATAACAATTTTTGACAACGAGACTTTAGCAAGCCTTTGGATGTTCTATAACTTATTATGAATAAGACCGTAGTTCTTTAGTATGTTGCTTATAGAATAATCTGAAAAAAATCATAATGACTGTTTTTATTGTAAAAAGAAAGTTTTTAGCAGTATCTTCATGATTTTTTTCTGTCGTAACAAATTAGTTGTATTACGTTTTCAACACACTATCTACCTAGCATATATCCTGAAGAATATCATATATTTTTATGATTTTGTTTACTGGAGTCGATCATATACTTTTATTGTTTCTAAAACTTACGTTTTTTATTTACGTTTAGGTCCTGTAAGTCCCTTAGCAAGGTCAGCGGGGTTACCGCTGGCCCGGAACATAAAGGGCTAAGGAAGGAACACGGGTGGGTTTTATTCAGTAAGAGTCTGACACTCCCTTCCGCTCCGCCCGGAGCGGGAGGTCATTAAAATTTGATGATTCCCATCCGCAAAAAAAAGCCCCTTCACTCACTCTGACCCACCAGGCACTTACACCCATCACCGCGACATGTATGTCGGTCCCCGAACTGCCCGATCACATCGATATCGAGCTTCGCATATGTGTCATGCGACGCTAGGTCCGAGCAAAAGGACGGAGCGCGCTGGCGACCACAGAGCTGGCGACGAAGAACGACACGGAGTTTGAAGTTTGGCAAACAATGTTTTTACCCTACTGCGGCGAAGCCTAAAAGGAGGGTTATGTGTTTGACCAGGGGCCCTAGTCTGCTATTTTTATAAATTCGTCATTCCAACACGATCCCACCACCATCCCATTGTCATTTTGCTAAAAGTTCGTAATCTGCTAAATTCGTAATGGTTGATCATTGGTCGGTCAATGGCACAGAAATTATACGATATTCGTAACGAATTAAAAGCAATAACTGCACAATGACGTTCTAATGGTAGGTTACTGATCAAAGGAACTCAAAATTTTTGCAGATTACCGCGTAAGTCAGTTTAATTCATTTTTCATTATGTACGAGATTACCATTCTATGCCATTTCTTTCAATGGAGTGTCAGTGATTGACCATTGGAAAGTCACGTAGACAGAGAAACTAATAGACGCAGTGACAATTCCTTTCTCACTTACACAAGAAAGAGAACGAAAATTACACTACGAATGTTTTAGACAGAGATACAATTATCCATTTTTTTGTCCCTTACCGTGTAACCGGTTTATTCAAGGTCAGCAACTCGAATTGCGAAACTAACTTTGACACTTCATGCCCTCATTGTGTTTGATGTTCAAATTTTGCTTATTACCCGACTGCGTCAGAAGGAGGGTTATGTTTTTCGAGTGTATGTATGTATGTATGTATGTATGTATGTATGTATATTTCTTTGGCACGCTCTGCAGCCTAAACGGCTTGATCGATTTCAGCTTGAGAGGTGCCGTTAGATTCGTCTTAATTGTGAGAGTGACACTGGGCATATTAAAATTAAAAAAAAATTAAAATGGCCGATTTTTGGCGCAATATGTTTTCAAAGAAAAATTTTTTTTTCTCGAAACCTATTGAGTGGGGTATCAAAATAAAGGGTTTTAAAAGGTGATTACAAAAATATATATACCTTATATGGTTAAAAGTAATTCGAAGTGACAAATCGTAAAAAACACGTACCAAGAACTAAATCGTTTGCGAAATCTTTCACATTTGTAAACTAAAAAGCTGGAAATAAAAAAAGTAATTTACAAAATAAAAAAACCCGACTGCGAAACTGAAAAGCTACAAACAAGCTCATTTTAAATTAAATAAAAGTTGGAAGCAGGCGGGACCCATACTATTTTTATTATATTTTCAAATTCAAATGGGTCCCGCCTGCTTCCAACTTTTATTTAATTTAAAATGAGCTTGTTTGTAGCTTTTCAGTTTCGCAGTCGGGTTTTTTTATTTTGTAAATTACTTTTTTTTTTTATGTTATATTACGATTCTAATCCAGTGAGAAGACAAGGAAATTATCCGTATATCACATCGACGATTCTACAATGGTGCGTTGTCGTGTTTTATTTCATGTAAAAGCGATAGTGAGAAGAAAATTGCCGGTGTGTCTTTTCACGCGTAAGTACGACTGTTTTGTCCCTAAATGTAGTTTCTTAGTGATCATTATTTATTCCATAGCATGACGGAACGATATGTTTCATTAAAACTCTAAACTTAATAGGATTTTGTCGAGTTTTTATCATTCATAACCTATAATTAATATCATGTAAGTGTTGCCAGCGTCTGCTAAAAAATGCCCCGAGTCTCGATAAAAAGTATTGACTCGACAATTTAATGTAAACAAAAAAATATGAAATCCAATAATAGCATAGTATCTTTTAGGGGAAGCTTCTTAAACTATAAATATATTATATTATTTTAATTTATTCTTTCTCCTATTTGTGATCGAATAAGAATGACACATATGTCGTTACAGAATAACTGAACTACCTGTGAGTATTAATAATATAGCTAAGTTTATCGTTAGTTTTCCAGACGATCCAGACCTTCGTATAAAATGGATCCAAGCAACTGGAAGAAAAGATTGGACTCCGACAAAATATTGCAATCATTTCCCAGAAAATTTACTAAAAAAAAAAGAAAACAGTTCTGCATTCTGAGACAGTAAGTACCAAATGCGGTATGAATTTATTATAATTTTACTTTTTTCAGAAGTAAAATTATAATAAATTCATACCGCATTTTTAATCTTTCATATTTAGCGCACAAGTTAATAATTTACCTTGAATAAATTCAAAATCACCATTTTGATGTTAGTTGTGGTCGAGGCTAAAAAACATAAAAATTGGGGATTTCGAACATCCTGACTTTACCATATGGGGCTGTGAATATACATAATTTAATTATTTGACGAATTTATCCATACTTTAAGATAAATAAGTAGTGGTAATGAAGTTTTTTCGATATCTAATGTCGAAGTTTCGCGCCAATCGTGTGTGTTTACATTTTTACTTTTCACAAATTTCACACACACAGATGTAGATAAGATTTAAAATGTGACAAATGATATTGATAATATTATAAACAACACGAAAATGCCCAGGTTTTAACGTAATATTCAAACACAGGTTCAATAATACGTATTAATCATTACCACTACTCAATTTGTGTTCAGAATCGCCGACCATTATTGTTTTTTTTTTATTGCAATGATGTGTGAAAGCGATTATTCGAAACTATTTTTTTTTTTAATTTCGATTGACTCGAGTAATTAATATGACGAATGTAATCGATATTTGAAAATAAAATAAAATTATTTTAAGCAATAAATACAACAAGCATTGTTTATAATAATGATTTATGCTTTTCTAATATAATTTCAATCTCTTGTAATATTATGTTAATAACAGACAGGCGGACATAGGTACCTCATTTACTGAATTTCGCGCCGAAATGCTTCTATTATTGAATTTATATTCGAAATGCGCTCGCTGTTTAAAATTATTTTAATTTATTGGACAATTATTTATTGTGGATTTTATTTTTGATACTTTCTAATAGTTTACTGCAGAATTCCCAGTAAACATTTTTAGGTAGGCTTTCCAGAAGTTTTTTTTTTGAGAATGATGATAATTAATTAATTCTACTTATAGATTAGATATTCTGCATACACTTTACATTTCAATACATTTTGTTAGTTTAGAGAGTTTTTATTCAGTTTCTACAATTTTTTTTCATTTTTTTTATTGCGAGTATCGATTAGGCTGTATGCAAGTTTTGAATCGAAATAAGAAAGTAGGGTGGACGGTCAGCACTAAAAAGTGTCACGTCGCAACACAATTTTTAGTAATTTTTATCAAGATTATCGTGTTTTCTAAGTAATTTATGAAAAATGGTAAAAGTAAGAATGCAGACAGAATGATAATAATACGAGCCCTAGTAAGCGGGACGGCCCGCGGTAGTGACACAGAATCTGCTCATGTGGCGGTGACGCGCGTGGTGTGTTCCATGCTTCAAATTTAAAAAAGACTAATAAATAGGTACCTATTCATGTAATTATTATCAATAAATATTTTAGAAAAACTACTAGTTTTTACTTTCCTTAAATTCGAAATGAAAAGTAGAGTGTTTAACGCGGGTGAAAGTCATCAATTCCCTCGTCTAAATGCCTCGTATGGGAATTGATTCCTTCCGACCCTTGTATAACAATCTACTATTGTAATTACCTTTAAAAACCCTTTATTTTGATACCCCACTCGATAGGTTTCGAGAAAAAAAAATTTTTTTTGAAGACATAATATTGCGCCAAAAATCGGCCAGTGACACTCCGCGCTACCAAGACAAATCTAAAGACGTATAATTTATCAAAATCCGTTCATTTGTTTAGAAGTTACGAGGGAACAAAGAAACGGACATACATAGATACATACAGGGCCTCAAGTCTGCTATTACTATAGTGTCAGAATGGTCTATCATTGATTTCATAATTGTTGATTTTGACAAGTTTGGTAATCTACTAATATAATGGCGTCATTATGACTTTCCGTAGACAGAGAAACTAATAGACGAAGGGACTCTGTAACCGCGGTTGAGACAGAGATAGTTTTTCAATGTGTGCGTATAATGTTGCCATAAAAACTACATTCCCCTGTTTTTAGAATGCTAGATGGAATAGGGTAAATTATTTTAAGGATTTAATTAAAACACGAGATTTATTAATTTTGACTTTTTATACAACTTAGATACTAAACACTCCAAACAAAAAAAAAACACATTATTGATTGCGAAACAATTTTAATTTTGTGAACTTATTTCTTACTTTTTCTTAGGGATCTGATAGCTGTTTTGTTAACTTGTACTGGAACAGCACTCGCCTCAGGTGTTGAAATCTAAAACATTCAATCAAATTATTAATAATTATGTTTAACCTGTGGACTCGCTGTTGAACGCATATTTAACGCACATTTAAGAAGAATGTCAAATAATGTTGTCAATAGAATACCTTGAGGGACTTTTCTGGCTCTTGTATTATTGACACTGACGCTGACTTTGATATTGTTGAGTTATCGCTTTCAACAACTTGTATCTGCAACGTAAATCATAAAGTTATGAAATATCTTCTGAAAAAAGTAAAATTATAATAAATTCATACCGCATTTGGTACTTACTGTCTCAGAATGCAGAACTGTTTTCTTTTTTTTTTAGTAAATTTTCTGGGAAATGATTGCAATATTTTGTCGGAGTCCAATCTTTTCTTCCAGTTGCTTGGATCCATTTTATACGAAGGTCTGGATCGTCTGGAAAACTAACGATAAACTTAGCTATATTATTAATACTCACAGGTAGTTCAGTTATTCTGTAACGACATATGTGTCATTCTTATTCGATCACAAATAGGAGAAAGAATAAATTAAAATAATATAATATATTTATAGTTTAAGAAGCTTCCCCTAAAAGATACTATGCTATTATTGGATTTCATATTTTTTTGTTTACATTAAATTGTCGAGTCAATACTTTTTATCGAGACTCGGGGCATTTTTTAGCAGACGCTGGCAACACTTACATGATATTAATTATAGGTTATGAATGATAAAAACTCGACAAAATCCTATTAAGTTTAGAGTTTTAATGAAACATATCGTTCCGTCATGCTATGGAATAAATAATGATCACTAAGAAACTACATTTAGGGACAAAACAGTCGTACTTACGCGTGAAAAGACACACCGGCAATTTTCTTCTCACTATCGCTTTTACATGAAATAAAACACGACAACGCACCATTGTAGAATCGTCGATGTGATATACGGATAATTTCCTTGTCTTCTCACTGGATTAGAATCGTAATATAACATAAAAAAAAAAAGTAATTTACAAAATAAAAAAACCCGACTGCGAAACTGAAAAGCTACAAACAAGCTCATTTTAAATTAAATAAAAGTTGGAAGCAGGCGGGACCCATACTATTTTTATTATATTTTCAAATTCAAATGGGTCCCGCCTGCTTCCAACTTTTATTTAATTTAAAATGAGCTTGTTTGTAGCTTTTCAGTTTCGCAGTCGGGTTTTTTTATTTTGTAAATTACTTTTTTTTTTTATGTTATATTACGATTCTAATCCAGTGAGAAGACAAGGAAATTATCCGTATATCACATCGACGATTCTACAATGGTGCGTTGTCGTGTTTTATTTCATGTAAAAGCGATAGTGAGAAGAAAATTGCCGGTGTGTCTTTTCACGCGTAAGTACGACTGTTTTGTCCCTAAATGTAGTTTCTTAGTGATCATTATTTATTCCATAGCATGACGGAACGATATGTTTCATTAAAACTCTAAACTTAATAGGATTTTGTCGAGTTTTTATCATTCATAACCTATAATTAATATCATGTAAGTGTTGCCAGCGTCTGCTAAAAAATGCCCCGAGTCTCGATAAAAAGTATTGACTCGACAATTTAATGTAAACAAAAAAATATGAAATCCAATAATAGCATAGTATCTTTTAGGGGAAGCTTCTTAAACTATAAATATATTATATTATTTTAATTTATTCTTTCTCCTATTTGTGATCGAATAAGAATGACACATATGTCGTTACAGAATAACTGAACTACCTGTGAGTATTAATAATATAGCTAAGTTTATCGTTAGTTTTCCAGACGATCCAGACCTTCGTATAAAATGGATCCAAGCAACTGGAAGAAAAGATTGGACTCCGACAAAATATTGCAATCATTTCCCAGAAAATTTACTAAAAAAAAAAGAAAACAGTTCTGCATTCTGAGACAGTAAGTACCAAATGCGGTATGAATTTATTATAATTTTACTTTTTTCAGAAGATATTTCATAACTTTATGATTTACGTTGCAGATACAAGTTGTTGAAAGCGATAACTCAACAATATCAAAGTCAGCGTCAGTGTCAATAATACAAGAGCCAGAAAAGTCCCTCAAGGTATTCTATTGACAACATTATTTGACATTCTTCTTAAATGTGCGTTAAATATGCGTTCAACAGCGAGTCCACAGGTTAAACATAATTATTAATAATTTGATTGAATGTTTTAGATTTCAACACCTGAGGCGAGTGCTGTTCCAGTACAAGTTAACAAAACAGCTATCAGATCCCTAAGAAAAAGTAAGAAATAAGTTCACAAAATTAAAATTGTTTCGCAATCAATAATGTGTTTTTTTTTTGTTTGGAGTGTTTAGTATCTAAGTTGTATAAAAAGTCAAAATTAATAAATCTCGTGTTTTAATTAAATCCTTAAAATAATTTACCCTATTCCATCTAGCATTCCAAAAACAGGGGAATGTAGTTTTTATGGCAACATTATACGCACACATTGAAAAACTATCTCTGTCTCAACCGCGGTTACAGAGTCCCTTCGTCTATTAGTTTCTCTGTCTACGGAAAGTCATAATGACGCCATTATATTAGTAGATTACCAAACTTGTCAAAATCAACAATTATGAAATCAATGATAGACCATTCTGACACTATAGTAATAGCAGACTTGAGGCCCTGTATGTATCTATGTATGTCCGTTTCTTTGTTCCCTCGTAACTTCTAAACAAATGAACGGATTTTGATAAATTATACGTCTTTAGATTTGTCTTGGTAGCGCGGAGTGTCACTGGCCGATTTTTGGCGCAATATTATGTCTTCAAAAAAAATTTTTTTTTCTCGAAACCTATCGAGTGGGGTATCAAAATAAAGGGTTTTTAAAGGTAATTACAATAGTAGATTGTTATACAAGGGTCGGAAGGAATCAATTCCCATACGAGGCATTTAGACGAGGGAATTGATGACTTTCACCCGCGTTAAACACTCTACTTTTCATTTCGAATTTAAGGAAAGTAAAAACTAGTAGTTTTTCTAAAATATTTATTGATAATAATTACATGAATAGGTACCTATTTATTAGTCTTTTTTAAATTTGAAGCATGGAACACACCACGCGCGTCACCGCCACATGAGCAGATTCTGTGTCACTACCGCGGGCCGTCCCGCTTACTAGGGCTCGTATTATTATCATTCTGTCTGCATTCTTACTTTTACCATTTTTCATAAATTACTTAGAAAACACGATAATCTTGATAAAAATTACTAAAAATTGTGTTGCGACGTGACACTTTTTAGTGCTGACCGTCCACCCTACTTTCTTATTTCGATTCAAAACTTGCATACAGCCTAATCGATACTCGCAATAAAAAAAATGAAAAAAAATTGTAGAAACTGAATAAAAACTCTCTAAACTAACAAAATGTATTGAAATGTAAAGTGTATGCAGAATATCTAATCTATAAGTAGAATTAATTAATTATCATCATTCTCAAAAAAAAAACTTCTGGAAAGCCTACCTAAAAATGTTTACTGGGAATTCTGCAGTAAACTATTAGAAAGTATCAAAAATAAAATCCACAATAAATAATTGTCCAATAAATTAAAATAATTTTAAACAGCGAGCGCATTTCGAATATAAATTCAATAATAGAAGCATTTCGGCGCGAAATTCAGTAAATGAGGTACCTATGTCCGCCTGTCTGTTATTAACATAATATTACAAGAGATTGAAATTATATTAGAAAAGCATAAATCATTATTATAAACAATGCTTGTTGTATTTATTGCTTAAAATAATTTTATTTTATTTTCAAATATCGATTACATTCGTCATATTAATTACTCGAGTCAATCGAAATTAAAAAAAAAAATAGTTTCGAATAATCGCTTTCACACATCATTGCAATAAAAAAAAAACAATAATGGTCGGCGATTCTGAACACAAATTGAGTAGTGGTAATGATTAATACGTATTATTGAACCTGTGTTTGAATATTACGTTAAAACCTGGGCATTTTCGTGTTGTTTATAATATTATCAATATCATTTGTCACATTTTAAATCTTATCTACATCTGTGTGTGTGAAATTTGTGAAAAGTAAAAATGTAAACACACACGATTGGCGCGAAACTTCGACATTAGATATCGAAAAAACTTCATTACCACTACTTATTTATCTTAAAGTATGGATAAATTCGTCAAATAATTAAATTATGTATATTCACAGCCCCATATGGTAAAGTCAGGATGTTCGAAATCCCCAATTTTTATGTTTTTTAGCCTCGACCACAACTAACATCAAAATGGTGATTTTGAATTTATTCAAGGTAAATTATTAACTTGTGCGCTAAATATGAAAGATTTAATGGCGTTAACATAATGAGCTTTTTATCCAACTCTCCTAGTTAACGCACATTCATAAGATTTGATGGGTAGCATAATAAATATTTACATAATTAAGGGTGTCGTATGGTCTGACTGAGCTGACTACCTAAATAAATTTAGTTCTATTTTCAAATTTCATTCCCGCCCTAGGGAGGGAAGCAATTACTATGAGTGTTTCCCGCCCAAGGGTGGGAAGCAGCGTTTTCCACCCGCTATTCGGATCAAACAAACACTACTTTCCGAGTATGAGAGATGAAAAAATATATACAACTTATATGGTTAAAAGTAATTCGAAGTGACAAATCGTAAAAAACACGTACCAAGAGCTAAATCGTCTGCGAAATCTTTCAAAGGAAATTGCTCATTTCTCTACTGACCGCCGTTGCGCATCAAACAATTTTGTATGCTACCATAAATTGGATATAAAAGCAGGGTAATGTCGTACTTTCATAGGAAATTAAAGTTATCCATTTATTTTGTGGGGTTTTTGTTGTACTTTGATTTTCTGCTCAGTTTTGAGGTTAGTTTTGTAACAAATCTTCCACCAAAAAAACAGTATTTTACAACAATATGATTTGATTCACATAAAACAACAGAAAATAGTTCCAATAAATCAACGAATGATCCCAATTAAATAATATTACAAAGGTAGGTCATGCTAAATGTAGGTTTTGATAGGAAATAGAAAATAAAAATGCTTGAATATAGGAATGCAATAGTTTCATTGGTCCATATTATCATCATATTCAAAAAATATGTCGTCTAAAAGCGGAGCCGGTGGCTCCACAGACCTAAATCGAGCCCAACTAAGATACCACAAAATGGTCATAATGAGAGCACATCATCCCATTGTCTGATTACCCACCAAACAATTGCAATAATAGCTATTAATATCACCTACTGAGTTACTTATTAATTAAAATGTAAGCCTAACCTTTGTCCCATTGCCATTGCCATTGTAACCATTGCCAGGATCGCCCAGAGGACACGGTGGAGCACACGGTGGAGGTCTGCCCCGCTTGGGCGGAGCACCGCCGTGTCCTCGTAGAGGCGATCGGCAGCGACGGCGACCTCTCGCGTCCAGCCCTGGTGCAAGCCATGGTCCGGGGCGAGAGGGAGTGGGAGGCAGTCACCTCCTTCTGCGAAGCAGTCATGCTAGCGAAGGAGGTGGCGGGACGGTTCAGGGAGAGAGCCTCCCGTCTCAGCCGCCGCGGGGGACGCCCCAGGCGTCGGGAGCCGCGTGACGACTCCCGGCCACCGCAGGCGCGGGCCTGCGGGCGGTGAGTAATGGGTAGCTCACCGTCCGATCAGGACCAGGCCCGTGCCGGACGGCGCGTACGTGTTCCACGCGCGCCTCAAAGAGATGTCAGCATCGAGGAGTGGCCCCTTAGGGCCGAAGCCTACCGGGTCAGCGGGATTGTCCGAAAGGGTTACCGCTGGCCCGGAACATAAAGGGCTAAGGAAGGAACACGGGTGGGTTTTAGTCAGTAAGAGTCTGACACTCCCTTCCGCTCCACCCAGAGCGGGAGGAGTCATTTGATGATTTCCCATCCGCAAAAAAAAAAAACCCTAACCTTTGTGCTGACATGTCGTGATTTAATTCTTCCCCTTACTAAATACGTGTCCGTTCCCAGTACCAACGGCAAGTCAACCTCAATGTCTTTTGCTAGTTCGATTTCGCATATTTCGTTCCTACTTACATGCTCCCAATAATACGACTAACATCTAAAAATAAATATAATAGATATATCATATTCAGTAAAGAAATTGATCTTAGCATTAGTTTAATAGAAAATATACATATTGTATTAGTTTAATAGAAAATACACATATTGTCACAGAGGCAAAAGTCACAATCAAAATCAAATCAAACTAAGAAAAGTATAACTGGTGGTTCTTAATTCTCATCTCATCATCTTCCTCTTAGCGTGTCGATAGCAATCTAAATGGACTCGGCCCAGAATTCAGCTACTTGTTTGCCGTCATCACCAGCGTCCTTCAGTTCCAGTAACGTGCAGCAGACGGGACACGATATTAAGTGTCCCATCGTTTGTGGAACAGCACAACATTTACACTCCAAGGCGGAGTCGTCTATGAATCTCCACCTGAACAGGTTTTCCTTACTTCGGCCAACCGTGGTCCCAAGGTTACCCAAGGTAACCCATGTCCTGGTAGGAGCTCTTCAGCCGTTGGAACGAATGGTTTGGGTAAGGAAGCACTGTGTCGCCACAGCTTCAGTCTTTATTGTGATCGTTCGCAAGTGAGTGGTACAACACACTTTCCCACTTTTTCATCATGATGCATTTAAATGTATATTTTGAATATAGTTAAACAGCTTCTAGTATTAGCTGTAAACAACAAAATACAAATGTGCTGAAAGACTTCCATTATATCCGTTGCCTCTCCGACTTGATGACGGGGTAGACACAACTCCCACAGCGTGACATTTTTAACGAAATCATTGGTGATTTACTGCACTGAGAACACAAGCCGTAGTCGTAAAAACGTTCTACACAATCCACATCACAGAAACAGTACAATGGTCTCTATATGAATTCTTGACCGTGCAGAAATCTGAAGACTCAACTGGACACGATGTTAAAGCAATGATAAGTTATTTTTTAGCACAACAAACTCAACAACTATCAATACACAAGTAAAAACAATGTTCGCTGCGGAGTGCTGGTCGGCAGGTCGGCCGACATGTTTTGTTTGACAAATAATTATTGACAGTGAGTGACACTTTTGACACTTTTGGCAGTTCACCTTTCACATTGCCCGTGATAGTGTTACCAACAGTTAATCTTAATCACCCTGACCATGTGATTTGTCAATAATAGAAATAGTTTTAATTAGTAATGTAATTACACTAACAAGTATGGACATATAATTAGTCTGAAATAAATGGATTTAATTTATTATTATTTTAAAGATGTTAAAAATATATAATTATATTAAGTTGATTATGTTAATTAAAAAATAATAAGGAGGACAAATGATAAAAAAACACTTTTACACGTCAAACATATTTTTTTAAACTAGATGAGAAGGGCGTTTCCTATCTGACAACTCTGAGAAGAAAGGCCGAAAGAAACTCAGAGGTCACAATCTCTTTTAAAGCCCAGACATAATCTTGGTCAGATCTTGTGCAGACCATGTATAAAGGTGTCTGAAATGTTCTTTTGGGAAAAGAACCACATAATAATGTAATGTTTAATGTTTGTTTATTTCTAGTAAAATGATTACAAGGTTACAGGTACAGTAATATGATACAACATAAAGTGCATTTAGTATTATCATACATAGATTGAGTGGACCTGTCCAGTCAGTGCTCCCATTTGTCAGTAAACGTGCAGTTCAACGCAGAACTTAAGGAGCTCAACGATTCGACGAACAATACCAAAGAAGGGACATTAGGTACTCCAACTGCCAGATCATGACTAAAACGGAATCAATGACCCAGGAAGAATGTCATAGTTGAAATTATTTTTAAAACTCAGCGTCTGTCTTTATACTAAGCGTTAAGACCGATTATGGGGAGGTTCTTAAAATTGGCAACACTGCTTATACAAAAATACTCCATTTAAAAAAGTATGCAATAAAATCGAATTAATAACTAATTAAATACAAAATATTAACCTCACATACGATTTCAATCAACTGAACTCAGAAAAGATAAAAAAATATTTTATAATTTATAAGTATATTTTTATGGCCATACTCTATTGCTTTAAAGCGGTACTGGTTATGGGCAATTTCCTTTGTAAACTAAAAAGCTGGAAATAAAAAACAAGTAATTAAAAAAAACTAAAAACACCCGACTGCGGTAAAAAAATTAATTTAAATAAACTGAAAAGCTAAAAACAAGGCCATTTTAAATTAAATAAAAGTTGGAAGCAGGAGGGACCCATTTGAGTTTGAAAATGTAATAAAAAAATGGCAGTCGGGTTTTTTAGTTTTTTTAATTACTTGTTTTTTATTAAATGGTTCAAAAATAATATTCATGGCAGACAAATAATTATTTGCGTTAATATTTAGGTACTTTAAATTGACTTTGAATTGTCGTAAGTAGACGATTTCCATTTTCAAATTTTTAAAGTGCCAACACAAATAATATGATTATACATTACTAATTTATAAAATGAATAATGGACACTGCCACATTGTGCGAGAGAAACACGCTACCAATCAATATGGTTCCTTTCAAGACCATTCCTTTTGCAAGTCTATTATTAATGCAAAATAAACTTTGTCTGACGTATTTTGTTTCTTTTTACCTACAATTTGTAACGGACTTTCGTCTGGAAGTTGTAACGTATCTCACACTGATTCGCGATCAATGCCACGTGATCAATAACTTTATATTACGCAATGATCCCAAAAATATTAATTAATCTAAAATCTTAGAAAAATTAGTATTTTTTTTATTAGCTCCCAATAATTCTACAAAACAAAATACTATATTTTTCTTACTGTCAACTAGCCTATTTACTTTTACTTTCTTTGTTTAGTAGAGAGTCGTTAGTCAAATAAGATCATTAAAGTATGTACCTATCTGTTATCATTTTATTCTGCAAATCTAAATAAACTTGCCCCACAAAAATCTATCCACAGTTTCTCTGTAAGAACAAATTAATTAGGTACACAGTAAAATAGAATAGTGCAAAACAATTACAACTTAGTAGGGTTAAGTAAACCTTCTTAAATAAGAATTGCTTAAGTAACTTGGCAACATGCCATTTCTAATACCATTCTGGTATTTACTTAAGTACTAGAAAAACTTTTGAGAATGTCATCATCTCTTTAGCCTTTTCTCAAATATGTTGGGATCGGTTTCCAATCTAACCCGATGCAACTGAATACCAGTAGCATTTTACATGGAGCGACTCCTTATCTGACCTCCAAATCCTAGTTAGGTACTGGGTAATACGACGATACCCATTGGTAAAGCATTTACTTTAGTCACATTGACGTAAGAATGACGAGGTTTTGGGTGCGGTGACTTTCAGAAGTATTCCATTATTTCTCCATAAAATCAATCCTAAAAATAACATTGCTTACGAAGTCTCTTGTCATTGGAAGGTGAATTGAAACGGTAGCTTACCCGTTTTATCTTTCTTTACTAGAAGACAAGGTGACACGAAGGTAGGTAATGGTAGGGGAGCCCAGAGGGTTTTTGAGCAAGCAAATGCAGGGCGAAAAGTTGATAGCTGATAGAGATAGTAAAAAAGACTAGAGTAGTAATTAAAAGTTTAAAATAAGAGCCCGGTGGTCATGGGACCACTTTCAGATTTCGATAATGGACCAAAAATAAAGTGATCTTCAGAGCCGTTGATGTTGGTATGATCATGTGCGGCCTAACCCATAATGACTTATATAAACAAATCTGATGAAGAAATTGTGGGTTTTCCCAGATTTGTACAATTTTTAAAAGACATCGTGCTGCACCTACTCAGCTGTCAACTTTTCACCCTGCATATTCTCTTCTTAGTCGCGTACTTCACTACTGAAGACAAGCAGTTAGGTGACCGTCCACGAGGTCTTTTACTATCTACCTTGCCCATCACCACCAACTTTTCTAGATTATCTGGTTCCCGACGGGCAACGTGACCAAAGTAACCGAGAGTCCTTTGGTAACAGATCGTGGATAGTCTATCTTTTATGCGAAGCTGATCAAGGATTCGTTCTCTTGCGTTCTCTTGGGGGTTCATGATATGCGGAGCGTTCTTCACCAATACCACATCTCTGAAGCTTCAATTTTTTTTTCGTTCTATTGTCCGCATCGTCAATAACTCCGATCCGTAAAGGAATATCGAGAACACCAGTGTCCTGACTAGTCTCATCTTGGTAAAATTGGAGACTTTTCTGACTCTCTACCGTAAGTACCTACTTAAATACCAAAAATAGTGTACATACAATACCTATATATTGGGTTTTCCCAAACACCCTAATTATTGATGTGTTCAACCTTGAGATTTTATTAACCACAAGTCCACAAGCGGTTACTAAACGAGCACTGCGGTTAGATTGGGTACACTAAAACAATCTTTTTCATTTAAGATGAGCGTTATTAACGTTGCTACAAAAACACTTAGGATCGGTCAACGACGAGGGCAAATGTATGGTCGGGAATCCTGCATATTATTATTATTATAATTATTATTACTTATCATTCTATCTATTGGCTCCGAACAGTACTTACAACTGTAACTATTTACGCATTTGCTACTGACCATAATCACCAGTACTTAGGCTGAGTTCGCACTGCTATGCGACTTTTTAATCGCATGTTCATGCGAAATAAAATCGTGAATATACAAAGTGCGGTGCACGTCTCAAGGTTGCACCAAATGAGAGTCCAGCTCTGTCAGGCAAATATACTTACCTACCTGACGCTGATATTCTGCTGGATCCCTGCAGTGAAATACGGCCGAGATAAATATGCGAATTATTGGTGTTGAGAATGTAAGTCATAATCTGCCTAGCCTTTTCCCAACTATGTTGGGGTCGACTTCCAGTCTAACCGGATGCAGCTGAATACCAGTATTTTACATGGAGCGACTGCCTATGTGACCTCCACAACCCAATTAATAGGTAATACGATACCCCTTAGTACGAATCGACCGACGTATGATACAAAATACCATTATAATAATTAACAGGTCGTACGAGTGGACATGTCATCATCGCGTGATCTTTTTCATCAAATACCTAGTCGTTGAGAAGTTTGTTAATTTTGTTTCATAAGGTCTGTTCCAAAAGTATCTGATGAAAATGCAAACAAATGGATCAGAAAACGGACCTGTGGATGCCATTTTGTAGTGCCACTTACAATTTGATTGCTTTGATTTGATTATTTGAATAGTTTAACCCGAAATTATAATATATAAAATATCTCATTTGAATGTTGAGATTAATATTATAACTCAATTTTCGTCGATGATTTATTCATTACAGTTAAATAATGTTATTCAAACAGTAATTGTTGTTGGACAAAGTGGTGAGATAGGTATTATAAAGTTGAAACCTAAATCCCTTTAGTGTTTGATTGTGTAAGACTTTAATCTCAGCAGGATTTGTTTACACTTTTATTAAATACTTTTGGAACAGCCTATAGGTACCACCATTAGTCCTAGTGTATAATTCGGTAATTACTTAAGCTACGACTAATAGTCGTTAGTCTGAAACCTCTTAGTTAACGAATAGTTTTATTTCACAAAATATTGTTTTTCTTTAATTAAAAGTTAAATACTATACCTATCCAACACCAATTAATTTATAACAGATAACTGCTGTTCGTGATGAGCTAAAAATAGGAGTTCAACGTGAACTGACTGAGAGCCTATGAGAGGGCAGAAAATCAAGTTAGCACTTCAACTAACAAGCCCTCTGGCTATTAGGTAATTGACGGTCTGGAAATGAAAACTCACAATGTGATGAATAAACCTTACAACTTTTATAGGCTAAATACACCAGAGAGGCGATTCTCGTAATTTAAACCTTTTGACCGCCATAGTCATGTACAGATCATCATCTGCCTAGCCTTTTCCCAACTATGTTGGGGTCGGCTTCCAGTCTAACCGGATGCAGCTGAATACCAGTATTTTACGTGGAGCGACTGCCTATCTGACCTCCACAACCCAGTTACTGGGTAATACGACACCCCTGGTAAGACTGATTGTCAGACTTTCGGGCTTCTGACTACCCGTAACGACTGTCAAAGATCCACGAATGACAGCCGGGACCAACGGCTTAACGTGCTTTCCGAGGCACGGAGGGGTCACGGTATGTAAAGATGGTCACCCATCCACAGACCAACCGCGGCAAGCGTAGCTTAACCTGATCGATCGACCTGTGCGACTGTATATTATTTAGCCACGGGCCCCTCGTAGTCATGTACAGATGACAAACCAAAATGTACCCAGCACGCCACGGTTCGACTACATGACAGACTTTGACGCCGAGGTTTTTGATTTTTTGACGTGTGGCGGTCAAAAACTGAAGAACGTTCACAGTCTGATCTCAGTCTCAGTCTGTCAAAAATGCCTGCCGGGTCAGCGGGACTGTCCGAAAGGGTTACCGCTGGCCCGGAACTTAAAGGGCAAATGAAGGGGTGGGTTTTAGACAGTAAGAGTCTGACACTCCCTTCCGCTTCACCCAGAGCGGGAGGAGTCATTTGATGATTTCCCATCAGCAAAAAAAAAAAAGTCTGTCAAAAATATCTCTAATTTCCCTAAATTTTTGACAATTTTTGACATTGATTGTCGCTGAGATGAGATCGCGACTAGATTTTGAATGTTTTTAATTACGGGAATTAGCCTTCTGGTAGAGAGTAGAAAGTCCTGGAATTACTAGACACATCGAAGCTAAGTCAGACTGTCATTCGTAGATCTTTGACAATCGTTACGGGTAGTCAGTAGCCCGAAAATCTGACAACCAGTCTTACCAAGGGGTATCGTATTACCCAGTAACTGGGTTGTGGAGGTCAGATAGGCAGTCGCTCCATGTAAAATACTGGTATTCAGCTGCATCCGGTTAGACTGGAAGCCGACCCCAACATAGTTGGGAAAAGGCTAGGCAGATGATGATCGAAGCTAAGTCAGGGAAATCAATTGTTTATTATTTGTTTACACTTCACAGAACTAGAGGGCTGGCTCGTTCTTTGGCCAAAGAACTAGCGTTGCCATTGAACGTGGCAATGCTGCCAGTCTTTTGGGCACCTTACCAGATGACAACGATGCGGACGAGTACTTCAACGTCGTCTTTTGTTTTTATCTGTATAGTTAGTTCAGTTAGTTGTAAGTAGTTAGTTGTGCTAAATTATTTTAAGAAATATCTGCCCACAAGTTTTTTTTATTATTTATTTAATTGACTACTAGCTTAAATTGCTCGAATATTCAAATCACAACTGTCATACCTTAACAGTTCGACGTTGTATGAGATGGCTATGACACGGTAAACAGACAGATGTGCCAATTTGGTAAACAACGAATTTCTCTGACTGTATACATACCTAAAACTGCCGTCAGGAGACTGGCAACGTGCTGAAATACAAGATTTCCTTATTGATCATTTATCCACCTACTTAGTTTTTAACGAAGGAAAATTCCGGCAAAATCATATTTTATAAAAATACAGGAATTATGAAATTATGAGCCACAATCGCGTCCACATCCGTTTTGCAAGTTATCTCGTGTTATACCCGAATTGCGTGACAATCCTTGCCTCACCCACCTTAATACCATCAGATATACAGTAATGCCTTTTAAATCAGATCCCTCCCTCATAATAATATGTAGACTGAAGACTGCTGATCGCAATCTAACAAATTCTTCACATAAATCACGATCGAAGTCCGTAGAAATATTTAAATAAAAAGACATTGTAATTTGGGTACGTACAGTACAAGTTCGTATTCCTCACGGAAATATTAATCGCTCGTCAATCATCTAGTGAATGCCTGTCATTTCGCAGTCTATTCAAATTACTAACTTGTTTGTAAGCTTGTTATGTGGCCCTTGTAATGGCTTGTTTGCTATGAAAATATTGAGCAAGAAAATATTATTCCTCAGCTTCTCTCATGCCACCGAATCGATTGAAACAGGAAATTGGGATTAAAAAATCTCTTTTATTCATTTACATTAAAATCCTTACACAAGGTAGAGGCGACAAGAGGACAATAAATTAAACTTTGTATAGCTAATGACGAGAACCGAATCTAATATCGATAGACTATCAATCCCGTGAGAATATCGGGATAAAAAGTAGTGTCGGCTACCTCCATACCAAGTTTATCAAAATTGGTCCAGCCGTTTGAGCGTGATGAAGTAACAAACATATAAACACACACTCACAAACTTTTGCCCTTATAATATTAGTGTGACTAAGTAACTATTTACACTAGGTACCTACTATATTAAATGACTAAGTAACAAACTATAAAAATAAATACAAAAACAAAAAGACACTAAAGCATCGAAGTACTCGGCCACATCGCTGTCATCCGGAAAAGTACCGAAAATACTGGCAGCATTGCCACGCTAGATGGCAATGCTGATTCTGGCAATGCTAATTCTTTGGCCAAAGAACGAACCAGCCATCCAGCCAGCTCTGGTCATTGAAAATTAAAATTCAACCAATGTTCTTGGCAGCTGATAGCAATTTCGAAACAATTAGTTTGTGTACTTAATTCAAAGTAACATTGTTAAGGGAGAAAATTTAATTATTCGCTTTATCAAATTCAAATTCAAATTCATTTATTTCGTGAACACAGGGTACATACAAAAGGTGTTATAAATACATAAGATCCGGGCTGTGCCCCGCCAAAAGGCATACAAAATATCAAAGGTTCCATAATGTCATGTGATAATTAAATAAAAAAAATAATAATAATTTACAACAATAATAAAAATTAACAAAATTATTTAGTATGTCATAACATGAGCACAGATTGAATTTAGTCAACAAGTACCTATAATTAAAATTTGTCATTTAAATATTCGTCAACAGAATAATACACCTTGCTATTTAACAATTTGAACAGATTTCTTTTAAATTCGTTAATGTTAATACTTGAGATAACTTGTCCTGGTAACTTATTATATAGTTTTTGAGCCATTGCATAAAAGCTGTTGCTAAGAAACTGTGTTTTTGTTGCTAACACCTGCAATTTTTTTGAGCGCCGTTTACTTTCTACAAATCTATATAAATTCATGTTGTGTTTTATAAAAATACAGGCTTCGTAAATATACAGTATACAGTACAGTATATCGGCGGATCTGAAAAAAATTTCAAGGCTTCACTATAAATATTTATAGTGAAGCCTTGAAAACCAGTTAAGTGCTTTTTTAAACTCGTTATTTATAAAAACGTACGTGCATACATATTTTGTTGTACAGACACCAGCAGTGTGATTCTGTAAGATCTCATTCTAAACTTCGCATCTGAATCCGCTGTGAGTTTCTTAATTGGCATTCTAAAAATTCGGTTGACAATTCGAATCTACACTAGCGCTACCCTTGCGAGCGTGTCAGCGAGTTGAACTAAATTGGCCGTGAGATTTTGACAGATAAAGTATGAGATGACGTAAGAAGTGGCATTCTGAGAAGTAATTCCGACGTCACTTCGATACTCACTTCGCACTCGAACCCGATTGAAAGTGTCAAATAAAAAGTATCTATTTTACGAGTGAAAATAGAAGAAATCTTATTAGACATAGTGATAAATAGTATTTTTATGTCACAGTGTTAAAAATTAGTACAATAACTATATAATTTGTGTTTATAAACTACTTTTTGGGCGTTTGTGTAAAGTAAATACTTAAGCGATAACGATGGCAAGAATGTTTTTGCTTAAATCTTTATTAGAAGAGGCTCATGCTTTGGATAAACTAGAAAAGCGTCGACAATCTAACCAAATTCGAAGTTTATCTTTATTAACCCGAGATGACGACTATGTGAGCGTATATAGATTGTCCAAGGAACTAATTGACCAATTAGAATATGAGTTACTGCCTCTGATAAAGCCCACAAAACGTCGAGGCAAAGGACTTTCAACTCGTGTAAAAGTAAGTGCTTCATTTTACTAAGTATAAAGTTACTTTTGTAAGTATTTACACAGTTTACCTTTAGCTGATAGATTTGTAACCAAGCAGACCAACATAATTTACCGCTTAACACGTTAAGTGCGAAACGAGGCCTAAATCACCCCTCATGCAACTTCCTTCTGGTGCGGCAAGGAAAAACGTGAACATCTCTGTCGTGCGAAGGGCATAGCTTTGGTTTGGTCCAGTATAGAAAAGAGATAAATGTATATTTGAGACGCGCTAGTGGTCCCGGACTCGGTGGTATACCTACCTTGGTACCGGATGTCTTAGGCCTCGTACCGCACTGAATTAATATAATTTTAATGCAGTGCGGAACGAGGCTAAAACGTCCCGTATCCCCTCGGACCTCGTACCGCACCCAACGCGAGCTTCCTGCGACTAGTGTTGTGCATCACGTCGATTGGAGAGCACGTCCTTTTTACATCGCCGAACGATGTCGGAAGAAGTTAATTAAAAAAAATACAGAAACAGAACCAAAACAGGTAAGTTTTTAATTGATATTTTTGTAGGTAGTGAAAAACTCCACAATATACATTATCATTGTTATTCTCATCTACGATCTAACCTAGTAACAATGCCAGTTTTATTACGTTATCTTTACATTTTTGTTATTTTTCAGCACCTGAAAGCAGCGCACGTCATTGCCTCGAAAAGGGTGAAAAAAGAAGATGTGTTGGTTGTTACCAGAAACTACGCACATTTTTACCATCTCGTGAAGCTGACAAAAAATTCAAAAGGATTTTGACTCAGTGCTCTTAGTGCAAAAAATCTTATTGTCTACCCTGTTTCAATGAAAAACACTCATAAATAAGTACAAAATATATATTGCGATTTTTTATAAAAAAGTATATTGTTACTGATTTTTTTATGTTAATTCAAGTTCTATTATGTGTATTTTTAAAGCCCGAGGCAGAATACATAGGATAGTTTCTTTTCTACGTCAGGTTTTCTTTTTTTTCTATTCTGTGAACCGCTTTAAGATTTTCACACAAAAATAGATAAACGTCGTTACGTCGATATTATTTTTCCCATCACTAATCTTAGCGAAAATTTGGCCTATTTCAGTGCGTTACGAGGTGTATAAGATCCCATATTTTATTTTGCCAATAATTCCTAAACTAGCCATCAGATCCCGGGGCGACGGTAGATTAGGGTTCATCAATTCACTGTCTATATCGATAAGGATCAAAAAGTTCATTTATCATTGATTTCGCGCCAGAAAATGGGTTTTAGTCTGTTAAAGGAGGTGGGGTCTAATAGACCGCGTGTCGCCCTAACGTCTGGTCACGGTGCGGGCCGATAACACCTCGTGTCGCAGGAACGAAAAGTTTGCAAAAATTGGTGCCGCAGCTAACGTGTTAAAACTCCTGTAAACACTTCATAGGGAATATTTTATTTAGGTTGTTTCCCTGCTAGCTATGTTTTCATGTTAGTATAAGGACCCTATATTTATAGTTACTTGGTACTTGGTATTATTATTATGCATGTAAATAACCAAATTGGTGTCCCTATTTTATTTTGACTAATCTAGATTACTTAATTTTTTAATTCTCACAGATATTATGCACCTTGTCATTCTTGGCTAATGGCAGTTATCAGAAAATAATAAAAGAAAATATAAGGACATATTTATCGCAACCATCAGCATCTCGTTGCATAAATGAAGTAGTGGAAGCCCTTAATGATCCGGAAATAGTAAAAAAATATATAAGGTTCCCTCAAAATATACAAGAAAGACAAATGTTAAAAGAAAGACCCTTCTTTGATTTTTACATTTACGTGAAAGTTAATCATGTAAGTGGTTACTTTAAATTACAGGTTCTACAAAAAGTTCGGCATTCCAGCAGCTCTTGGGTGTGTTGATGGCACTCTGGTGGCATTGAAAAAACCAGTAGAGAATGAAGAACGTTTCTACTGCCGCAAAGGTTACCATGCAAGAAATGTGCAATTGGTAAAATGGATTTCAATGTTGTAATCTATTACTATTAGGTATTCAATTAGTCTTCTTTATATTTCTTTTTAATTTTTTTTTCAGATAACAGATGCAGATTTAAATATATTAAATGTGGATCCAACATATGGTGGAGCTACTCATGATAGCTTCATTTTTAACTATAGTGTTATAAAAGCCCACTTAGAGGCATTAACAAATGCTGGTGAAGAAGTTTTTTTGCTCGGTTAGTTAATTCCTCCCTACCCCTACTTCAGAATATACTTAAGCCTAATTAGGTATAAAAACTACATAATTATTTGATACTTATTAATTTTTTCAGGTGATTCAGGATATGCTCAGCGCGCCTACCTTATGACGCCAATTAGTGGTGCTGAAGATAATTCCCCAGAAGCTTTCTACAATGACCGTCACTTAACTGCTCGCAATTCAGTAGAGAGAACAATTGGTCTCCTAAAAGGACGATTTAGGTGTTTGTTAGTACACAGAGTGCTCAATTATCATCCAGACGTAGTTGCAAAAATAGTTATTGCATGTTGTGTTTTGCACAACATGTGCAATCGCGCAGGAATGCCGGCATTCACAATCTCAGAAGAAGAGAGACTAGAAGAGCTCCAAACAATTGCTGAAGTTCAAAGGAGGCAAACTAGGGATCCGCCATCTAACGCCGATTTAGCTCTAGGGCAATTACGTAGGCGAAACTTAGTAAATAGGCTATGGCGTTCACGTCATAATTAATTGTTTAGTACTAATATGTATTCTGTGGTGAGTGAGGGCTCCTGTACACGATGCCGCCGCCGCGCCGACATCGCGCCGCCACCGCGCCTCTTTGCTGTGTATACGTTCGGGACGTGTTTCGTTCGCGGTGCGGTCGCGAACGTATACACAGCCTAAAGGCGCGGTGGCGGCGCGGTGTCGGCGCGGCGGCGGCATCGTGTACAGGAGCCCTGAGGCGGGTCTGTGTACTTAGGTGCTAAGTTCAAAAAAGAAAGAAATTGTGTTCATTATAGACCCTGCCGGGCACAGCAAAAACCATTTTGGCATTCACCAAAAATATTTTATATTTTTCACAATATTCGTAGGTATATTTGGTCACACATAGCCTTTTCAAGGATCTTTTGTTTGGATCTGATTTTGATTCTTTTTGTGGATCGGTTTAATAAAAATGCCGGCTACTTGTTTAGGTTCGGATGTTGTGTTATCATTTATTTGCAATTGTATGTTGGTTTTTTTTGATTTTTGATTTCTTGTTCGCTCTCTCGTTTACGATGCTCCACATTGTTTTGACCTTATTATATGATTTATTTATTTTATTTATGTATTGTCTTTTTTGCTGTCGCAACCAATTTTTAAAAATATTTTTACGTATTTTTTATAATGTTGTCTGATTATTGGATTTTTTGTTTTTGTGTTAGTATTTTTAACATTTTTTTGTTATTGCTAGAGATTTTAATGCCTGTAATCAGCCAGTATTTTTTTTTGGTTTAGTTTTAAGTTTAATTTTACGAGACGGAATTAGATTGATTTAATATACCTCGATATTATTGTAGCGTTGAATATTTTGTAGTTTTCATTTATATCTATATCTGGTCGCAGCAAATAATTCCAGCTTTGTTTACTTAGTATGGATTTGATATTTTTGTATATTTTTAGCGTTGAATATTCTTTTTTTAGTGTACCGTTATAATTAACTTGTTATTTTCCTTCAGCCGCAGTTCTATTATAATTTCGCTCAAGTTTTCCAGCGTTAGTTCCGTTTGGACGTTTGTATCTAGTGTGGGAAATGTGTCACCTATTAAGCTCATGTCCTCAGAGTCTGTTGTGAAAATTTGAGAATGTATGGTTCTTTTTCTAATTGTGACATTATCTTTTGTAGGTGTTCTCATCTGCTGGGATAGCTAACGATCCTCTAGCCGTATAGGGGTATTCGTGTTACCTATTTTGGGTCTTTTGCATAAGCAAGCCTGATAATGCCATACATTTTTAAGATGTACCTAATGTCATTTCTTTATTGAATCGATCAATAGGCACATTCGCACACTATATGTCGTATGTATGTCGATGGTTGGTTCATGCGTCGTGCCCGTGAATGGGTGCCGCCATTGGGAATGGGTATTGAATTATAATAATTGACGTTAAAGTCAGTCAGTCAAGAACTCGTATATAATGATAGTTAGTTGTTTTTGTAATTAAATAAATATAAAAGACGGAGGTCAATAACCCTTTCTAAGTTTTCTTTCGCCAATTCTTTCTTCCTCCCAATTTGTGAAATGGTGGTTGGTACATTCAATCCATACTATTATTATAAATTCGAAAGTAACTCTGTTTGTCTGTATGTTACCTTTTCACGTCTAAACCACTGAACGGATTTCGATAAAATTTGGCAGAGAGATAGATTGCATCTCGGGGAAGGACATATAATAGTTCTGACGATATACTTCGCGGGCGAAGCCGCGGGTGGAAGCTAGTAGATTTACATTTTTAGCACATCCGTAAATGTATAAAATCAAACCAAATCCAAACTAATCACCAATATGCTTTCAATAAAACCGCTCTAGTATCCGTTTAAAAGTGTTTTATTTATCATATATTATATTAACTTACATAACTACACTCTATCTCTATTCTTAGCCTCTGCCAATGCTTGCAGCCCTTTCCCCACTGCAGCTACAACTTCAGCTAAAACCCTATCCCTCTCTGCACTCCTTTCATACATGGCCCTTTCTCTTTCCGCACTCATCTCCAGAAAGGACTGCAGGATGTGTGCATTTCCACGTTGTATCTCCAGCTGCTGTTCTTCCACCCTCAGGAATCTCTCAGTAAAGGTGGAGAATTCCGTTCGCCGTTGAGATGGTGGAGGAGCAGCAACTGAAGTCGCGTGACGTGATGCTGAAAAAAGAACACCGATTACTATGATGCGTTAATTAAAAAATCTTAAATAGCAGCTTTTCGTTGTCATTCGTTTGAAAAATTGTGTTTTTATAGTTATTTTTATTTTGTACTTACACACAGAACCAGCACCTCGACTAGCACGAGACGTATTTGTTCTGGGGCGGCGAGAAGGAGAAGCAATTGGCGTTGCGTGACGTGAAGCTAAAAATATAAATATTTACATAGGTACTTAGTTTACATGAAGGTTCTTAAATCTCAAGTTTTTTTCCTAAATGAAATAGGTATAAAATAAAAGTACAAATCAACTCAGATATATTATTATACGTTTATGAACCGAGTTCATCATTGAGCATGTGCAAAGCCACATAATATTGGGTTCCCACCTATGAAATAAGAGTTTTTTTCTCACAAATAAAGAACCTCGTACCTATATTATTTAACATATTCATCAATTGCTTGATATTCTATCGAATTATGAACATAGTTTATAGTTTTCTTAACATAAAAAATACCTTAAAAATTACTCCTTTTTTTTAGCATAAATGACTACTGTTTGTTTTAACTTAGCCAAAACCTATTTTTGTCGCTTAATCTAAGTGGGATACGTTATCTTAGTTTTTAAATATTAGTGCATAAAAGTTTTAAAATCAGTGTTCATGGTTTTTAAATAAATTAAGAAAATGTTAGTATGAAAAATTGAACTTCTTTAAAATTCTCCAAACAAAACGCTGATTTCATAGATGTGGACCTAATAGTAGTGAAAATTGTTTAACATTACTGGTCACTTACATGACGAAGCAGCAGTTCGACGACGAATCACTGGGGAGGCTACTTGTGTGGAACCGCGGCGTGAAGGAGAAGGTGTGGGTGTGTGTGAAAGTGTTATCGGTGGAGGGGACAAGCTAGGATGATATATATGAGGATTTGGAGGAGGAGTGTGTTCTAACTGGATATTCTGAAACAACAGAAACAATGCTAAAAAGGAAACCCACTTACCTATATTATAATTAAATATTGATGATAATTCCAAGGAAAGTTGCTAGAGTGCCGCAGGAAATAATATTAAAGCACTTAAAATTTTTAAAAAATCTTATGTAGATGTTATTAAATAATAATCAACAAAAATAAGAAACTAAAGTAGGTCAGTTGCTATCTCCCAAAACTATAGCTCACACTCACTCAGATACATACCTGCAAAATGCTTTGGCTTGTTCCAACAGTTGAGCTGGATGAGGAAGCAAACAGTCTTCTCGAAATTGCAGGATCAGGTCGTCTGTAATTACGAGTGTGTTCGGAACCCTGAAAAGTAAATTGGATAAAATGTTACTCCTTGTCTTCCTTGTTGAATAAAATTAGACAAAAATATTTTGAGTGAAAATACCCTAAAACTAAATTAGTATTTGAATTATATTGCAAATTAATTTTAATATAGATAGGTACTACATTTAGGTCTAATAGAATACAATCTAGACACATCAGATTTATAATAGTGGGTATGTACCTAGTAGTTAGTAGAATAATATAACTTACATAAATCACAATAGCTGGTGATTCCTCTGTAGGTGCCTGACTCAGTTGTTGTGGTACATGAGTCTATAATAAGTAAATATAAATAGATAAATACTAGATAAGAGTATATCATTAATTAATCACATACAATTATAGATTAAATTTAAATATCATACATTGTCAGTATCAGCATCTTGTATTTGTTGCGCTTCATGTGATGGAGATGGAGTATCGTTGTCCTGAAACAGGTAGGTAATAATAATATTAATAAATTTGCCAAATAATTCTAATAAAAATACACTTTACATTATATGTATTTTTAACAGACAGATTGCACAATTCTTGGCTACTACCAGCCACACAGGATTGATGCAAAAAAGCTAGTACCTATTGCATTTCTAAATTTCTTACCGGAAATGGCTGTATGCCTAAATGTGCATCTCCTGTTGAGAAGCTTTCACCACCACACAAAGCAACAACTCTTTCTTCAAGCTCTGATAGCTCCACTTCATCCTCCACCCCACCACCAGTCCTACGCCTAGCAGCAGAGCGCGCTGCTACTTTTTTTTTTATGGCACTTTTTTTGTCAGACCAATACTACAACCAGATATTATAATTAAAGAAATTATAAAAATTAACAATGAGATAAAAATTATGAAACTAAGGAACACACTTTAGACCAAAATTCGTCGCACATTTTAAGTGGTTTGGTTTAAGGAATGTTAAGTGGTTCTAACATGTAGTAAAAAAAGTTATGCTCACCTTGGTCCACTGTTTGTAATTTTTTATTGTGCCACCTATACTATTTAGGCGCACGGCTAGTTCCTCCCACTGGCGTCGACTTCGCTCTCTGGCATTTTGAGTTCTCAAGAAACCCTTTGCCATGCCAGGGTTTCCTTCCATAAACTCTACCAGAGTTTCAACCTGAGCCGACGATGGGTGAGAGGAACGTGGCTCATTTGGACTGGAACATTATTGTTAAATTAAAAAACAAAATAAATACTATTTTAATTAATATCATTTTTAAACTATACAACCACAAATATAAACTTACTTCATGATTATTTTCGGCACTGAACGATCAAATCAAACACAAAAAACAAAACAACGCAACGCACACGCACTACCAAAATATTGTCTGTCCTGTTTGACTTTTTTTTTTTTCGTAAGTGGTGCATAGATTATATTCATGGCACGACTTCAGAGTTTTCTGTTTTTTTTTACTTATTAGCTGCCGCAAATAAGCAAAATATTTTTTTTTAATAAGAAATTTTAATTTAAACATCATATTAGCTGAAATTTTGTCCCAAAAACTCAACAATCGTGTCAAAAAACTGAATCGATAAAACTCGACTCACATTTTGTTGAGTGTGGGCGTCACTAGTACAACATTAGTCGCGTCGGAACTCACTTCACTTCGCAAGTGACAAGGTGATGCTTACAGAATGCAAAATCAAGGTCATTTTGAACCTTATGCGAAGTGAGAGTGAATAGCGAAGTGAGATGCGAGTTTTCGTTTGAATTTTACAGAATCGACGTGCAGCACATCGAGCTACACGAAACTGTCTTTTCCCAATCAACTTTGAACCGGCTCCTTCAAAAAGGCGCGACACGCGATAAAATCACGCGCAACACAAAGGCACTGCAAGTCGCGCAACGAGCGGTGCCTTTGTGTCGCACGCGCCTAGTTTGTAGAGCCTTTAGCGTTAAAGTTGAAAATATATTTAAGAAATTTGACAGATTGAGCTTGATGTACAGTCGGCTTCACGATGTAGGTACCCCCCTAAAAAGCATCTACATTCGAACCCGCGATGGCCGCATTGCAAGTTTTGTATTTTTAATAGACTTCAAAAAAGAAGGAGGTTCTCAATTTATATATTTTTATATTTAGGTTTATATATTTTTCTTAATTTTTTTATTGTAATACTTTTTCAAACAGTTTATAGATAAACAACAATGCACAAGAATATTAATTTAAAACTGTTAGTAACAGTTAGTTGGTCTAGAGGTTTAGGATATAACATGTGAAACCGCTGACCCAAGTTCGATACTGGCAGTCTGACAATTAGGTTTTTGTTTTCATCAAATTTTATTTTTCTCTGAGTTATACTATTAATGCAACTTTTTCTTTTTATTGTTGTTATAACTATTAGGTTTATAATTATTAAAATGAAAGAAATATAATTTAATTATCTATCATTTTAAATTATTGTTATAACACAAACTCGTTTAATATGCGATAGTGCGCAAGGTGAAACAAAACTAGACTCATCAGACGGTAACTTCAATATAGATTATTAAAATGTATGCGTAACTACCCCCAATTAACAACTATGCATTCTCTGCGAGTTCAATAATATATCGGTTAGACAGAGACAGAATTATAACGCCAAGTAGATTGATAATTCAACGAGTTATTAACTACCTAACTGGCTTAATTGGTAAGAGCTCGCGGTTATCAAAGGATAACCGATGATTCGATGGTTCGAATCTCGTCCGTAATAAACACTTTTTGTATTATTCTTAAGGATGTATAATTGTGTATTATGTTTGAATTGCAAAGTTGTAGCAAAGTTAATTTTAATACAACTGGGGTACCCAATTGATGCAGCCCACTGTACTGGCGTCAGTACCTACATATGGAAAACACACATACTCTTTTCTTTTTCTGCTTCTTCTTTATTATTCAGTAGTTTCTGCCTACCCCCATGAGAAGAGGGCGTGAGTTTATATTTTGTTTCTTGTCTCCTCTGCAAGACTTATTGTCTTAAGAAATATAATTCTAAATACCTACCAGTAAACACTAAAACTTATGATGTATTTATAAACTTGCAGAAACCCAACCAAAATTACCTACCCATAATGTTAGACCATAAATTAACGTATTGACAGGTCTCAAGAACGGTATAAAGTAACAATAAAATTGTCGCAGAAACTCCCGACAGCGCTGTATTTCGACTGGGGTCCGATAAAACGCCCTCACTTTATCAAATAAGCTCAGATATCGCCACAGCCCGCAACCCTGGAGGAGATAATATGGCCACATCTAGCTACCATTGTGGAGATATGGCCAATAGAATAGCCTTATACTGACTTCGAAGACTGAAAACAATCCAGACGTTTCACATTCGGTCACGCGAAACCTTTAGAGGACATAGTGTAGCTATTTTACTATCTAAATTGTATGAATAAAACCATAGAGTAGGGGTGGCCAACCGGTCGATCGCGATCGACTGGTCGACCGCGACTATTAGTCCAGTCGATCGTGGCAAGGAAAAACATATAAATAGGTACGTAGAACAGACTGCGCAACGTACCTAACTGCTGCACGCATCATCTTGTATTATTTTCAGGTTGTTTATCCTCTCTTCTATGCAGTATAGCTCTCTTTTGTTTTCGGTGCGCGATAACAATAAGCGGGACGCAGGAGTGGGGCGCGGGCGGGTGTTGCAGTTGACGACAGACTAGCGGGGTTACGAGTTATATTTTCCCTCTTAATAAAATATCAAATATTATGGTGTTTCATTTAAGATTGTATTTTGTACCGTCAAACGGGGTGAATCGGGACGAAACTTTAAAAGCGATTTTAACATTGAAATAACATAGTTCCAAAAAGGAGTCTAATGTGTTTATTGTATTATAATTAACGATCAAGTGTCCTTTTCGGCAACAAACTGTATTATTTCAACGCTAAAGTCAGTGAACAGTATATCTTGAGTCTAACCAAGTTGGCCACCCCTGCCATAGAGTAATAATAACTTATTCTGTGGCAATACTTACTCATGAGTCACATCACACCGGAATAAATCGAAAATATAATATAACTAAATTCCAAAACATCAACTTTTCTCTCATATTTCGTAAGAGTACTTACCTAGATTTCTTATTTGACAGCTTAAAGTTTATTTGTAAAAAGACATCAGTTAACGAGGGCTATAAAAAGGGTTCTATTTAAATGTCAGTTTGAATAAAAATAATAAATTAATATCTGGCGGACTATAAATTATTTATTTAATAAAATTATATTACATTATATTATATTTTAATAAAATTATAAGTGCAGCGACAAAAGTTTTCTTTAGCACCTGCAACTTAACGTCTTTTTTTGTATGTAGGCAACGAGTTAATAAATAAATAAATTCTTTATTTCGCAAAAAAGTGAACAATAACACTAGTAACTATGTATACGCTAAGAACTGTGTTACCAGAAAATTTAAAGAAAACTAGCGTATTTCGAACTCTGGTACTCAAAGTAAGATAGAACTTAGTACCAGTGTTCCAACAAAAGTTATTACACAAAGGAACACAGGTTCCCACGAGAGACAGCAGGGACATTAGTGCAGTTTCATTGTCACAGAGAAATGAAGTAAAAAATATAAGACAATATAAATTATACGGAAAATAGAGTGGACAACGTATGTAAGTGTGTGAGGGTGAGTGAATGTTTAGGGATGTGTAATGTATCTATGTATGTGTAGTGTCTGTGTGGTGCCGGACTTAAAGAATTGCACCACCCCTTACTCCCCGTGGGTGTCGTAAAAGGCGACTAAGGGTCTTACCGGAGAATGGGCAGCAGCGTTCTCTATTTATTCCACCATCATACCATACTGCGATCGCCAACCCGCCTGCCAAGCGTGGCGATTATGGCAAACCCCCCCAAAATTGGGGGAGGCCTATGTCCAGCAGAGGACGTCTATCGGCTGAAACGACGATGTGTAGTGTATGTATGTGTAATGTCGTAAGTTTAAAATAATTAGACTTGAATGAGAAATCGTGTATGAGTTACAGTGAGTGACTAAGTAGGTATCTTAAGCAGATGTTCGGTGTCTTCGTAATTATGCTTTTGTCATCCTTGAACACTTTTCTTACATTTGAACCCAGTCATTGGATAAATGTTGCAGTTTTTGTTTACGATATTGTACAGGTGGTTGCTTATAATATTGTAGTGACGTTGAACAAGAGCTGTTCTGGAGCATTGGGTGGAACAGATTTGATATTTCCTACGGTTTAGTGTGTTGTTTGCAACGAATGGGAGAATAGAGTGTTCTCGTAGCACTATTTGTTGGATGAAAAGTTGGCGCACTGTGTTTGACAATTTTCGTAGAGTTGTGTAGTAGGGTATCTATAGGGCTTGAAGGTAACCTTTAAGACGGCTCTTTGTGCTCGTTCCAGCTGCAAAAGATGAGTTTTGGCCGCTCCGCCCCAGGCAGTTATGCAATATTTTAGGATTGAATGACCAAGTGCACAGTAAACATTTTGTAGTGTCTCAATGACAGCAGAATGTCTGAGTCTTTTCATTATAGAGACAAGCCTACGTACTCGCACCGTCAATGTCCTAAGGTGGTGTTTCCAGGTAAGTTGATTGTCGATTTGTACCCCAAGATATTTAATATTATCCGTCCGGATTATGTGAGGACATGAGCAAGGAAGGCGAGGGGCAGTTACCGGACAGTTGTGGACTTTAAGATTAAAAGAATCCTGGCCTGGTTGGGAAGAGGCTTTTATAGAAAAATGTCATGTAAGGTCTTGTTAGGATTTAAGGTGAGAAGGTTGCTAGTTAGCCAGTCCATGACGGTCCTAAGACCCTGTTCAGCTCTTCAAATGCGTGTGTCCAGCTGTCCCCATGAACAAGCAATGCAGTGTCATCGGCGTAAGTAACGACTGACCAATTGGGAAGGGAGAGTCTGCAGAGCGCGTCAATGTATATCAGAAACAAAGTCGGCCCAATCACAGAGCCCTGAGGCACGCCGTACACAATGGAATTGCTGTCACTGATAACATTATCAATTTTAACGCACTGGGTTCGATCAGAAAGGTAGTCATGAAAAATTTTGAGGGTGTGACCACGAATTCCTAGATTCTCCAACTTCCGCAATAGGTGAGGAACAGACACGGTGTCGAAGGCCTTGAAGAGGTCTAGGAAAATACCTAGACATTTTTTCCCCGAGTCAAAGAGGCCGACAGTGTTATCCACAAGGCATCCAACCGCATCCTCGACCTTCCAGCCCTAAAACCATACTGATTCGGAGCGAGAATCTTGTGGGATTCAAGATATCTAGTAAGGCGATTATTCAATATTTTTTCTAAAATTTTACAGATGGAAGGAAATAATAGAACAGCTTCTATTATATTAATTCATCATCTTTACTATTCTAACAGAATATCAAAAATTCAGCGTCAATTTACGAACGTAAATTAATAAAATGACTCCTGCAGAGCTACCGATAAATTAATATATTTTACTTATGAATTGATAGCTCAGCGACTAATGTTGTAAGTGGGCTACTTTATAGTTATATTTTAGAGATTCAACATCTGTCTGCTAATAAAATCAAATTCCAGCCTCAAAATTAGCCATCAAACTTTTTTATTTAACAACTAAATTAATAAATCATATTCTTTTTTCATAAAAATTTGCAGTTTAATAGTCAAGTCATCCATTACCGATTATCCCCGATGTCCACCATTTGTTAGGCCACCACTGGGGGACAGCGAAACAACTTTTAAAAATTATTTTCGTTGTCCACCACTGGGGGACACTTCTTGGTTTGAATAGGTCGAATGTGTTCCGAAACCGAATCGGGGTACCCCTAACTTCACGTGTAGTCTTTTGGCTGCTACCCCTAGAGTATACATAAAAACCCGAGGCGCGAAGGGAGAGCAACCCCCGCCCGCTGAGCAGAGGTGCCTATCCTTTGTTGCGTAAGGGCGGAGAGGTTGCACTTGCCGCAGCGCCGGAGACGATGAAGAAGAAACTTCAAAGTATTTTGAGTATAGGTTACAATAAATAGATAGGTGACTACATTAAATCAGAGCTTTCATTGACCTTTAGGTATTTGATGACAATAATAAGGTAATTTTATGTTCAATTATAGTAAATTCACTCATCAATTATTACTTATGCTAACGTATAAAAATATATGTGACTATATAATAGTAATAATAATCTTTATTATAATACTCACAAGATTCATAGTACACAAGAACAGAAGTACAAAGTAACATGGTATATCTACATAAATCTAAACAGATCATGTAACCATGTCTCCTAAACTAGGTAGTCCTGTATCTTAGGAGATAGAAACATATGAAATTAGAGTACTTTGAAATTATTTTCTAGATGCATTTGATTCACTTATTAGAAGCTGGCAATGCGTAGACATATCACAAATTTAGTTGCATAAGAATTATCACACACTGCGTCATATTAACAGTAGCATGTTTTGCAATATATGGTCGCTTGAAAAGCATTTATTAGACGCTAAAAGTTCGTCACTGACCTATTAATTCATTAGACAACTAAATATATTTGAAGACGAGAATGACATTTGAAAGAAGCTGCCTTAATTAGGACCCATTTTAATATAGTAAACAAAGCACTTTAATAAAATATATATATTTGATCACTAAGTCATATAAGATAAAAAATAGAATTAAAAAATATTGTCATGTCAGTATTTTTTAATTCTGTTTTTTTACGGTTTATTTTATTACAAGTAGACGCTTGAATTTTATTTCGACTATCTCTGAACAGTAACAGAGAGGGCAAAACGATCACAGATGTAAAGATGCTTATTTGTATTGCAATACGATATACGGTTAAAGCAATAATACAATATACGTATTCTGTTTTAGTAAGTAAGGCGGATCACAACGCGCCACGCGGAGGGACGTGGGAAACGGCGCCAAATTCCCCGCGTGTTTAAGCGCATTTTTTTATTGAATTTGTATGTAAAAAATTACGTGCGGGGGCGTGTTATCTGCGCCCCGTATCGCGTGGCGCGTTGTAATATGTGATCTGCCTCAGTCAATCCTTATACTAATAACATGACATTGGATATCTTATATCGCGAAACCACTAAATTACACTTCAGAATTTCAGTCCTCTCACAAAAATGCTAAAATTTGTCGCATCAATACACCACTCTTACAAAGTAAAATATAAACATTGAATTCTAAACCCAATGAACAGTCAGAGGTAACGTAATGCACACGTAATGCAGAAGAAAATAAAAGAAAAACCTAAAAAATAAAATAGCGGTGATTTCCTAAGAAGAGAGCCATCTTAACGAAGACCGCACTGGCGAACATCACAGTTCATTCGACCCGTTCTTATTTCGTTCAGCAGTTCTAATTTCAAACTTTTGAAAAATCAATAGACAAGCAAGTGCAGATCAGACCTTGCGCGAGTGTTCCGTACAATCGGCTTTGCCTAAAGCAATATGTATTACATGCCTTACAAAAGCTTACTATCTTAGTTATAGTTGGTTTGTTATCTTAGTTTCACATCACGCCTGTAATCCCCGAAGGGTTAGGCTAGGTGTACCAATAGTAGTCCCAAATTTCGCCAGTTATTTAGTATTTATGTATTTACTATCTCCAACGAGCTTATTCAAAGTCAAATAATTTATTTCAAATAGGCATATAGGCATAGGTACATGTTAGGTATTTTTGAATGTCAAAATTTAGAAAAAAAAAATATTTGAAAGAAAGATAGGAAACACATTATTTAGCACAGACTAAAAGACACATACCTAATACACCAGATCAGGTACATATATCAGATAAAAACAAATAAAAAGTGAAGTCCGATGTAAGAAATTAGCAGGAAAGTGTACCTCATGGCTGATTCTACTTTGTATTCTTTCCACTACTTACTTAGTGGTTATTTTTACAAGGTAGTTATATACCAGTGGTGAAGGTTCCATGCAACTCGATTCGTACCGGCTTCCCTTTGAAAAATGGCACAGTCAGTATTCTATAGACAAATAATATAATCATATTAAAGATATGTACTCCGGCTTAAATCTTTTAGCACGTGTATTCCAGTTCAGTCAACTGCACGGGCGTAGCCAGGGGGAGGGTTTTGGGGGTTCAAACCCCCCCCGAAAAGTCCAGCTATTAACATTCATAGAATCAAAATAAAAACACAAGTGAAAACAGACTGAACGGCTTGGCTCTCCTGAACATTCACTATGGGGTAGAAATTGATGCGAATGAAGTAGTGTAGTAATATATTTAAAAAGAAAAACAGAAGATTAATGTTGTAATATTCTGTGTTTCTGTGATATATAACAGAACGTTATTTTTTTATTTAGCTCATAGTTTATATTGTCCCATTGCTCGAAAAAGGACTCCCCCAATTCTTTCGAGGAGATTTTTTCTGTATCTATTTTTCACATCTTTAATTCTTTAATATTTTTCTTTATTAAGGGTTATTTTATGTACTTTTAGTCGCTTTATTTTCTTGAACCCCTCCCGATACTAAAACCTGGCTACGCCCGTGGTCAACTGGACTAACACCTACCTAATACGCGTGGTTTTGAAGCTATTTATTGAATGAACCTTTGAATTAGCAGAGAAAGACTGTTTCTCTGCTAATTTACAGGTTCAATTTAGTTGTCATCTTCAAAAAATCACCCATAGGTAAGTACCTAACACACAGACAAACAGACATCGAAGTGATTCTATAAATGTACCGATTTGACTTTTACACACCACGGAACAACAACTTTCCTGTATCCCACTTTATTTCTCAGTCGTTTTGTTTATGTTCTGTATTAAAATAACCGGATAGATTTACACAGGAAACTTAAAACCATTGAAAGTCATGAAACCAGTCATGAAATTATTTTAACTAACATTGAATCGACCTAAATATTTTACTTTCATGACAAATGTTGTAGGAAGGCTTCAACTATTAAGTGATACATAAACTAAGATACTTAAACTTGAAACTTAATGGATACAATTACAGCTTAGATTGAATTAAAGCAAACCCTTCGGGCAGTCTTAACGCTATAATAATTATTTCAGTTAATTTTTATATATCGTTCTTTCTAACAACTTGTTCTTAGATATTTTTAGTAATATGTGGATAACGTTGTGAGTAGTACATTTATTACCTCTGTTATTAAGTTCTAACCTATTTTTACTTATCATTACGCTACCTAAATCACACTAATATTATAAAGGCGAAAGTTTGTGAGTGTGTGTGTGAGTGTGTGTGTGAGTGTGTGTGTGTGTTTATATGTTTGTTACTTCTTCACGCTCAAACGGCTGGACCAATTTGGATAAAATTTGGTATGGAGGTAGCTGACAACCTGGATTAACATATAGGCTACTTTTTATCCCGATATTCCCACGGGATCGACAATTACGCGGGTGATACCGCGTGGCGCAGCTAGTAAATAAATAAAACAAAAGACCCAGATTAAAACCTAAATAAAGAAAAATTCAACTTAAAAGTATTTTCACATGTTAACATTGACGTCATTATGCAACCTCTGACGTCCCATAATAATATGCCATACGAATAGGGGACACATTCTTGTACCAAACAAATCAAACTCTATCGTATGATTTACGCGTATGCGTACTTTCGTACCTATGCATACCTGCTTTGTTGAAATCTGGTAAATTAATAAGTCTAGGAGTAGTGGTGGGCGGTGGCCCTGTGGTAACGGTCGTGACTTACAAGTAATTCTAGGTCGTAGGTTCGAACCCAGACTGGCGCTTTACTTTGTGTAAATTATTTCATGACCACTGCTCTCAAAACGGTGAAGGAAAGCATCGTAAGGAAACCGGCATGTTCTAGAACCAAAAATTCGAAGACATTTATTTATTTATTTATGCACACCAAACATACAAATAACCTTACAGGCTAGACCCAATGCGATATTGTAGTACACTTTAAAAAATTAAATATTTCCAGTGCTTGTACCATAACAAATTCTCTAAGTAGCTATTCTTACAAATTCACCCAAAGCGCAACAGAATATGTCTACGTCATCAGCAATGAGGTTGAGAGTGCGGAGCGCGCTCGTCAGCGGCGCCTCACGCAGCAAGTTAGTTCGTGCGCGCGGTACCTCCAGCAACCGCGGCCGACGACGACGACCCACATACCCGTCTGGCACGACTACATGTGACATCCACCAACACAATCCGGGCCCTCGTGGTGGATTACGGCCCACTCCCTCTCACAGAGGCCTGTAGCCCAGAAGTGGGAATATTATAGGCTAATTATACTAATAAGTCTGTACGGGGTTAGTTCGTCTTTTATACATATATTGTCGCTCGCATGACTAAAAGCCCTATCTCATTTTTTGGCTGATTTGGGTTGGGACAGCTACATTTTCTATTCGTGATTCTTTACACTTTTCACTAACCGTCGTACCTCTATGTTATTTGGATCTCAAAATATAACCATTTTGAAAGGCAACAAAATGTAAAGAATCACGAATGGAAGAGTGTAAGTTGTCCTGACCCAAATCGGCTAAAAAATGACATAAGACTTTTAATCATGCGAGCGACGATATTTTCCAAGTCTATCTCCAAAACGAAAGGCACAATTAACAGATTTTCAAAAACATTAACTGAACGTGAATGAATTCTCTACCAAACTAGTTAATTTTATTATAAGCCTGTGTTGTCCCACTGTGGGCCAATCGTATATGAAGGAGTCCAGCTCATCCCGCCATCTCTTTCTAGGCCTGCCGCGTAGTCGTTTCCTACTAGGTATTTGGGATTTTCTAAATGGTAGTTTTTGCATATTGTTGCTCCGACATGCGAAGATGTGGCCAGCTCAGTTCCACATTAGTCCAGGAGCTGTGCGGCCAGCGCCCACTATTTGTGTTTTGGAACGAAGTATAATAGAGTCTTAATGCGGTCTGTGAGTTTGACACCTAGTAGGTATACTTCGTTCCATAGCCCGTTGGCAGACTCCAAGTGCGGACTTTTGACGCTTTGTAAGATACCATGTTTGCGCTCCTTAAGTGAGGGTGGGAAGACTACAAATCGACGGCGAAGTGCCAATACCTCTTAACTGAGAAAGTCAAAAATTTACACAAACTGAAAAAAACGTTCAAAAATAGACACTTTGCGTTGGTTTAGTCGGGAGGTACGCATTTCAACATTTTAATTGAATGCTGTTGCAACTAAAAATACACTTAGGCGATTTCAATAAAACGCGAATAACGCTTTTAAATTTAAAACAATAAAAAAAGTGAATTTCTCAAGGAATGTCAGTTAGGAGGAATTTGGCACTTCGCCGTCGACATGTCGAGTTACAGTTTCCGTTAATTAAATTCAATTAAAATGGCTTACAAAACATTTTATCATATATGTAAATTTCATTAGAGCCACACATTATATGAGGCATCCAAAGGTCTTGACAACCTGACCTAGGCTATGACATTCGACCGGAATAGATTTACAATCCGACCGCAGTAGTTTTGTTTTATTTCCGACGAATGAAATAAAGATAAGGCCTAGAGTGATAGCCGTCTGGATTTATAGTCGACAAATAAAATCGGGCCATTATTGGGGAAGGCTCATCTACCCTAATTGAGACCCATTTACTTGCTTTCCTTTGCCTATGGTTTCTTTATGGTCTCTCCTTATTACAACTTAGTTTGGGTACTGGATTTTACTGTTCATCTATACTAATGTATACTATATAATATATACTAATGTGAGCTTGTTAGGGGTAATTAACGGAACTTCTGATCCAATTGCAATTCTTTTTTTCACTGATTTGAAGGTAGTATTGCCGAGTATCAACAATATAAGTAAAACACCCGACACCATTTATAATTCAAGAAAGGTTGGATCGATTTTTATGATCTTTGATTTGTCTCCGCCCCGAATAGCAGAATAACGATAAAATATGGAAAAAACTCACGAAAAAAAAAATTAAGACAATTCATATTCTGAGGCGGTACGAAGTTCGCCGGTCAGCTAGTAGGTTAAATTTTATGTTATAACAAGAAGTTTCAGGCGGACGAAGTCGCAGGCAGAAGCTAGTATACTCCCCACGTTTTTTAGGCTTCTTAAGACTTATCAAATTCGTTAACAACTGGAAAAGTAACTCTATCTCATTAGTGGCAGTTGAGGTCATAATGGCCATATCTTATTAGCTGTCACATAGTTTTTAATGTACAGACGCCAGCACATCAAGCTACTACAATCTGCCTTTTTTTTGCGGATGGGAAATCATCAAATGACTCCTCCCCCCCTCTGGGTGGAGCAGAAGGGAGTGTCAGGCTCCTACTGAATAAAACCCACTCGTGTTCCTTCCTTAGCCCTTTATGTTTCGGGCCAGCGGTAACTCTTTCGGACAATCCCGCTGACCAGGCAGGCTTCGGCCCTAAGGGGCCCCTCCTCGATGCTGATATCTCTTTGAGGCGCGTGTGGAACAATCGTGGTGCAATCTGCCCTTTAATAGAGTTTCAACTTTATCGCTAAAGGTAAGACGGGTTCAAGGTTGATTGGGAAAATTCGACAGTTTCGGGTAGCTTGATGTGCTGGTGTCTGTACCAACCACATTCATGTTATCACGCAAAATGTATAAAGCTTTTTCTATAAATTTAAAGACATTACAGTGAGTTCTTTCTTCGAGTCTTCATTAGAGGTAGTTTGTAACTGGGCAAGGCCTGCTCAGCAGATTAGTAAGGAAGGTTTCCAACCCTCCCTATAATCGTCTACTATTATGGTCCAAGAAGAAATGTTTTCTCATTAGGCAGTCCTAATGAGAAAACATTTATTTACTAGTGTAAAGAGACTCTTATTTATGCTTATAGGAACAGTAGGAACTGCATTACTGAAATGTAATATATAAGGTGTAAAAAAATTAACCTTACAAACTTTAAGAGGTGCTTTAGACCATTGGACTGAACAACTTTCACTATGGGACCAACTCTGAAATCGCGAAAAAAAAATCAGCTGTTCCCTACATTTATGTTCGTATAACTCGTCAAAATGTAGGGAACAGCTGATTTTTTTTTCGCGATTTCAGGGTTGGTCCCATAGTGAAAGTTGTTCAGTCCAATGGTCTAAAGCACCTCTTAAAGTTTGTAAGGTTAATTTTTTTACACCTTATATATACAGTTTGTTTGTTTGAACGTGGTAATCTCTGGTACTACCAGTCATATTTGAAAAATTCGTTTTACATTTGATAGCTGAATTCATGAGGAAGGTCTTAGACTATTTAACCGAGCCGAGCAAAGAGAAACAAAGTCAGAAAAAACGCTAAGCGAAAACGAAGTAATAGCACGGGAAGGCGATGCGATGCGACGCGGTGGGTCGGGAGAACAAGAAATTAATTTCACGCAAACGAAGTCGCGGGCAGAAGCTAGTTAAAATTATAGTAGGCAGTTCAAGCCGTTGTTGCTCCATAAGGGTGATTGTTAGCCAACAGACCGTAATACACAAGACATGGGTTCATTGTTTTTGTTACATCGTCACGTCTTGACACTTTGCCATAGCCTTAAACAGTTGTGTTTACCTACAACATTGTCCTGTTTAGTTAGTTACTATCTATATAGATACTGGCAAGAGAGAAAGAAATAGATATACTGCATATATTAGAAAGGTGTGGTCATATTTCGCGATAACGATGCTGGTAATAGAATTATTAATTAAATATATATTATTTCTCTATTATTTAGTTCTAACCTATGTCTACTTATTATTACAGTACTGTTTGTTGTCCCTAAATAAATAAAAAAATAATATTCCTCAATTTTCGCAATTACACTTAGGTACTTCTGATTTTTTCTGCGTTATCCAAAGGTTGCATGGTCTTGCAACATACTCCGTAACCTATAATGTTCCTACCGCTGGGTCACAAGCCTCCTCTATTTTGAAATCCACTCTACATATTTGTGTGCTGAATAATCGCCCAAACTCATCAGTGCCGAAACATTTCAAAATTTACGATAATATTCCTGAAACGGCCCAACCGAAAAACTTCCATGAGAACACCTTATGGTGGCCACTATTGCAACAATTTTCCTAGGATAAAATAATAAGTAATACAAAGAATAAAAATTTAATTAAAAGTGAAGGAACAACTTATTTCCAGTCTGTGCACATAATTTTTCCTACAATAGAATTATTTAGACTACTTTGAGCGATTACTTCAAGCAAACAATTTTGTCTGCGAGATACAGAAAGTAATTACCGAATTCCAGCCACGTTCAGTTCTGAAATAGGTCCGTTTTACGGTAACTAGTTTCTATGTCCTAATTCTTGAGACAAGAAAATTTAGGGCTCGTAAACCGAAATCACAAAGCAAAGCGTTTTCCCAAATTTTGTAAAGATTTCCAGAACAATTCACGTGTTCTGTGTGATAATTTCTTTGGGAAAACAAATGTGAAAAGTTGAATGAGTTGCCAAAGTTTTAGCCTTATGATAACGACGTATAATTTCCGAAAATTACCCATGGGCTCAATGTTATTATAGGTAAGTTATGATGGCGGAATCACGGCAGTACCTGATTTTGATGCAGTCGACCTCGACGTAGGCTGGCATCAATTATTACAAGAAAAAAATGTTCAAGTACGAGTGGAACATGAACGAATGCATGTAGGTAATATAATTATTTTTAATGATTATTTTACCTACAGGTACTTTAGTGTGTGTTGCGTGTAATATTGTGTTAAAATCATACAACTTTATATTTTCTGCGTTTATTTCAAGTAAACGTCTTTAGATCATCTGGATTATTGATAAACTTTTTTTTGCTCGACTCCTAAGGGTCGTAGGGTGTTGTTAAGTAGTCTTCCTCAAGAATTGGGCTATCAAAGGCTAAGAATTAGATTTTTTTAAATCGATTTTTTTTTTTCTTTTTATTCTATTACTTGTGATCACCAGTGATCACAAGTAATAGAAAAAAAAGAATATCTTCTTCCAAACAAAAACCTAATACAACAATTTGAACTGTTCGAATGCAACCAGAGTTATTTTATTGCCAGCCTGCACTTTAAAACGTCGACTTTGCAGACAACCTTTACAGTACTTACCTGGATATGAATAAGACACATCCAGTTTTAGAAGCAGACTTTCACACTCGTATTAGTGACATAGACGAAGCTTCGCAAAGCCTAATTTATTAGAAAACTTAATGTGCCATTCTGCCGTGCTGATCTGTAGGTACAACACTTTTAGGATTATTGACCTGAGTTATTCAATACGTCGTAACCAATACCTAGATCCACACGAATTAAAGACCATGAAAAAACAGAATAAGACAAAAATGTACGATGATTGTTTACTAAAATAGCCTACCACAATACAAATGTTGTAAATAAATAAATCATCATCATCATCATCTGCCTAGCCTTTTCCCAACTATGTTGGGGTCGGCTTCCAGTCTAACCGGATGCAGCTGAATACCAGTATTTTACATGGAGCGACTGCCTATCTGACCTCCACAACCCAGTTACTGGGTAATACGATACCCCTTGGTAAGACTGGTTGTCAGACTTTCGGGCTTCTGACTACCCGTAACGACTGTCAAAGATCCACAAATGACAGCCGGGACCAACGGCTTAACGTGCTTTCCGAGGCACGGAGGGGTCTCGGTATGTAAAGATGGTCACCCATCCACAGACCAACCGCGGCAAGCGTAGCTTAACCTGATCGATCGACCTGTGCGGCTGTTATTATTTAGCCACGGGCCCCTCGTTGTAAATAAATAAATATTACTAAAAAAAGTAGGTAGCTATATATCTTATGTGTGAATGTACATAGGTTCCTAATATTTAATACTTGCATGTCAATTAGGTATGTACCTACATAATTTGGATCACAATTCAGACAGAGTTTCAAAGCTTGCATCATAACTAATTTTCTTATAAAGTATGAATTCCGTTTTTTTTTAAATATTTTTTTTTCCAATACATAAAAATCCTTATTAATCACCCTAGTGTACCTTCTTACAGTCTAGTGGAGACTGTATACAATACAATTTATTATTTAATTATACATATTATTATTATTTTAAATTTAATTTATTATTTATTTCCTATCAACGTTAATTTTGAAAGTTTCCAGAAATTGTTTATTTGCGAATGTAAAGAAAGAAAAATTCGTTTATTTGTCACAGCAACACATGCATATAAAAAAAGATAAGTTAACTCGATTAAATGATACTTGAAGTACCTAGTATCTATACAGGTGAGTTTTTACAAAATAACGTTTTATATCATATCTTTTATTTATGTACTTACTAGCTTCTGCCCGCTACTTCTTTCTGACTGTTTTTTTACTTTTTTCTTGGCTCCTAAGACCCTTAGGATGAAGTGCATTTACATTATGGTAGTAAGCAAGTTTGTTAGAAAACATGCGTCGTTATTCCCTGTAGCTAAGAATCAAAGACCGCTGCAACGCTCCTTAAGAGTAAAAAACTGGCCAAGTGCGAGTCGGACTCGCACACGAAGGGTTCCGTACCACAAGGCCGAAAAAAACATGTTTGTTGTATGGGAGCCCCCCTTAAATATTTATTTTATTTTTATCATTTATTATTAAAGTTAAAATACAACTGAGTATTTCGTGAATATTTCAAGTGCCTACCTGTTGCCATTTTTGATATCGAGCAAAAAAGGGCAAAAAAATCGCGTTTGTTGTATGGGAGCCCCCCTTAAATATTAATTTTATTTTGTTTTTAGTATTTGTTGTTATAGCGGCAACAGAAATACATAATTTGTGAAAATTTCAACTGTCTAGCTATCGCGGTTCTTGAGATACAGCCTGGTGACAGACAGACAGACAGACGGACAGACGGACAGACAGCGAAGTCTTAGTAATAGGGTTCCGTTTTTATAAGGAACCCTAAAAATGAATTAGCAATGCCGAGTTCAAAACTAGCTATGTTTCACTCAGGACCTCTTGTAGGTAATGTGCATAAAAATTTACAATAAATTACCCAATGAGATTAAAGACATTGAATTTGACAATAAATTTATAAACGCACTTAAAATACACCTAATACAGAAGTGTTATTATAGCCTATATGAGTTTTTAACAAATTGACATTTCTGTAAAATCAATATTTTAGATTATTCGAAGATTGACGCAATGTAATAATGTAGAAATTGAATAAAGACATCCAATAATAAATTAATTAATAATGAAATGATGACATTAAAAATGTCATAATATATTTCTAAATAACTTTATATAATAATGCATGCAATAATAATTTAATTTATAATTAAGAAACATAATGTTGCGATGCCCTAGCAGGGTTCATGTACGAATCTAATATTTAATTTTTAACAACCTTGTAAACGACATGAATGCAATATAAATTAAATAAATAGCCTATAGCCTTCTTCAAGAATTGGCTATCAAATAAAAAAAAAATTTCAAATCCGACTGGTAGTTTCCGGGTTTAGCGCTTTCAAACAAACAAACTCGTCAGCGAATTGTAGAGCCACACATTGTATTAGGTATCCAATCTTGACAACTTGACCAAGGCTATGACATTTGACCGGAATAGCCTACAAACTTCCTCAAGATTTGGGCTATCAAAAGCAAAAAAAATTTTTCAACCTTTAATCTGCCTCAAAATTTGGTCTATCAAATGCAGAATTTTTCAAATCCGACTTGTAGTTCCAGAGATAGGGCGTTCAAACAAACAAACAAACTCTTCAGCTTTATTATTAGTAGTAGCTTCTGCCCGCGACTTTGTCCGCGTGTTTCGGCCCCCAACCCACTGCGTCGCATCCCATCGCCCGTCCGCGCTGTTACTTCGTTTCCAACGAACTGAACTGTTCTGTCCGACTATTTTCCTTTTTACTCCGCTCCCTATCAATAGGCTAACGACTCTTAAGTCGTATAGCTTGATGTAAAGTAGCCTTATAACCTTCCTCAAGAATTGGGCTATCAAAGGCAAAGAATTAGATTTTTACAAATCCGACTGGAGGACAATGATCGTACCGGAGAATGGGCAGCAGCGTTCTCTATGTATTCCACCACCATACCATACTGCGATCGCCAACCCGCCTGCCAAGCGTGGCGATTATGGCAAACCCTCCCAAAATTGGGGGAGGCCTGTGTCCAGCAGTGGACGTCTATCGGCTGAAACGACGACGACGAAATCCGACTGGTAGTTCCAGAGATTAGCGCATCCAAACAAACAAACTCTTCAGCTTTATTATTAGTATAGATATACATTAAGTATATATACCAAATCCCAGCATTGCGTCTGCGACTCTTTTCTAAGCTCTAATGATTGCCATTCCACTGGAAACATCTCATTATTACTTCTGAAATACCTTTTTCCTCTCTTTGGTTGGCAACAGGTTTATGGTTTTTCTCCGCTCAATTTCTCTCATATAAATGAATAATTCATATTAGAGCGCCCTTCAGAGACAATATTAGGAATCTTTGTAGGTATACGTATAAGACTATGAATAAGATTGTTCTAATTAAATTTTTGATGTGACTCCAAAAATACAGGCTGGCAGGCAGTAGATGATTCGAGACCCCCCCGTGTTAAAATGTTTCGTAGGTTACTAAGGGGCTTAAAGGACCAAAACGCAAAAAATGCAAGTTTTAGAAACAATAAAAGTATATCATCGACTACAGTAAACAAAATCAGAAAAAATATGTGATATTCAGGATATATGCTAGGTAGATAGTGTGTTGAAAACATAATACAACTAATTTGGTACGATAGATAAAAATCATGAAGATGCCTCTAAAAACTTTCTTTTTACAATTAAACATACAATCATTCTAATTTTTTGTCAGATAATTCTACAAGCAACATACTAAAGAACTAGAGTTTTAATTTTTAAGTCCAAACAATAGATTTTTGTAAATAGATATAATTGCTTCGTATTTTGCAATAAATTACCAGCGTTCTGTCATCGCGTTTCTCGTTCTTTTCTATGCAGTCCGACAGTGACCGCGCTTTTGGTCATGTAAGCCCTTTAAATGAAAGATTGGCTATTCCCTATATTTTGACCGCGTAGGTAGTAGTTTTTATGAAACTGCAGTTTTTTTTTTTTGATAACAGTCGGAGAAATTTCTACGCTAGGGGAGTCTAGAATCATTTGCTGAAATCATGATTTCAGTTTGCGCGTCAATGTCCCTGCCACCTTGTATGTGGATGAATATATGTTATTTATTTTATTTTTTATTTTATTTTATTTTTTATTTTATTTTATTTTTATATGTTCAACTTTTATATTTAACTCATGCAGCCAGCAGCCAATTCCCAGTTCGTAAAATAAAAATATCCGATATCCTACTTTCCGCCTTGTAGCAACGCAGTGTCACAAAATAGTCGATATATTTCTGTAAATTGAAACTCTTTGCCGAGCTCGGAAAACTAGACTCTATATCCATCAGTCGTCGGAAAATCCCACACCGGCTTTTGCAGGCGACACCGAAATAGGAAAGGCTTCCTGAAAAATTGCTACAGTCACAAAACATTACAGAAAAATACTACAAAGAAAAAAGTCAGATCTATTGTTTAAAATAAAGTGAATGTTAAATATAAAAGCTGTAAGCTTTTGTTATTAAATAATAATTAAGTAAGTACTTGTGTAACTTTGAATCGAGTGCGTAATTAGAATTTCATTTTCTCGAGTGTTAAAGTTGTTATAAGTAAACAAGTGCGAGTCGGAATCGCACACGAGGGGTTCCGTACCAAAAGGCAAAAACGCCGAAAAAAACATGTTTGTTGTATGGGAACCCCCCTTAAATATTCATATTATTTTGTTTTTAGGATTTTTTTGTTATAGCGGGAACAGAAATACATAATTTGTGAAAATTTCAACTGTCTAGCTACCGCGGTTCCTTAGATACAGCCTGGTGACAGACAGACGGGCGGACAGACGGACGGACAGACAGCAAAGTCTTAGTAGTAGGGTCCCGTTTTTACCCTTTGGGTACGGAACCCTAAAAACCTTATACAAATTTCGGTTGCTATCATTGGGGTGAATGTTTTAGTATTCAGGAAGAGTCCCGCAAACGTAAAGTTTTAATTTTAAAACATTTCTATAAATAAATGTACCTTTACCTAATAATAATTAAATAAGTACTTAACTTTGTACTGGGTACGTAATTGAATTTAATTTTCTCGAGTGTTAAAGTTGTTGTAATTTAACATTATACAAATTTCTGTTGCTATGATTGGGGTGAATGTGAATGTGTGAATGATGGGGAAGAGTCCAGAATACGTTGAGTTTTAATTTAAAAGAGTTTCTAAATAGGTACCTTTTCAGAAAACTTTTTAAGATATATATTATCAGAACTTAATATTTAAAGACGAAGTTACATACCGTTTACATATTTTGTTAAACTGCAGCTAATTACTCTATTTAAGTAGGTACCTAATATAGACTCAGTATTCTCATAATAAGAGGATGAGAGTTAGGTATGTTTACCTAATCCCATCGGTACAAAAAGGAAAACAGTCGATGTCTTTACTTATTGCAAGTACCTTAGATACATAATATATAAGGTGGTGTGTAAAAACTTTCATCCAAACATAACACTTAGGAAAATGAAGTGTTCAGGAATATCAAACCCATTTTTATTATTCAATGTATTATCTTCTATAAGTAGTAGGTATTCCACTTTGTTTATCGATGTTCACACGTAATTTTTCTTTTTTACTGCCGTAAACCGCCATTTGTATAAAATGTATCCGAGTCACAAAGTGATAATGGTATCAGTTCCTGAATTATGACTTTTCATATGAGAACAATGTAATACTGGTTGGATATTTGTGGATTCAGAAAAGGAACGCGCTACATTTATTGCTTTTTAGGGTTCCGTACCCAAAGGGTAAAAACGGGACCCTATTACTAAGACTTCGCTGTCTGTCCGTCTGTCCGTCTGTCCGTCTGTCCGTCTGTCCGTCTGTCCGTCTGTCCGTCTGTCTGTCACCAGGCTGTATCTCAAGAACCGCGATAGCTAGACAGTTGAAATTTTCACAGATGATGTATTTCTGTTGCCGCTATAACAACAAATACTAAAAACAAAATAAAATAAATATTTAAGGGGGGCTCCCATACAACAAACGCGATTTTTTTGCCCTTTTTTGCTCGATATCAAAAATGGTAATAGGTAGGCCCTTGAAATATTCACAAAATACTCAGTTGTATTTTAACTTTAATAATAAATAATAAAATTAAAATAAAATAAATATTTAAGGGGGGCTCCCATACAACAAACATGTTTTTTTCGGCGTTTTTGCCTTGTGGTACGGAACCCTTCGTGTGCGAGTCCGACTCGCACTTGGCCAGTTTTTATCAACGACATGACACGCTTTGATCTTTACAGTTCAGAGTTCAGCACATGATTCTAGACCCCTTTTTTTTAGGTTGGGAAATCATCAAATGACCCCTCCGGCTCTGGGTGGAGCGGAAGGGAGTATCAGAGTCTTACTGACTAAAACCCACCCGTGCTCCTTCCTTAGCCCTTTATGTTCCGGGGCAGCGGTAACCCTTTCGGACAATCCCGCTGCCCCGGCAGGCTTCGGCCCTAGCGGGCCCCTTCTCTGTTGCTGACATCTCTTTAAGGCGCGCGTGGAACACGTACGCGCCGTCCGGCACGGGCCTGATTCTGATCGGACGGTGAGCTACCCATTACTCTCTGTCCGAAGGCCCGCGCCTACGGTGGCCGGTAGTCGTCACGGGGCTCCCGACGCCCGGAGCGTCTCCCGAGGCGGCTGGGACGTGAGGCTCTTTACCTCAACCATGCCGCTAGCTCCTTCGCTAGCATGACTGCTTCGTAGAAGGAGGTGACTACCTCCCACTACCTCTCGCTCCGGACCATGGCTTGAACCAGGGCCGGACGCGAGAGGTCGCCGCTGCTGCCGATCGCCTCTACGAGGACACGGCGGTGCTCTGCCCAGCGGGGCAGACCTCCACCGTAAAAGTAGACTTGTCGACGGTTATAAAAAAAAATTGCTGTTCCATAAGTTTTAACCGTGTAGGTGAAGGTATTTTTTTGATTTGATTACCGACAAGAAAATTCTACGCTTGGGGATTTAGAATCATGTACTAAATCGATGTCTGTGTGGTGCCGGACTTAAAGAATACCACCACCCCTTACTTCCCGAGGGTGTCGTAAAAGGCGACTAAGGGTCGTACCGGAGAATGGGCAGCAGCGTTCTCTATGCATTCCACCATCATACCATACTGCAATCGCCAACCCGCCTGCCAAGCGTGGCGATTATGGCAAACCCCCCCAAAATTGAGGGAGGCCTATGTTCAGCAGTGGACGTCTATCGGCTGAAACGACGACGACGACTAAATCGATGGTTTGCGCGTTGAAGTCCCTAGGCCACCCTGCATAAATAAAAACTGGCCAAGTGCGAGTCGGACTCGCACACGAAGGGTTCCGTACCACAAGGCAAAAACGCCGAAAAAAAAACATGTTTGTTGTATGGGCTCCCATACAACAAACATGTTTTTTTCGGCGTTTTATATTTATTTTTCCCCTTAAATATTTATTTTATTTTAACTTTATTATTAAAGTTAAAATACAACTGAGTATTTTGTGAATATTTCAAGTGCCTACATGTTGCCATTTTTGATATCGAGCAAAAAAGGGCAAAAAAATCGCGTTTGTTGTATGGGAGCCCCCCTTAAATATTTATTTTATTTTGTTTTTAGTATTTGTTGTTATAGCGGCAACAGAAATACATACTTTGTGAAAGTTTCAACAGTCTAGCTATCGCGGTTCTTGAGATACAGCCTGGTGACAGACAGACGGACAGACAGCGAAGTCTTAGTAATAGGGTTCCGTTTTTACCCTTTGGGTACGGAACCCTAAAAATGAAATGATGTTCGTTGGATAAGAGCCTCACTTGAGAACCGCTGGACCTGTGTGGCTGTACTGTATTAAAATGTTCGTCCTTTTCCATGGGATTTTAATAACTTTATTGAAATTTGGACAGGACATCGCCTGTCAGGTCAGCTATGCCTGAGGTAGCTGCGCGGTGTGGGAGGGGTGTTAGTTGTCACAAGTTGACGAAGCACAGAGCTCTCGCATCACGTCACCACACCCCTCCCGCACCGTGCTGCTACCTCAGGCAACGTCTCAGTTAAGCGGTCGGCATACCTATAGTTTGCTAACAGTTTTTCGGTGATGACTGATTTTGCCATGGTCACCCTTCAAAGCGTCTAATAAGTAGGGCCAGAGAGCAATAGACACTTATAGGCAATCATCTACGGTATGAATTTTGAATGTGCCTAAATAAGAGCAACATAAAAAAATTAAGAATAAACAAGGTACTTTTTAAATTAAAAGCTGTTTGAAAAATTTGTCAGCGCTAAATTATTCGAATGACGGCTTTTGTTTCATTAAGGGCTGATTTTTCCAACGACGCCAGATAATTTTATCGAAGGAATAATTTTGAATTTCTGACAGTTCTTCCATACAAAAACTGTCAGACGTCAATTTTATTCCACGAATAAAATTTATCTGTCGATTGAGAAATCAGACCTTAATCGAATAAAAGTCCGAGGGACCTATCAGTACTAAATAAAATAAAAGTTCCTTGAATGGAAGCCAAAATGCTATTACTACATATTATAAACCTACAACAAAATACCTCCGCCGCGTCTGTCTTTCAGTCAGTCGGAACGCGGTAAACTCAAAAATTACCTACCAAATAGATTTTCATACGGTTTTCACCAATGGACGGAGTGATTCAAGAGGAAGGTTTATGTGTGTAATCCAATAAAGTTTTGCATAAATTGGCTGAAATATGACGATGATTGTTGAAAATGTCGGAAAAAATCATGCTGACTGGGAGCTTTACTGGAGTATGCCGCGTAAGTAGTACGTTCCCGTGGGATATTTTCCGAGATCTACGCGGGCGAAGCCCCGGGCAAAAGCTAGTGTTAAGTAGTGAAAATTGATATCAGCTAAGAACATGGCATCCTTCATCTGACACCTGTATTTTACTTAAAGTAATCTGTCTATCCTTTTCCCAACTATGTTGGGGTCGGATTTCAGTCTTACCGGATGCAGCTGAATACCAGTGTTTACATAAAGCGACTGCCTGCCTATCTGACCTCCACAACCCCGCGATACCCCTTGGCAAGACTGTTTGTCAGACTACCCGTAACGACAGTCAGAAAATGACCAAATGCTACGTGCTTTTCTGAGGTACGGAGGAGTCTCGCTATGTAATGGATGGTCACCCATCCAAAGGCCGACCTTGACAAGCGTTCTGAAAGATTATCTTCAAGTTCATATTATATGTCAGATGGCTTTAAAACTTTTATTGCATATTTGGTGAGTACCTAAGTTACCTCTTATCTAATAATTTATGTTTGAAAATGAAAACAAAGGTCGTAAAGATTGCCATCGTCATTTTACTTAAAGTATGGATTGTCATAAAAAACCAAGCTTTTTTACAGTTCTTCACTGCTCCAGGAAGTCTCAAACAAGAAATGATTACAGTACTCATTCTGCAATATTATACTTTTAATCAAACAGAATTGGTGTCATAATGCTTAAAAACGAATTAGCAGATAAAACTTTACCGTTTAATCGGCTTTAAGGTGCGCCCTCTGGTTGGTAAGTAATTAAATTTTCTAAGGAAAATACCTGTTTCAAGGTTCCAGCAGGAATTGTTATGATTCGAGCGCCGGTTAATGTGAACGGCGCTAAAGCCAGATGCCAACCATTATTTCATTTAATCGAAGATATTTTTGAAAGTGGGCTTTTTCAATTGGATGTTATAATCAGGAATGAAGACTGATTTATTGTTATTTTACTCAAGCTAAGTCGACATAATTTAAGTGGGTACACTACATAAATACGAAAAACTTTATTCCGACAGTCACAAATACGAATGTCAAAATACCGATTTTCATAATTCCGAATGGTTCAAAATTCCTAATATAACAACTCCGATTTATCATTCATCCTATTTTTATAATTCCGAAATTTCAATATTCCTAACGTTTAAAATTACTATTTTCAAAATACCGAGTTTCAATACATCGAATAACAAAAAGTCCGAATTAATGATAATTCGAAACATCAAAAATACGAATTCCGATTAATTATAATTCCGAAATAAAAACGCCTTATAAAACTGAATAGCAAGGCAAATATACGAGTAGAATACGAACTATCGACGCACAAAATATCGAAAAATGCTAATACGATGCTACAAAATTGCGGCACCCGTTAGTCGAAGACCACTACACTACACTTCGATGCACGTTACCGCGAAATACTTTCACTGCGACACTAATTGACTTCGATGCACGGTAAAAGTATTTGTGTTGTCATTCGCTCGCTCTTGCATCCTAGTGTCGACGGAGCCCCGCTCCGCGGGGCCCCAATTTTGTGCAAAGGGTTTAAAGTAACATGCATGCAGCAAGCATGCAGCATGAAAGCAAACACGCAGCATGCAGCATGCAAGCAAGCATGCAGCATGGAAGCAAACACGCAGCACGCAGCAAGCATGCAGCATGGAAGCAAACACGCAGCATGCAGCATGCAAGCAAGCTGCAACATGCAGCAGCCATGGTTTCGCTCACAGCCTCCTGCTCCTCAGCACGCGGGCCGCCTCGACCCTACGCGCCTACGTGATTTTAAATTACACTCTAGGGGTAGGGCAGACAAGACTGCGTGGTGTCGGATTTACAGCGATTCGTTTCTGTCACTAAAACCTAATTTTTAGCAAATGTTTTAGAGCTAACATCATCATCATCATCATTTCAGCCGATAAATGATAAATGAATGATAAATGATAAATGATTTATTTTCTGTAAGTAGGTTTTTACAAACACTTTTACACGTCATCATATTTTTTAAAACTAGATGTGGTCGGCAGCACATCAAGCCCTGTCAAATTTTCCCAGTCAACTTTGAACCTTATTTTTTAGCTATAAAGTTGACATTTTACTAAAGAAATTTGACAGATTGTAGTAACTTCATGTGCTGACTGACGTCTGTACACCTAAAACTACACGACAACAGACTGTGATTGTTATGAGTGACGCTGAAAGCTTCATGTAAATTATTTTATACAAGAGACTTTTCCTTTTTTTTTTAGGATACGGAATTAATAATTATGTATCTAGGTATTGTATGAAAACGAATGAGGAAAAATACTTAATTTTCTTTTAAAAAGCTCAGTAGGTAAATACAGTGTATTTACTTTTGCTTAAACTAGATAGACGTCCACTGCTGGACATAGGCCTCCCCCAATTTTAGGGGGGGTTTGCCATAATCGCCACGCTTGGCAGGCGGGTTGGCGATCGCAGTATCGTATGATGGTGCATAGAGAACGCTGCTGCCCATTCTCCGGTAAGACCCTTAGTCGCCTTTTACGACACCCACGGGAAGTAAGGGGTGATGCTATTCTTAAAGTCCGGCACCACACAGACATTAGAGCTAACAATTTTATGTTAATTATTAAATTATTAAATGAACATACGGAATAATACACATTATATAATACAATACTTAGGACATATGACTTTATTTCATGCAAAATTAGGAGATTCAATTATTATAGTACTCGATATTATGACAGAATAGATTTAGAAGTAAAGATAATTATGTAATTAAAGCAAAATTTCGAATTTTTGAACGTTATGGTTATTGAAGTTTATAGCAAACGTGTTATGGATAATAATTTTCGGACAAACAATTTTAGGAGAAGAAAGGGTGTACCAATTATAACAGGTTATTCGGAAAATTGAAAGTCGGAATGACGTTTTTCGGACCGAGAACCCATCGAGCATTTGATTCTTTGAACATTTGAAAATCGGAAAACAATCAAATCGCATTTATGACTTTCGGTAACATAAATTTCGTGATTTTTAATAATAGACATTATAATTCTTAGGTATTATGAAATTCGGACTTTTGAAAATCGGAACATCGAAATTCGGAATAAAATATTTCGGAATATTTGGGTGTTCCCAATTTAAGTAGCTCACATTGTCACGTTATTACGAAAAAAACAAATTTAAAAAGGAAAAACCAACAGTTGCTCCTGCTCACATCCCCATCATCAGCGCATCAATTTTCCCAGACATGCAATAAATAACTTTTTATCAGCGAGTACCTAATTGACTAAATTGCGTAAAACAGGACAGGTCACATCATCAGGTCAGAACAGGTCGATTATGTAAAAATCTCACCGTGAAAACTTAGGTGAAGTGAGTTTGTTTTTGCTAGGAATTGACACTATTGATAGCTCACTCCACGCTCACTTCACCTAAGTTTTCACGGTGAGATTTTTACAGAATAGCACCGCAGTAGGAATGGCTGTCATTTTGACAGTTCAACATCATTCATTACGTTAGTTACGTTATTCAGCAGTCAATTTCCTCGAACATATGAAGCAAAGGATTAGAAATAGGTATCCTTCAAAATGATTCAAATTGAGATTAGATTTGATTTTTTTTTTTGGATTTGTTTGATTCAGATTGAGATTGATTGTGTGTTACGCAATTGAGGTGGAGGAAAGGTCCAACAAAGTACATGTAATAAGCATCACTAGACCAAAAGGAAGGCCAATGTGGGCCATTCTGTATACGCATGGTATACGCCCTTCTACGTACAGACGCCCAGCACATCAAGCCCTGTCAAATTTTCCCAGTCAACTTTGAACCTTATTTTTTAGCGATAAAGTTGAAATTTTACTAAAGAAATTTGACAGATTGTAGTAACTTCATGTGCTGACTGACGTCTGTACACCTAAAACTACACGACAACCGACTGTGATTGTTATGGGTGACGCTGAAAGCTTCATGTAAATTATTTTATACAAGAGACTTTTCCTTTTTTTTTAGGATACGGAATTAATAATTATGTATCTAGGTATTGTATGAAAACGAATGAGGAAAAATACTTAATTTTCTTTTAAAAAGCTCAGTAGGTACCTACAGTGTATTTACTTTTGCTTAAACTATATTTTTGGAACGAAGTCCTAATACGGAGCTTGCTGAAGGAGTCTATATAAAGTTATGTGTGGTCATACATAAAAATATATATATTTACGCGTCGACTTGAGAACCTCCTCCATTTCTTTGTCGGTTAAAAATGGGAGAAATCGTCACGTAACGAAAAAGCGTTATGCATTTACAAAAAGTCGTATGGACCCCCCATACGACTTTTAATTTATGTAATAGAAAGAGACAGAGAGAGATAGTTTTCGTGGTTTTCGAGGGTGCTGAAGCTCTTTTTTCGTTAATGATGAATGAATGAAAATCCAAGATGGTTGGCTGTAAAAACGCAAAAGCTTTCGTCATTTTGACATTTTCGCAGCCACCATCTTAGATTTTTATTTTGAACTTCATTCCTGCCGGGGGTCCTCCGACCGTTCGTTTTTTTTTTCTATTAAATTAGTGCCTACCTTACACCATCATATCATGCTGCGATCGCCAACCCGCCTGCCAAGCGTGGCGATTATGGCAACCCCCCCCCCCCCCCCAAATTGGGGGAGGCCTATGTCCAGCAGTGGACGTCTTTCGGCTGAAATGATGAGTGCCTACCTTTAAAAAACATGAAAAATGTAGGCAGGTACCTACTTCGCCACACCTTACATGGGTAATTACAGTCGTACCACCGTATGACCGTAGACATTACTTACTAATTTCAATTACATAAAACCTATGTGTTTATCGAGGGCTATTTCTAAAAATATTCAAGTTTATTACCCAATAGATGAATTGGACCGGCCATTGTAATGTTTATTCACTAGCACTTGCCGCAATACTTCAGTTTTATCGTTTTACGACTGCATGCGATAATTTACGTTTGTTTCATTTCCTGTTCAAGCGACGACATTATTTCTAGACATGTAGGTACCTAGCCTATTTACCACCGTGCACAAAGTACGACGCCATTATCTTTCATCTTGCCATAAATTTCAGCTCCTAACCACATCGTGTGATGTGGCCGTGCTAACAAGCTGTTTTCCCTTAAACCATAACAATCATGAGAATTATGAAATACTACCCCGCACTTGCCAAAACCGAGTAGACACCAACTTTTATAGGTAACAATGTGCCAATGTTGGTTGTATTGTAGGCACACGACTTTGTAAACGATACAAATGTTTGGACAAATGTTTTTCCCAAAAAGTTACAGGAAAGTCTTGAGGCGTTTATTGTATGGTGGGCTCGGGTTCCTCAGCTTGTAATAATCATGTAGGCTACACATATTCATAGAAACAGATAAATAGGTAAAAAAATTATTTGGAAAATCCAAAAGTGCACGACTCATAATGCTCATTTGGTCATATAAAAAACATATAGTAAAGTGCGCAGTGCTGCACACCCCCACCCTTTTAAAGTTAAACAAATATCAACTTCATTTCAAAGACAATTAAGTTGATTTCAGAGTGACTAGCACTATTGATAAAGTTATAAATATGTTTGAAGTTGTAGCGTAAACTGAACTTTATTATGAAGGAATTCAAGTTATTTTTCCGTTTATATTTTTGGCAAATAAATCGCGAACGCAGATTAGTTATAGATATTATATGTATTAGTTAGTTTTTTATCAATTACTAGTTGTGTCCCGCGGTTTCAATCAATCAACTCAGCCTACCGCAGTCCACTGCTGGACATAGGCCTCTCCCAGACCTGCCTGCGCCACAACACCCTGTCCTCCGCCTTCCGCATCCAGTCTACCCCAGCCACCTTCTTTATGTCGTCCGTCCATCTAGCTGGGGGGCGTCCCACACTATCTTGCACTAGCTTGCAGAGTCAAATAAATAATAACGGACGTCCTAAAGAAGGTGGCTGGGGTATAGACTAGATGCGGAAATGCTTATAAGAAGGCTAAAAATCACCCAAAGGGCAATGGCTATGGCTATGCTTAGAGTTTCCCTGCGTGATCGAATCAGGAATGAGGAGATCCGCAGGAGAACCAAGGTAACCGACATAGCCCGAAGAACTGCCAAACTTAAGTGGTGGCAGTGGGCAGGGCAGATTGCTCACAGAACAGATGGCCGATGGGGCCGAAAGGTACCGACCGCGTACCGGAAGACGTAGCGTTGGAAGGCCTCCCACAAGGTGGTCCGATGACCTTGTGAAGGCTGCAGGAACCCTTTGGATGTGAGAAGCACAAAACCGGTCGAAGTGGAAGTGCTTGGGGGGAGCCTATGTCCAGCAGTGGTCGTCTTTCGGCTGAAATGATGATGAAGTTGTGTTCCCATTCCCTTCTTGCATCCTATGTCGACGGAACCCACCCCGCGGGGCTCCTATTTCTGTGTACAGGGTTTAAAGTAACCTAACCAAACCTAACCTCGGGGTCGCTCGCTCTCGGTTTTCGGCGAAACGTGCTGTGTAGGAATAAAGATTTCTATTAGCTTTGCTTTCTGTATGTAGTCGTATCGTACAAGTGTGTTTCTATCTTAGGTTCCACAACGGGTCCCGGCTATCATTTGTGCATCTTTGACAGTCGTTACGGGTTGTCAGAAGCCCAACAGTCTGAAAACCAGTCTTACCAAGAGGTATCGTATTACCCAGTAACTGGGTTGTGGAGGTCAGATAGGTAGTCGCTCCATTTAAAATACTGCTATTCAGATGCATCTGGTTTGACTGGAAGCCGACCCCAACATAGTTGGGAAAAGGCTATGCAGATAGATCTAAAATATACCTAGCTACCCAGACTACCCACTTTTATAAAGCACATTGTCCTCTATTTTGATTACATTTTACAGCTTAAGTTTATTTTAAAGAAACTTAAAAATATAAATAATTCAGTTTTCCCTCCACCTGCCCCCACCCATAGAAATCTAAAAAGCAGTCATAAATCTATGCCTCCACCCATCTATCAACTAACACAATAATGATACCATTACAAAAAATTATAGGTACCTATCAAAATTAATACCTATTCGTTAATGTTACTTCCATACCTAATAATCATAAAGAAAACTATTCTAAACATGATGCTACCAACGGAAAACCATTCTACGTTAGATATAGGTCGGTAAGAGGTACCTACCTAATAAACACATCTGATCTAGATAAATGTTAAACGAAATACTTAAATAGAAAGGTATTTACCTAAGTAAGTCAGTACCTACCTGCCAATAATTAACGTTAAACCGTAAACATTTTATTCTCAAAGAAATTCAAAAGCGATGTTGACAAAAAAAAACTTTAATAAATAATACGTAGGTATCCCCTTGAATATTCCTGATTGAATAAAGCAGCAAATAAGTAGGTCATACCATATAATTTGAGTATCGTAGTTCATTCTGCAACAATTGTAAGGGGGAAAGATGTGTCATGGATACTCAATCGACCATAACTTACGAAAAGCGTCTCCCCTTTCGGCCTTCAATGACACTACGACAGCACGAAACTGTACTATTTTATAACCACGTGTCTCGTAATACGTGCATAAAATGTTAATATTTCAGCCTTTCCGTTGCATTCGTGGTTTATTCTAGATTTTCAACAAAGTACGTTGTACCTACCTATGCAATAAACAGACAATGTGGTGAACATCAAAGTAACTCCATTTCCACTGCTGCCGAACATAGGTAGGATCTCACTCGGTCAACATACTTCTTAATAACATAACTACCTACACAACGATGAAATAACAACGTACTTATCTAGTTGTCTATTATTTAAACAATGTGGATTTTTAGGCGGGCAGTAAGGGTACCTACCGTACCGGTGTCATAACCGTTGTAGCTGCAGGAAAACGGTCTCAGGAGACTTTCCTTAACTTTTTGAGAAAATGGGTTCACAAAAACTTTTTTTCATGCTAATGAATCCTGCCCTGTTTCTTATAAGGATAAAAAAATCTAGCGGGCCAACTGAGGTTTGCGTACCTACCTACTATAAAAGTCAGATATCGCAAAAGAAACTTTTCACATCGGTAAAATTCGTAAGAAATGAGAATGGGCCACATTTTCTCGCCGTTTGTATTTTTTTTATGAAAATCTGTGATTTATTTAGATCCAAATGTCTAAAAAAATTAAGGACAGGCTCTTATGACCGTTTTCCTGTAGCAACAACGATAAAGGTACTTTGGTACAGCCCTTACTGCCGCATTTCAAAAATCCACCCTGTATATTTACAGATGCAATCTAAAAAATAATGAAACCATTGTTCACAATGGCGAAACTATAGGGTGGCATTGGAGCAAAATGCCACGGGCCTCAGCCAAAGGGGTCCCCCGGCCCGAGAGGGCCATTAGCACAGGAGGAGACTAACATAAGTTTATAAATTCAAACTTTTTTTGAAAATGTGCAACAAAGGACATCATGAAGGTTTCGAACTTTTTGTACCTACCCAAAATTAAAGTAGCCAAAAATAAAGTAGTCATTAGGACATAGGACATCTCATTTAAAGTAGCCATTTCCGCTGACGGAAAAGTGCGATCTTCTATCATTTAGGCTCCCGTCAAAAAAGTGAAGTTAAAACGCCCATTTGCACCATTGATGACAAGAGGACCAAAGATGGCAATGCGACATAGGGACCGCGCGTTTCGTAAATTTAAAAGGGATCGCATCTACTGATGAGAACTGGACACTATTTATAGCTGCAAGGAATAGATGTAATCAGGCGCTAAGCAATGCCAAACACTGCCACATTCTAGATACTATCAATTCGTCCTCTTCTGCCGATATTTGGAAATTTCTTGGAATTCTTGGTATCGGCAAACAAGCAATAAACTTTGTCCCTAATTTCTGGTTTAACGCGTCCTCCTATTAATCCTTTCTTTCCAGTTGAAACGGGAGAGATCAAAAAGATCATTCTATCTATTAAATCAAAAGCGGTGGGATGTGACACTCACCCGTGCTGTGATATGATCATAACCATTCTGGGTGATCTCCTACGATTACTCACATTGTAAAAAAAATCCTTAAACACCGGAATATTCCATTCCCTGTGGCTCAAAGCCTATGTTTGTCCACTACCTTAAGGTTTCTAATCCCTCTCTTCCTACCCACTTCCTAATTTCTACACCATTTATATCCTTCCCTTCCAATCCTAAGTGCTCCAAGTCTGCGTCCACAAACAATTCTCCAATTTTCGTCATCGTAACTCACTCGTATACGGAAGAAGGCTACTCTTCAATCTGTGTTCAGGCCCATACACAGTACTGATTACGCCCTCCTCAAGTTACTGGCGATATAAGAAAAGGACTGGATGACACCAAAGTGATTGCAATAGTATTGGCCGATTTCTTGAATACCTTTAATACTGTCAGTAACGACATCCTGTTAGCTATTGTGGTTTATGTTATGATCTCTCCCGAGGAAATGGAATGGATCTCCTCTTACCTAGAGAAACGACAGCAGTCCGTTCATGTTTGGGATTCTTCATCATGCCGTTGTGATTTGGAAACTAGTGTTCCTCAAGGCGGTATTCTTTCTAATCTTCTTTTTTAAATTTTTATTAATCTTATAACTTCCGAACTTCAGTGCAGATGATTTGCAATCATACTGTCAAGGGAGGGTTGAAGAAATACCTGAAGCTATCGACAAATTAATAGGGACTTGAGAGTCATAAAAACCTGGTGTGATAGATTTGAGGTAGCAGTAAACCCTAATAAGTGTCACGTGATCACCGTCGGTAATTCTCGGAGTATGCGTAAGGTGGATGGATGATACAACCTTGCCACCAGCTCTTCTCTTCAATAGTACGATCGTTCCATTTGTTCTAGGCTTGTACATTGATAGTTCTTTGAACTGGCGTGTCAGCCACAAAGTTACTCGAACGCTGCGGGCTCTGTACCGACTGATATTATCAATGAGTACGAAAACAATGCTTGTGCGGTCCTTAACTTTTCCTAACATCGATTGTGGTGATGTGTGAATGCAGGTGTTCTTGACAAACTTGACCGTCTCCTCGATGACAGATACGATTTGTTTTCAATCTGCGTAAGTATGATCATCTGAAGGCCAATTATTCTCGTAATTTAATTTTTTCAAAATCTAGTAGCAGTCTCATCTCAGCGACAAAAATATGTAAAATTTTAGGGAAATCAAAGCTATTTTTGACAGATTGAGACTGAGATCAGACTGTGAACGTTCTTAAAATTACGTGAATTGCCCCTCTGATCTCTGCGCATCGGTCGCTTCTAATGTGGTTACCATACGCCAGAGCAAAGGGCGTTGACCACCTTGTTTTCATTTCTCGACTCTCCCATTTCTCTTAGTTAACGAGCCCTATTTAGCTACTTTCAGTACATTTACAATAAAAATCTCCGTTCATCAAATAATCGCCTTCTTCAATGAAATCACGATGGCAACCAACCGATTATCCTTTATGCTAAAAGTTTACGAGCACATTCGTAAGAAGCTGGCATTTCCATCACAACGTTAATGTTTCCCATTGTTTGTCTAATTTTTTGGACAGGACCTCATGTTCAGCAGTAGCGCTTGCGACCTAGTGGTCGCAAATTTAGCACCTGACTGCATCGTTGGCCTAGTGACCAACGATGCAGTCAGGTGCTAAATTTAGTAGCGGAAAATATGAAATCAACGCGGAAAAAGTCGCGGCAGAAGTGCTAGTAAAAAAAAACTATAACGTTAGTTGAACTTTGAGGGAGGGCCCCATCCCTTGAATTTGCCACGGGCCCCAAACGGTATAGTTACGCCACTGATTGTTCAGTTCAAACGTTTAGAAGAGGTCATATTAGGCAGTCGCTCTATATAAAATATTGGTATTTCGCTACATCCGGTTAGACTGAAAGCCGACCCCAAGTAAGAGATCGAGATGTCGAGATCAAAAATCTCTCTCATGTTCTCTAATGCAGCTGTTGTATTTGCAGTATCTACTTCTATTGAGTCCTGTGTTGGACATCGTTTAAAATTTTATAATTTACGCACGCCGCGCCGTCCTAAAATGAACTAATCGTAGATTAAATATTTCTTTACAGTTATTTTTTTTATTTTTTTTTACATACCGTTCACTGTTTTTCTTCGACGTTTTAAGCACAGGTTTTGAGAGTCGTGATGAAATAAATATTCACAAGGGGTTTCGAACCTACGAGTGGCCGTTTCCACTTGGCTAAATACCAGTGCTTATTTCACAGATCTGACAACACGGCAGAATGTCCACAGAACATATAAGAATGTCAGTTTAATAATGTCAATGTCATGATTGTTATGTCATCTGGTCTGTCACTGTCTTAATTATTTACTTTGTGAATTAGAATTACTGTACTTGAGATTTCTCTAATTGAAAGAAATGAACAAATAATGCTTTAATTTCAAATGTTATTACAAAAGTATGATTAGGAAAATAAAATGATTAACTACGACGTCAAATTTCTGACTTGCGATGAAAGCTTGCATTTAAAAAACAATGACTTTAAAAGTTTCAAGTAAGTTACAAAGTTGTCGAAAACAAATAGACTTATTTAAAAACTTCCATTATTTGTGAAACTATAAACTTGTAACTTTATGTAACAAGATGAAGTTTATTCATGAAAATCTCTTTGTATCGCATAGAAACTTGTACCACTTTACTTTCTCATCTCCGTAATTTATTATTTATTTAGACCAAATAAATGTGTCAAATAAATGGGGATTTAAGTAAATCTGAATGTACATACACAACAAATCTTCGTCCTTATAAATTCGTAAGAAGTAACCTATTTTCTGCCCAGGTATGAAACAAAGAAAAGAGTCGATGAAACAGTTTATGATTCTGGGAAAAGAAGTTACTGTGAGCGTCGAGGTGGTCTATGGCGCGCCGCCCACCCTCGCCAGGTGCGCCAGTTGGAGTCCAAGCTCCGAGACAGGAGCATCATCACCTGTGAATGGACTACTGACTCTCTGATCACTATAGTATTCTCCTCAGGAGTGATAGCCTACCTCACTGTTAAGCAAAACTCTTTGGATGTCACTCAGATTCTTTTTGACAGGTATTTTGTGGGGAAGCTCTCTGGGCAGACTATTACAAATGGTAAGTTAAGGATCTAACGATAGAAAGAAGTCTGTACACCTATATTCTATTAACCATAAATCACTTGCGTATCAAATATTGACTGAGACATCACAGGTCAATTACTCTTCAACTATTACTTATCTTTAAAGTTATAATCAAGCTCAGTCTCCTGTCCCTCGCACACTCTGTGCTCAATGCTTTCTTTGACGCCAAGCCCAACTGTGATAATATGTTCACTGATGAATGGAAGACGATCTTGGCAGTATGTTTGGAGTATTGTGAGATGAGCGTATGACTGTTGAGTAGTTGTAGACTTTTCTTTATTGTACTTATGTGTTAGTGTCTATATTGCATGTTAAAATAAATAAATAATATGTGAAATCTTGACTGATTTTTTTCTATATTACAGTGGCACTCTCCAAATCCCATATATTACTAACTCACAATGACCGGACGGCAACGTTAGTGACATTTGGCAAAAACAATATCAGTCTTCCATGTCGCATTACTGACAGAGATCCACATTTACAGGTGACCAGGTTATTTGCTTGCATGCTTAAATTATGAAAGTACTTATAGCAGAATTTTTTAAAGCTAGAAGCAAGGGCAAGTCAAAATTTAAAGTAGTAATATGAAATAGGAAGGGAGTCCTATGTCAAACAGTGGGACAGTAAAAAAAAATAATTAAAAACAATATTAGAAATAGGCAATTTAATGTTTTCATAGCAAAAATATATTCTTAAGAGCGTTTACGCCGAACGGCATTTCATACAAACTTTCAAGCCCTTATTTTTCGAAGTGAACGAACCGATTTTAATGAAACTTCATACGCATAAGCAGGATGCAAAGGTCTAAAAAGTTAGTAGAGAACATTTTCGAAAAATAGTGTTACAACCAAATAAGACCGATTTTAAACTTTCCATAGAAACGGAGATTTCCAGTTATCTTTTTTTAAATAAGACATTTCGAAAATGTTCTCTACTAACTTTTTAGACCTTTGTATCCTGCTTATGCGTATGAAGTTTCATTAAAATCGGTTCATTGATTTCGAAAAACAAGGGCTTGAAAGTTTGTATGAAATGTCGTACGGCGTAAACGCTCTTAACTGCCCGTTAAGAATATATTTTTGCTATGTAAAACTTCATAAAACCATAACATACTTTTGGTAATTTAGTACAACACACAACAAATATTTTCTTTCATAATATTATTGTTTTTAGAACATAGAACTTGGTGGTAGTAGTCGCAGAACAGAGAGGCACATATCTACTAACGAGGGCAGCAATGGAGCCCGAATACTTGTCTGGAGCGTCACTGTGGCAGAGCCAGCGCCCTGGAGCCCTGTGCTTGAAGATCATGCAAACCTCCACCTTTACAGCATAAATGGGTTAGAATTGACAGTTTTACATGGTGCAATTTAATTGATAACATAAATTGAAGCAACAATAAAAAGGGTTCGACCCTTTGTAGTATATCCGACCCGCCGCTAATAAACTACTTTCAAAGTGCGCGGAAACTATGAACAAAAATCAAAATGGCGCCGGCTGGATATGCCAGCTTCCGTGGAAAAATGTTCGAATCTCTTTGCTAGTTACTTGTTGCTGCAATTTTAATGCCACACCTCTCAGAAATCAATGATTGCATGAATGATCCTGTAAGCAAATAGGAAGATTATTAATTCAAACAAGTATGTTACAGACATCACATCAACCTGACAGCATACCACCAACTGGAGAATGAAACATTGTCAGCAGAGTTATCAAATAAGGGAGACATTGTTGTTCATATTGTTGAACAAGTGACATGCCATAAGGTAACTGTTTTTTTCTTTATTTATTTACTTTTATTTGCATTAGCCACAGTAAGGCTGCCTTTCCTCCAGAGATGGATGCGTAGCGAGAGATGTGTGAAACCAGCCAATAACATCGCTTTATTTTTATAGCTTGAACTAAGTTAGCGATGGTATTGGTTAGAGTTTTACACACATCCCTCGCCACGCATCCTCGCTCATCTCTGGTGGAAAGGCAGCCTAATGCCCCTTGCCACAAGTAATGGAAATAATGTAAGTAAGTCCACGCACAATGGTCCATTGAAGGACTAAGTGCGGCAACCAAACCCATAACGTACAACATAATGTAAGTAAGTAAAGTAATGGTAGTAGGAGAGCGCTGCAGTGGTAGGCGGGGTAAGGATCGTTACTTACCGAGTTGTAGGTCGTGGGTTAGAATCCAAGCAGGCACTTTACTTTGTGTAAATTATTTCATCACCACAGCTCTCGAAACGGTAAAGGAAAACATCGTGAAGACACCGGCATGTCCTAGTAACTAAGACGACGTGACATCTGCCAACCCGCACTGGGCCCGCGTGGTGCCCAGTCCCTGGCCTGTATCCCAGCAGTGGGAGCATTATAGGCTGATTATGCTTGTGCAGTAATGCAGTCAACTGGACTTTGAGGGTCGAGAAGTTGGGGTCGCGACACAACACGAACTTCAAGTTGGGGTCGCGACTCAACACGAACTTCAAGTTGGGGTCGCGACACAACACGAACTTCAAGTTGGGTCGCGACACAACACGAACTTCAAGTTGGGGTCGCGACACAACACGAACTTCAAGTTGGGGTCGCGACACAACACGAACTTCAAGTTGGGGTCGCGACACAACACGAACTTCAAGTTGGGGTCGCGACACAACACGAACTTCAAGTTGGGGTCGCAACACAACACGAACTTCAAGTTGGGGTCGCGACACAACACGAACTTCAAGTCGTTCATGGTGCGTGTTCCGACACAATAATCTCGAGAAGTTCCTCAAGGAAGAGTTTTGGCCGAAGGGTGTTGTGTACCGCCGGTTTCGTGGCCGGATACAAGACACCAGTCAGCGAAACACGACGCAGACACTTCGTGGTCGTTGGTTTGTTAGTTTTTAATGTAATTATAATGTTGTATGTATTTATAGTATTTTTAAGTTTTTAATATTGTATTGTATGTGTTTTATATGGGCCTTGATGCCTGAAATAAATGGATAAATAAAAAATAATATACATATACCTGCCCTTATATTAACACTGCTCAGCATAGAACTAACAGACCAACAATCCATCAGACCAACTTTTCCCATACATTTCGTAGGCAATGCCACTCTCAACTTACTTTTTTATGATGGACTGGCAATATCGTCTCTACTCTTCCCTTTAATCCATCTGAAGATTGTTTTTAAAAGGTCGCTTTTAGCGATTAAACCGCCCATCTTTATGTAAGACTTCTATATCTGTAACTTACAGAGATATACAAGATCCTGCATACTTATCTCTTTTGTTGACTGTACATGACCTATATCATGTACAGTCAACAAAAGAGATAAGTATGCAGGATCGTCGGATATAGTTGAAGTTTAATAAAAAACCGATGGATGTCCCCGAAAAAAAAAAATTTTTTAATAGAAAACAAACAGCTCATTTATTACTTAAATTAAATTTCAGTCCAGAACATCCATTGGTTTCTTAGTAAACTTCAACTATATCCGACGCTCCTGCATACTTATCTCTTTTGTTGACTGTACCTACATATTTTTTATTTCAATTTCAGAACGGCATCAACTTAGACTGGCTACGCTACGAGGTGAATCCCGAAGACCGTGCGACAAAACTGTCCAGCGGGCGCGACAGTGCGACTCACGTGTCGTTGTCTACGCCCGTGAGAGTCGTGCGACGGTCACCGTGCGACACGCGACTACTGATCGCGTGTATTGACGGCTCGCTGCATGTCGTGCACTGTGTGGCCGGCCTTACACATACGACCAGAGCTGGATTTGTAAGTTTATAATAATAACAAAAATAATCATTTTATTATCAGACAACTTAGGCCCATACATAAAATACACAAAATAACCTTATAAAATAATAAACTAATACATATTTAAAAAAAACCTTAAAACTATGAACTATACACGTAACATTGTCGGCGTCGTGTTTCGCTGCGTGGTGTCGCGTAACCGTCCTCGGAAACGTCGATATACGACACCTTTCGGCCAAAAGTCCTCTTTCAGACAGGTCTGTAGATGTTGGGTTGGAACTCGTACCACGAATTACTTAAAGTTGATGTTGTGGCGCGATTCCAACCTTTCGACCCTCAGAGTCCAGTTGGTCTTCATCTTCAAATACTGCACGACTTCCTCAGTTGTTGTGGAGTGATGCAGACGCGAAAGGTACAGCTGCGTCGTAGGCACAGCAGGGCGCAGCAGCATGTTGGTTCCACTCGGTGCGGTGCCACACAGGTTACGAGAAAAGGGCTTCTTCTTCTTCCTTTCTTTTTGTTTATACCCGAGTAGCGTAATCAGCCTAAAATGCTCCCACTGCTGGAACACAGGCCTCCTCTCCTCGAGAGGGACTGGGCTGTAATCCACCACGCGGGCCCAGTGGGGGTTGGTAGATGTCACATGTCTTCGAATTTTTAGTTCTAGGACATTTTTCTCACGATGTTTTCCTTCACCGTTTTTGAGAGCAATGGTGATGAAATTATTAACCTGTCTGGCTGGGTTCGAACCCACGACCCGACGACTCGTAAGTCGGGGCCAACTCGTAAGTAATGGCGGTCCATTACTTGGGCATGAGAGCAGTGAGTGGTGGTGAGCAGTGAGTGGTGGTGGTGGAATCGGGAGGGATCGGTATCCCTCCCGATTGGATGCCGATTTCATATGTGTGCTATGACCTTAAATCATCAAGTCGCTGCCACTACTCCTTTATTGAGAAAAGAGCAACGTCAGCCACTTAAAAATAATATAAAACATAAACATTGTAAAAAAGGTCACAACACTTCAGAAGCCAAATTGTGATGCTGTCGGAATCACCAACTGAATTTTTTACTAGAAAAGTCAGTCTTAGGCTGAGATCTGTAAAGTGTAGGACTTTACTTTAGGCTAAGTACAGTAAGCGTAGGTGTCACACTATTATGAAAATTAAGTTTATACAAATAAAGTTCATATTCGTATGAAACGCTTACTGCCTTAGAGTCAAATCTTGAAAATATGCAACTAAGATGGCTTTTTGGAAAGCCATCTTAGTAGCTGATTTGTACTGTAGTAATTTTTTTTCAAATACAAGTACATATAAATAAATTGATAAAAAATCTTATCTTTGTTTACAGATAGCAACAGAAATCCGCTGGGCAGACGAGTTGATCATAGCTGCAGAGGAAGGCGGGAGACTGCAGTGCTTTGACCGCGCGCTGTCCTTACTACACCATCATTCCAAATGTCTAGATCTCACATCGTATTTGCGGTAAGTTAACTTTCTAAATAACTTCACGTTCACTTGCACATCTTTGATTAAGATATTAGAATTGAATTATGATTAACCGCTTGTGTGCCGTAATTAGACACAATTAAAAAGGCATTGTGTCTCGCGTAGATCTACGTTCCGGCAGACTATGGTTTAATATAAAAGCAATTATTCTGATACTATTACATTTGTATGACAATATTTTAAATTTGACTGCACATAAACAGCACACCTCTTGTGGTTATAATATAGTACCTTATCCAATCTTTTGTAACATCTCATAAAACTATGTTATGCAAATAAATTAATTTGAATTTGATGACCTAAAGAGTGCCACTGAATCTGATGCCACAACCACTGTGGCCAACTACTGAGCTCAAGCAATATAATAACTAGGAATGTACTCTCAAACTCCGCCAACGAAGATACGGGCCCGTCCGAAAATAGTTGACCGTCAAAACAAATTTCAAATTATTTTTTTCGGACTTGGGTTCTCGAGTTTCATATCGGGAGTAAGGACAGCTGTCAAATCGTGTTGTTATTCATTGTTCGGGCCCAAACAATTCATGTCCCGTCGGAAACTCCCGTAACCTCGGCCAAAACTACGGATTTCGCGCTAAGAAAGTAGACTCCATTTAAATCGGCTATTGTTTTAAGTAATAAATAATAATAATACTAAATAATAAACCATTTATTATACATACATACCTTAACTTAAGTATACATAATATAGTAACAATTTTGTTAGTAAATAAAACTTAATAACTATGTTAGTATCACTTAGTTGCACTAAGTGCTTTCTGATGGCACTTGTCCGCGAAAGCGGCGGAATACCAAATCCTGCGGCCAAAAGCTTTCTACCATCACCAGATGCATTATAGCATGGGCTCAATGTGGTGCCAAAATACTACAAGAAAAATAAACCTAATAATCTTTAGCATCAAAACCAATTATTATGCTCTGATTTTTAATTTACTAGACTAAAATGAGAGCTTCAATCGAACTTTTTAGGGTTCCGACCCAAGGGGTAAAAATGGACCCTATTGCTAAGACTTAACTGTCCGTCTGTCTGTCACCAGGCTGCATCTCATGAACCGTGATAGCTAGACAGTATTTCTGTTGCCGCTGTAACAACAAATACTAAAAACAGAATAAAATAAATATTTAAGGGGGCTCCCATACAACAAACGTGTATTTGTCGACGTTTTTGCCTTGTGGTACGGAACCCGTCGTGTGGTAGTCCGACTTGCACTTGGCTAGTTTTTTTGTGAACATGACATTATTTAGTATATTATTAGCTGTCATTTTGGTCTAGCAAATTAAAAATCCGAGTTTAGAATGTTCGTGTTCATTTCAGCGACTCTCGACGGATGCAGTTACTATCTACTCGAAGTGCCAAGGGCGGGCCGATTATGTTAGCGACTTTCTCTGGAGGGCCTCTCACGCTTCTACACATCACACACCCTCGATTATTAACGGTAAATATTTTTCCCAATAGAAGATATTTGAGAAGCAATTTAAAGAATTTTTATGTAATAAATGCTACTATAATTTAAATGACTACTTAAATGACACTTTGACATAGTAATTTAATTCAATTATTATTTATATTATTTTATTTCTGACTGACATCCCTAGTTTGACCTTTCAATAAAAATTATCAACTTATTTAACATTTGGACACCCATGTGGTAGAATATTGAAAAGATTTTCTGTTGATATTAATGATAAAATAGATATTAAATAACTGTTAAATATTGTACGCCCTATGGGTATGTTACAGCGATCTTTATATAATTATGATAATAACTTTCCACCTGTGACAAACAAATAAATGAATTTGAATTTGATGATGGGACGAGTTTGACGTCTACAGACAGGATTGGTCCACACTAGCTCAAGACAGAGAGGAGTGGAAAAGAGAAAGGAAGGCCTCTGCCCTGCAGTGGGACAACATGCTCAAAATAATGTAAATAATGGGCAAAAGCTGAAGATCACTTATCACCACTTTGCTTTAGCAGGTATAGCATTCCTCTTGGCGACAGTATTATATTTTTTAACCACCCTGGTTAGATATATTTCATATATTATTGCCAGAGATCGAAATACGTAGAGTAATTTTCTGTGTGGAACATAAAGTAGAAACACGCTTGTACGATACAACTTCATACAGAAAGCAAAGCTCATAGAAATCTCTATTCCTAGACAGCACGTTTCGCCGAAAATTTTGTTGATAGAAAACATTGTCCGTAGATATCACGGTCCATAGGAAGCACTGTTGACAGAGATCTCTGTTCATAGATAGCACTTCTTGCCGTAAACATTGTTCATAGAAACCACTGTTTCCAGATACCTTGGTTTACACAAATCGCAACGTAGGATGCAAGAGCGAGCGAATAGGAATACAACTTTTCAACGTTTCTGTGAACCAAGGTATCTGGAAACAATGGTTTCTATGAAAAAGTTTACGGCAAGAAGTGCTATCTATGAACAGAGATCTCTGTCAACAGTGCTTCCTATGGACCGAGATATCTACGAATAATGTTTTCTATCAACAAAGTTTTCGGCAAAACGTGCTGTCTAGGAATAGAGCTTTCTATGAGCTTTGCTTTCTGTATGTAGTCGTATCGTACAAGCGTGTTTCTATCTTAAGTTCCACACTCAATTCTATTACTCAATTTTAATTTGATACAATTTTAGTACGGGATCCTAAAAAACGTAGTATGGTTCTTCGAAACAATCATTTATTACGGATGTATTAAAAGTGCGATGAATAATTTGATGTTTTTTTTATTTCAGTATGAAATGGTCATGACCATCATTCTAAAATTTAGCGGGATGCATTTTTCACATGTTCCTTACTTCCTTGATGTTTAGGAAAAAGTACCTATTCCGATCTGATTATTATCCATTATAAAGGAAAAAATCCACAGGGCTAGCCATATTCCCAAGTGTAGCCCGCAAAATGTTAGAAATATTAGAGCAAAAAGATAAAACATTTTTTTTTATTAAAAGCTTGCTTGCTCTAGAGAGCTATACAGAACGAATAGCATCATCCTTTATACGATTTGGATAATAATAGCCCAATTCTTGTTTTCTTAGAGCTTTTCTTCACAAATCTTGATATAATAGTAACTATTTATAGCGCTACAAATTTATTTTGGTACGTGGCCAAAATCGGAACTAAAGCCGCCATCTTGTTTTTTCAAGTGACATTTCACAAAACAATTGTAAAAATGTTTACCAACAGGGCCTCCTGTCAACGACATTCGATCGGCAACAGATCCTTGTTAGCTATGAGTCTTCGGTCAGCTGGACCTGGTCGCTTCTGGACCCTCGGGTCCAGTTGACTAAATCATTTCATCATCATCATCATTTCAGCCGAAAGACGTCCACTGCTGGACATAGGCCTCCCCCAAAAGGGGGGGGTTTGCCATAATCGCCACGCTTGGCAGGCGGGTTGGAGATCGCAGTATGGTATGGTGGTGGAATGCATAGAGAACTAAATCATTTATTTTCTTTATTTTTATTTGTAAACTAGCTACGCCCCGCGGTTTCACCCGCGTAAATGTCGATCCCGTGGGAATATCGAGATAAAAAGTAGCCTATATGTTAACTCAGGGTGTCAGCTACCTCCATACAAAATTTTATCAAAATTGGTCCAGCCGTTTGAGCGTGAAGAAGTAACAAACGTATAAACATACACACATTCTCAAACTTTCGCCTTTATAATGTTAGTGTGATTTATTGTGATTTTCCAGGCTTGGGTCCGCACTAAACGGTCTTCAAATGCTGTTGCGTTACTTCGTGCCATGGATTGGGAGCGAGAGGGCACCGAGTGTCTGTGGGCTGTCAACATGCTCGTATGTGCCGCTTTGAGAAGCAAGACAGGTTAGTATCAACACCATAAAAATAACATTGGTTTGATATCATTTACAGTGTGGCTAACGAGAAATATTATTTTCTTTATTGTTTTATTTTCATGCTGGTCAGAAAATTAAAGTAAGTGAAAACTTTTCTAACAAAACTAGTCGTTTCGTCGCGCCGTTTTCTGGCACATATACTAAAGCTACGGTTTCCTAGAAGAGCGGTGGCTGCACTTAACGGCCACAGTGACGGCTGATATGAAAATGATGACAGCGACAAAGATTTAAATCGTTAGATTCGCCCCAACGCGTCAAAAGATAGTCGCGTTTCTGTTTCGTTTTGACACCTCTGACACACAAAAACCTATGGACACTTTTTTGCGTGACTAAGTACGGTGAGAGCAAATCTAGCGATTTAAATCTTTAGGCAGCGGGTTTTGACTTAATGTCAAATACTGTTGTAAATGACAGAGTTTCATGAAGGTTGATATAATTTGACGGAACCACTTTTCTAGGAAACCAAAGCTTACTAATCCGACAATCATAAGATTACTGTGTTCCAGTTTGAAATGTAATGAAATACAACACAGTTGATTTCTTCAAACTACTGTGTTTCAAGTTGAAACACAGTAGTTAATAATAATATATTTTTATAAACCACTTACTTTTGTGTGCATCTTTTGTTTTGTTCCTCAATAAATATAGTACCTACTTTTCATCAGTCAACTTGTCGGCCCGTTAATAATAAAAAAAGTTATCTCTACTAAATCCACCACTCCATTCCTCAGAAGCGAACAGTTCAGAGTCAGTAGCGCAGGGCGCGCTGGGCACGTACCTGTGTCCCAGCGCGCCGCAAGCGCCGCACGTCGCGAGGTACGCGCCGCCCGTGCACGACCTCGCCAGGAAGTTCTTCCATCACTTGCTCAGGTATTCATCATCATCATTTCAGCCGAAAGACGCCCAATGCTGGACATAGGCCTCCCCCAAAAAGGAGGGGTTTGCCATAATCGCCAGGCTTGGCAGGCGGGTTGGCGATCGCAGTATAGTATGGTGGTGGAATGCATAGAGAACGCTGCTGCCCATTCTCCGGTACGACCCTTAGTCGCCTTTTACGAAACCCACGGGAAGTATGGGGTGGTGCTATTCTTTAAGTCCGGCACCACACAGACAATCACCTTACGATATATGCTCAGGTATTACCTTACGATATTTCCCAAGAAAATTATGCGCTTCAGGAAACGCCGACCTCATCCAGTTTTTATTCTATATCCAGACGCGGTCGCATCGAGAAGGCCCTAAGTTTAGCAGTAGATCTATCAGCGTGGGACCTGTTCTGTGACGCGCGTTGGGCTGCTTCCCGACGTGCCCTCACCTCGTTGGCGACAGAGGCTGCCGCTTTGGCTCTGCACTATGCTGATAACACGCCCGGTTGGTGTAACTTATTGCTAATATCTTTCGCCAAATGGAACCAATAACACCACAATATATCCTGTGCCCGCAAATGTGTAACAATATTGCATTTAGTCAAAAGAGATTAAGTTTCAAAGGAAACCCCTGTCTTATATACTATTCGAGTCGTCAAACCAGCAAAGTCTCATTCGTCTGACTTATCAGTCCAAGCTTGATTTTTATCTTAATTACTTAATAAAGATCACGAAAAAAAATCAGCTGATTTTTTTTTGTGATTTCAGAGTTGGTCCCGTAGTGAAAGTTGTTTATATTCATGGGCAGAACACCATGTAAAAATTTGGATGGTCTTTGAAAAGTAACCCTGTATAATAAAAGTTTCTCTTCTCCCATTTTCAGAATCCCAATGTTCTGAATCATGTTCAAGCTGCAGCTCTCACTCGTATACGGCATCCGAAGGGGAAGCGAGCGTGACGTCAGAGCTCGTCAAAACGAAACCTCCTCCACTTCCCCGCGTGTCTCTACCGAACCACCCCACTCTGATGCAGGTCCCCATCACGCACACAGAGACAATGTCCACGAACAGTATACGACCCAACCTCCACCAGTACTTAGAAAGGGACAACACGATATGGACTACTGGCGTGCGAGATGATAGTTATCGAGACTATCCGAAGCCGATACGAAACACTCAAAGCGTACGGTGGCATAGTATGGACGTACTATCGACCTATAGCGCACCAAAACACAAACTACTAACGATCAGTGAAACGCCCGTCAAACCTGCTCATACAGTCGTAGACATTATACCTCGACCACACGATGAAAGAATGGCTTCCACACACTTCAAACACTTATATCAAACAGAGTTAAGAGAAGAAGCTCCTAACACGTTGTACCGTTACCAAAATAATAATAATTATCATCCCAGTACAAGCTTGAAGGATAGAACGTATCGAATGGACAGCGACGTCACAGAGAAACAAGGGAATCGCTCCGGTGAAAGGAACAAAGTTAAATTCTCGGATACTGTTACCATCGCCGTTGTTTCGGTAAGTTAAAGTTTAGGGTACCTGCAAAAATAACTTTAAAATGTCCACTGAAGAACGTAAACTCTGTCATGGACTGCCCAAGGAGATGTTTCAAAATGTATGGAGCCCCGGCCAGGTCTTTGTACACCATACAAAAAAATGGGGAAACACAATTAAAACCGTTTTCAATCATCCAATTACTATAAATTGGCTTTGTTTGGTAGTAAAGCACATAATGTACACTTGAAATTGCAACACACAACAAAAACCCGTCATGGCGGTAAGCTGTCATGTTGATTGATTATTATTGACGTTTGACATGTTTATTTCTGTCATAATACATTGTCAAAGAGAATCACTACGTTACCGTACTTTTAATATTTTATAATATTATTTTAGATCTAGTTTTAGTTTGTACGTAAAGTATAGTCCAGTTAAGCAGACGACAACCTCATAGGTTGACCTGCGAGTTTCCATAAAAAAAATGATTTAAGATTTTTACTTAGAGCAGAAATGTACAGAATACAAACATTCTACCGTCGAAATATTAACTCAGACAAAAACAATGCAGCGTTAGTTTGATTCATTCAACTATCAAATACACAGATATGCTTTTATTACTAATGCAAACAAACAACGAAAGCGACTAAAGTGACAGTAGACAGCTCACGGTCTATGATCAATGGTCGATCTATGGTATGCAGTCACTGTTTTTTAACCACAGAGTAGCTAAATTGGCGAGACGCCATATTGAAAGTCGATAAAAATAATTGAAAAATATCAAATGATTACAAGAAAAATATGCATTTATGCAATTTATCTATATTTTTCCCGAATTCCAGGGATTTTTATCGATTTTTCGAGATACTGTACATATACTGGGCCCGTTTTGAAACATCTCCTTTCATACTTACTATTATTGTTGGTATGAATAAAATCTTAAGCCTTTTATATGAATCAGTTTATTACACGATGTAGTCCTTCATATGTTTTATAAGAGAAGTGTTGACATACTACAAAAAATATCCTCAGAACTATTGCCAACTTAAAATATAAAAACTATAGATAATAACTATGAAGTATTACATTGCATTTTAACACGCCCGCTCAATGTAATACATGTATACAAACTTACACAAGGATATTTTATATTAGACCACATCTAGTAACAAATTTAAACAATAGTTCTCTATTTAACGACTTAGTGAACATATCAGCGATTTGGTCTTCCGTCTTTACATACAATAAACTTATTTTAGATTCTCTAATTAACACCTAATCATAACCTGTTGGTATGAATAAAATCTTAAGCCTTTTATATGAATCAGTTTATTACACGATGTAGTCCTTCATATGTTTTATAAGAGAAGTGTTGACATACTACAAAAAATATCCTCAGAACTATTGCCAACTTAAAATATAAAAACTATAGATAATAACTATGAAGTATTACATTGCATTTTAACAATTATAATTTCATTTACCAAGGACTCAATTAAAACAGTAGCAAGAACGATGTTGATTTTTTTCTTTTATTTTTGTTCTGCAGGAATCCCGTGTATCTCCAGAGCCGTCTCGGGAGTTAGCAGCAAGTCTTCCCCTATGTCCACCTCACAAGTACCTCGCCGCCTTCACCCCGCAGCAGACGCACCCCCCACCCCCGCCCGCGCACGTGTCCCACGCGGCCCACGTGTCGCACGCACCACACGTGTCGCACGCGCCGCACGTGTCTCACACGCCGCACGTCGCGCCCGCCGGTACTACGCACGACTACGTTGAAGTGTGATGCACGCACGCATGCCACTATCTGTTATTTGCACCTCATTAGTGACGCACGCGATTCTGCACGTATTATTTCATCACTGATTACTACTACACAGAATATATTTGACAAATGCTACTATAGAATATGTCTGTATAGTAAGTAATCTCAATTATCGTGACGCTTTATAATTTCGCTTCTTTTATGGACTTTAAATAAAACATCGTAATGTGGTATTTATTGTGAACTAATTGTGCCATTAGAAAGCCGAGTAGTCTAATCATCTCACTCGGATGTTAATATTTGTTGTAAGAAACCAAGACTGTTTGTTCTGCATGATTTGTGTCATCCTCCATCAAAGCATGTACTTATTCACTTACGATAACTCGTTGCACCAAAATAATCTCAATGTATCGCCATTTATATTTTCCTATTTTCAGGAATTATTAAATCTAAAAATTAAATTAAATCCTATTTTCAGAAAACGCAACGCAAAAGTCGCCGAAAATCAAAGTAGTACATTTCGGCATGGTTTAAAGACTGCAATACATACATACCATTTTTGCTGCAATATTGTGCAATTATAGTGATGATAAGAATCCGTCCAGATTTAGATATAAGTAGCATATAATATTATAATGTAGTATTGATTTATTCTTTTACTGATTTAGTGTTATTAATAAGTTTGTAGTGATATAAAATCCTATACTTAGCAGTGCGTGGAACAACGCTGCCAATGATGATGACATTGAACTTATGTGCATAACGTGAATCTGTGTGTGTGATGAATTATTCTGACTCGTTGCATAACATGAAAATGCGTCAGTCAATGCGATTTAAATCTTATGTCGATTTCTTAAGTCATATAACGCACGCTCGTAATTTGAAATGTCTAACTATATTACCTACATAGATTGCGTTCTTCTACTTATGCATTCTCATGCAGGGACTCGTTGTAACCGTAATTTAGAAGAAAATCGGTTCTAAATGTAATAGATACAATAATATTACAGAATCAAAGTGTAATCTTTTATAGTATGTGTTAACAGGTGTAACAGAATTATGTAAGCATTTGTATATATATTTGCACGGTACCGTAAAAACGCGCGGCGGACGGACAGACGCGGCGACGGCAAAATAGCCACAATCCAGTGGGGATTGCGATTTGCGACTATTTTGGCAACGCCGCGTTTACCGGTTACCCTTATTAACACTGTTTACTGTTACAGATACAATAAGGTTACACTTTAAGTGAAGAACACATTTATAAGTGTTACATATATTTGATTCTGTTATCAATTCAATTCTATATGTAACACAGAATTCTGTAATCTTTATGAAGGTGTTTTTAAGTCTCTATTCCCATATACGCAAGAACCAGAATAATCGCGAGAATATAGATTTGGGCATCGCCATGTCTTCCTTCATTTATGCTTCGATCCAGTCGAAGATTCAAGTCAATGGTTTTAGGAAAATATGGTTTCGTGCTTCATTCGTGGCAGCAATCGCCTTGCGTTGTACACGCGAGATGGGTGGTGCATCTCATTGTGCAATTAGCGTCAGCCTCATTAAATCTTGACGAAAAATCCTCAAGGGACTACATAGATTATATTATTAAAGTAGGTATAGCCTAATGGTTGTGACTTCTACTAAGTGACAATAATAGAAAATGTAAGAAGTTGAATTGTTATTTTAATGCATTTATATACACAAAGTATACAAACATTTTATTATTAACATTTGTTTTATTTCCTGTATGAGCGTAAAATAGCGAAGCATTAACTTGGACTAAACAAACGCTTCACTACAGCCCGTGGCTACAGCATTCAAAATGGTTCAGTTCTGGCATGGCAACATGCAACTTAGGTAATTAATATGTTTGCCTGCCAATTGTTGTCTGAGCTGAGGTATTTCTTATAGGTTCACCTGCCAAAATCTATCTCCTGTCTGCACTAACAAAATGTAACAATTTATCTCGAGTATTAATGCTCAATTGCTCATACGTACACGAGCGACACGCATCAACGGCATAAGCAACTGCAGCCGTCAACAAAGAAAGAAAGAAAGAAAATACATTTATTTAGCACAGACTAAAAGACACACAATACACCAGGTAGATAAAATAGTCGTACTTATTATTGAGGAACAGGGAGTAAAGTTCACTCATCCTCAATAGAAAAGGGAGGATCCTCCGACCAGACTGGTGTCATGTCTCACAGAGTAGGTCGTATCTGGTGAGCAACTGCCCAATGATTCATGGGCCGTTGTAGTGCTAGTTGCGCGGTAAACTACTCTCGCGAGATGCAGGATTTTGCGTGACGTCAGTATGACGCAGTTTGCAAGTGGTTTGCAAGTGGCGTTCTAGATCACCGCTACACGGGTCTAGAAGAGTGCCTACTATAGATACTCTCTATAGTAGGCACTCTTCTAGACCCGTGTGACATCCTTAGGGTTCACGATTTAAACAGATCCAAAACCATACATTATACAATATGGATGCTGGTCCAAGGATCTTGTACTAGGTACTGTTTTGTCCAGACTAGAGATGTTTGTGTAAAAATATCAAGCAACTACTAAGTAATGGGTCCACATAATAGTAATGGGGCAGAAATCTAATCCATATTGGTCATTCTGTATATAGACTGAAACATGTCCAAGAAACCACCCTAAGCATATAAATTCCGTTTACCGAACTAGGACTGGGGTGTCTCAGACATGTTTCCACATATTCACAGATAGACCCAATAGAGGGAATAACCCGTAATTAATTACCACCTGAACGGATTATGCCCTCTATCGGGATGCTGCAAGATGTTCCCTCTAGTCTAATTACTTATTGGCAACTTACGACTTACTATAAATAAATGAATTGTGCAAGAGCAGTAGTGAACCACATATATAACCAAATCAATGAACTCTAACAATTACATTATATTGTGCAATTAATATTTCACCACATTATTTTTGGTTATCATGTATGTACTATTGTAAAGCTGTAACCCATGAAGTCAATAAAATAAAACAAAGTAGCTGTTACACTTTTATTAATTTTGGCTTAAGTATATGGATTGCAAATTAAAAGATGGTAATGCTATGCATTTAGCGAGTAATGAAATAGTTTAATCCTTCAGCTTCTTCTTGGGGCGCAGGTTGTTGGTGTGACCACACTTGGTTTTGCGGCAGTTGGTAGCACGAGGGTGGAGGCGAGCATAGCACTTGCGGCAAATCATTTTGTCACAGTTGTACTTCATGGCTAAGATACGCAGAGAAGGCTCAATGGTACCTGGAAAATACAACTTGTTTGTAAATATTGAAGACTTCAATATTATTACACCCCTCTGTTTTAAAATATGACTTTAAATCTTACCTCCTCTCAGCCTGAGCACTAAGTGAAGGGTGGATTCCTTCTGGATGTTGTAGTCAGAGAGAGTGCGGCCATCCTCCAACTGTTTACCAGCGAAGATAAGACGCTGCTGGTCTGGTGGGATGCCCTCCTTGTCCTGGATCTTTGCCTTCACATTCTCAATGGTATCTGAAGCCTCCACCTCGAGGGTGATGGTTTTACCCGTGAGGGTCTTTACGAAGATCTGCATAGTGTAGCTGAAAACAGGAGTTAAGGAGTTAGGTATTTGGTTACAAGAACATCAACGGGTTTTTTTTATGGCAGGTGGCCTAAAGTTTTTGTAAAACAAATGCCAAGCGGCTGCTCAGTCATGACACGCCACGCGGAGTTTTAAATTTCGAATATAGAATTAACGTGACACAGTAAACATCTAGGAAATAATTACCCTAAACACTAGATTACATAAGAATACACTTTTGCATAAAATTAACACGCAATTCACGAATTCTTTGGATATTTTACGAGCTTACCTTCTTCTAAAAACGTGCTCAAAGTAAAAGAACTGTCAAACTCAAAAAGAAAAATGGAGGATCTTTCAGTTCAGAAATCAGAATAAGGAAGTATTTTAGAACAGATTAAAAATAATAAAAGAATAATTTTAATTAATCTCAGTATTATGCAATTTTACCAATTTCATAAGACTTTTTAAAACTTTCATATGTATTATGCGGTGTTTTGCAGAAACTTGAGCGCTATATTCATTTTATTTCACAGCACATCACAGCCTTAAATTCATTAAAAATACTATATTTCCGAACGATACTGACCGAACATGCGTTCGAAAAGCAATTCAATTTATTTACTTGAGGGAACATGACATTATTATTTTTCTTTAAAATTAAATATTACTTTAATTTACTTGCAATTATAATAAAAAGAAAATTTAACTAAATTTGTAGATTAGCACCAGGCACATTTATTTTATTTCCCGCAAAATACTATTGACATTTAACATTTCCAACGTCACGTTTTTGTAGACCGAGGTTTCAAAACGAACCTGATAACTACTTGTTTCGTAATCGCTCGATTTTCAGGCACTGTACGGGTCTAAAATAAAGTAGATTCTCTTTCCAACAAAATGTATCATCAACTTAGCCGAGTAACTGGAAGGCTGGTGGCCTCTACCCACCTGCAGAGTCCACTTTTCCCCGTGGTAAGTTGATACAACAAACTTGGGTTACGTTTTTATCTATGTGCTCCCATACTCATAAAGAAAATTTTCCTTAAACGTAGGCCCCAATTGCATTGCAACGAGTGGAGCCCCCGACCATCCAGTACAACACTTCGCACTTGTCGACTGTCGTCGATGCTTGCGCAGCTCCTGGCAAGACAAAGTTAATCCCTGGCACCAACACTCCCTACGCTCCTCTGTCGGAGAAGATCCGTCAACAACAGAAACAGTTCCAGGTAATTATTCGGTTCTACTTTATCTCTATCAGTTAACAACCATTGTGATAGATAAAGTTTATGTTTGCACAAAGTAAACCGGTTTTACAACATGACGGCATAACTTTTCAAGATATGAACTTAGATACTTCAAGTCAGTATTTATTCTTATATGCAATGTACTATCTTCATTTTCAAGTACCTATGTCATAGCTACACATTCTATATAATTTGAGACTATTTAATAGTTTTTAATCATTCTGAATCTATTAGTAACAAAATCATTTGTCTTTATCATAATTATTTGGACCAAAAATTATTAGTATGACAATTTTGTTGTGTACAACGCGGTCAAATTAACTCGACGCTTGGCCTTGATGGCGTCATTTTGGTTTTTTGGTAATATACCTAAATATACCTAATAAAAAATATTATTAAAACAATGACAGAAAACTAGCCAAATTATCGACGCGCGTATCGGTAACAAAGACAAAGGCCTAACACTTGCTGGGCGAGCTAAGGAATGCGGGCCTCTCATTCCAGCGATGCGTCGAGTTAATGTGACCGCGTTGTAAGTAATAATTATTTTAAATAAGTTTAACAATATGATTGACCAGTGTCTACCCCTAATAGAAAACATAATATTATATATTATTACCTATTGTAATCATTCATCAGAGTCTAGCATATCTAACGAATGTATTGTCATTCATAAACATTAAAACTGTGGGTGTCTCTCTCAAGGATAAACTGGTTAGTGTCAAACTACAACATCACCAAAGTTATACTTTTTTTAGAAATTACTATTTTTAGGGTTCCGTACCCAAAGGGTAAAAACGGGACCCTATTACTAAGACTTCGCTGTCTGTCTGTCTGTCTGTCACCAGGCTGTATCTCAAGAACCGCGATAGCTAGACAGTTGAAATTTTCACACATGATGTATTTCTGTTGCCGCTATAACAACAAATACTAAAAACAAAATAAAATAAATATTTAAGGGGGGCTCCCATACAACAAACGCGATTTTTTTGCCCTTTTTTGCTCGATATCAAAAATGGCAACAGGTAGGCACTTGAAATATTCACAAAATACTCAGTTGTATTTTAACTTTAATAATAAAATTAAAATAAAATAAATATTTAAGGGGGGCTCCCATACAACAAACATGTTTTTTTGCGGCGTTTTTGCCTTGTGGTACGGAACCCTTCGTGTGCGAATCCGACTCGCACTTGGCCAGTTTTTTATATTTTAAATTGCAACATGTTGAATTTGATGCACTGACCAAATTATTATTTATTTATAGGAGAACCAACAGCTATAACAGAAGCATAATATATGAGACATAAAGCCAATTACAGGTTCTCATGGGTAAAAATAGAAAACATAGTAGAAATCTTAGGATCACTAACAAGCACTTTATAAGGGAATACAAATACATATAAGGTATATTTATGTCTGTTGAATTGGTTAGGTAAGAAAAATCCTTCATAATTAACTCAATCCAGTTCCATTCCATCGAGATCCAGGTCATACAAGACCCACTGGGTCATATTATTTACCTATTTTAACTATTTTTTTTATTCCAAATGCATTTCAGAAAGAGGATGATGTTCCAGTGTTCCTGAAAGGAGGTCCGCTGGACGGTATTCTGTACCGCTTGACCATGGCTCTCTGCATTGCTGGACTCCTCGGTGTAGGCCACACCATCTTCACCCATGCGGTACCCAAGAAGTAAATACATGAATAAATCAATTACTAAATTATGTATTAGATGCCTGTGTTATAAGTGTCTCAGCACTGTGATTAGAAAATATATAACATAATACAAAAACATTTTCGAGTTTTTATTTCGAAATTAATGAGTGTACTATGTGAGCTCGACAAATGGATGTGCGAATAACACTTGTGCGACAAAACTGTACTGCGACTCACCATAGTTCGAATGCACGCTTGTGCTACACACTGAAGCTCGACATCGCGCTAGTGCTACATGAAGACACATTAGTATTCATAATCATAGCTCAGTTAGTTACAGACTCTTATTAATGTTCCCGGATTCGTTTCCGCGTTACAAAACTTGTTAGCACTTTTAACAATATAATTCTGAAATTTTCGTGGGAAAATTCATGATTTTCTTCGTGATAGCATGTTTTTTTTAAAATTCTAGTTACAGATCTGTTAATCACAGTCATGTACTTAATAACGAAAACTTTACAAATAGGCATAATATTCCTAAACAATATATTCGTTGATGCTGGGTATACTTATTAACGTATACTTCGTTTATTAGTAACGGGGTAGTGTATGGGATGTGACTAGTATAGCATCCTTATTATCAGTATGACAGGAAGTTGGATTAATAAATCAACGAGTAAGTTTACTGATAAAAAATATGTATTACAATAATTTAATAGTACTTAACACTATTTGAATTTAGTCAATATTGTCCGTACTTACTAATATAGGTACCTACTTACGGTAATAAAACAAAGGTAGGTACCTAGTTAGTTAAGCAATTCCTTTTTTCACAACTACCTTCATATTTGCTTTTAATGCGACTACATTCATTTCATTTAGTATCGTAGTGAGATTGTTCGTGATTTTCCATTCCGCATCTTTGTAAAAACGTACATTTACGAAAATGAATATGCTTATCATAAATAACTCACAATCAAGAACAGGAATGCACATTTTGGAAATTGATGGCTACATATATTGTAAAAACAAACAACGTGGTATAAGGTGTTGCAATTCAAAAAACAAGTACAACTAAGTACACCTACTAAGTACTACAACTAACTACAATTTTAAATTTTCTTAATTTTTCGTTCCGCAAAGTCAAAGTCAAAACATTTATTTCAAATAGGCACATAAAAGGCACTTTTGAAAGTCAGAAATTACGATAAAATAGAATTGATTCTAATCGCCTGTAGGTAATAACCTTCTACAAAGTATTAGAAAACTTTTGAAAAAGATATAAGTAAGTACCTAAATAAAATCGGTAAAGTTGTTCTCATGTTATGGCTTGACCGAGGGAAATAGGGATTCATTTTTATATTTATAGACACATTAGTTCCTAGCTAATCTATCAACACTGTAATAGTGTACCAACGTACTGTCGAATCACAATAGGTACTGTCACACAATTGTTTGTCGCATTACAGTAGTGTCGAACTACTGTCGCACTAGCGTGTTGTCGAGCTTCAGTGTGTCGCACAGTCGCACAAGCGTGCATTCGACTATGGTGAGTCGCAGTACAGTTTTGACGCACAAGTGTTATTCGCACATCCATTTGACGAGCTCACGTAGTACACCCGAAATTAATACTTAGTCAATTTACCCATGACAATTAAGAATTACCTTCTGGTATGAACCAAAACTCAATCCAGTTTTTGTGTATAAGTACTAACAAAAATAATATACTTACCTAATAGCTGATGTGATTAGGTAGGCAAAATCAAAATACTTGAAATCATAATCTTATTTATTATAATTTACACTCATGTAGTTTAAGTTGATTTTAGAATTACCATTTGTGATAAAAAGGGGTCCTAAATAAATATATTAGCTATTGATTTGACTGCAAATGCTGTCAATAGTATTTGAACTTTGTTGTATTGTGTATGACATTGATTTTGTTGCTCCAAAACTATAGTACCTACAGAAGTGATATTCTGTAAAAATCTCACTATACCTAATAACTCGGGTGTAACACTTCACCTAACTTCTCACGGTGAGATTCCAACAGAATCGACCGGCTGAAGTTTAGATAGTTACATCAACCAACTTCCATAGATGCAATATCATCATCATCCTTTTCAAAATCGAATTTGAAAAATGATGATAAATAGGCAATTAAAGCTAGACATAAGATCAGCGTGGCCAGATTTTTTTTCGAGCAAAGCGGGGTTTTAAGCCCTAAGCCTTTTTTTAAAGAAAACAACGTAAGTAATTAATTGTCCTACTGTCGAGAGAATGCGTTCCTTACACCTATCATTGAGACAATTCTATTAGCTAATACAGATCAAATTCGCAAAACACGTACTCGTTTGTATGAAACTGGCAGGTGTCAATAACGCATCCTCTAGACGGCCGCACCGTACCTACTTAGATTATTTATTTTTGACTAAGTAAGTAGGTACTTATTATTTTATTTGCGTTTCAAATTGAGTTTAAGTACAATGATGATAAATAGGTACTTAGTCGTAGAAAATGTATTTTAATGAAAATATGTTACTTTACTATTCAAATAACAATAACTGTCTGGTTTACCCTGTAAGGCAGTTAAGTGTTCAGAGGAACATAATCCTACTAATATTATAAATGTGAAAGTTTGTGAAGATGTTTGGATGTTTGTTACTCAATCACGCGTAAACCGTTAAATAGATTTGGATGAATATTGGCACTTATATAGACCACATAGGATACTTTTTATCCCGATATTCCCACGGGATCGAAACTTGCGCGGGTGATACCGCGGGGCGCTGCTAGTATTATATAAATAAGTACAAAAAGGAAAGGGGCTGATTACCGAGATGACGACTAATAGAGAAGTGTGGAAGGTAAAGACAGGTTGCGCCGACCTCAAATAAATTGGGATAAGGGCAGAAGAATGATGATAAGTATATTACTTACACTTATCTGCCTGCCTTTTCCGGTTCCCAACTAGGTATGTTGGGGTCGGCTTCCAGTCTAACCGGATGCAGCTGAATAGGTACCAATATTTTACATGGAGCGACTACACTTACGAATTACTTACCTACTTATTTATTTTTCTATCCCCGAAAAGCGGGCAGAGCCAGTCCCGCGCGGGATGTTTAGGCTAAAAAATCGGAACGTCAGGCAACGCTGCATAGGATATTAAAGTGAAAGATACAGGAAAAATTAAAATTCAGAGGTTTAAATAATTCTATATTTGATATAACTTGTATAACATATCAACACTGGCCTTCACCTATAATGCCATATTGCAAACCATACTTTGTGAATTCATGTAGCATTAACATCCAAAAAGCACTCTACTAACACCAATCTACTATGTTTGGACCTTAATCATTAAGTAAGATTTCTATTAAAGTATACATAATTTGATCGCTAATAATATGTTACACCGAGTAAACTCAGTGCTTCATGTAGCTGAAAATGAAAACAATCAGGTACCTACTACGTGAACAGTTTCGAGAACAAGACACGTACAATAAAAATAATGTATGTATTTAAAAATAGGTAAAAAAAGAAATCTAGCTAGTATTATAAAAGGAAAATAAAAAAATATTTTTGGAACTTTTTACCATCAAATCGGTTCAGTCATCACTAGGTACTGACCAAACATGACGAATTTAAAATATACCGAGATTTCAACATACAAATCTCATTTGAATAAAATGCACAACACAGCCTTAAGAACAAAGTAAATCTGGACAACGTAATTCATATCACTTAATTTCCAAAAATGTAATACTCGAAGTAAACATAGATTAATGATATTTAACTAATATTATACTAATTGCTAGGCAATATAAATATAGAAAAGTTTTCAGCACTTTATGGGAACCCTACAAAAGCAAAACGATTTCCTAAAAAAATGAGATAAGTACGTAATACATAAATAAAGGATTTTCTTAATTAAAAATACAATGACATAGGAGTATGAATAGAACAACAGAACAATAATTAATGACTGAATAATATTGAGAATAAATAAATAAAGTCCTCCAGGCCGTATTTCGGCCATGGCAGCCAATTTCAACGGAGACTAGCCATCAGCGCGGGACATATATTGTAGTGTACAAGTGTGCGAGCAGACACAGGTGCACTCCCTCTTCCCTCATTCTCATAGTGCGATGGGACGGCAATCCGACACGACCGGGGAGAGATCAGGCGCAGGACCAACGGCTTAATGATAATATAAACAGTATAAATGAACTAGTATTGTCCTAGATCTAGTTATCAGAGGACACTGAAGGAAACGGTTGCAATGTACATCCTACAACATTTGAATAATAATATGAACTTACGTAAAAATTACCTATTCTATTTACGTTGTATCATTTATAAGTATAAACGAAAAATCATGGGCAAATAACATTTATACGATTATGTAAATTCGATGCATAACTATTAAATCTATAAAATGCTGATCGGCTTACGCGCTCTACACGCCGAAGCACACTCTACGATGCGTCTCGATGATAAAAGTTAGCTTATTTCATTCTTGATACACATGACATGTCCCCAGATAAGAGTGCATAGAATCAAGAATGGTATCGGATGAATCGAGCTATAGCAAAACCGTGAAGTGACCGTCGTGCTAAGACCATTAAAAAGAAATGCTGTACCACATACATACATAACACTCCAGCATACAAATGCAAGTCATATAATTACATACAATTAAGTATACCTACGAACATGTGGGTAATAATGTTTATCCTACAGTTAATCACACAAGACATACAAATGTTAGCTTTGTCGAGAACACACCTAATAAAGTAAATCTAGAGGAAGTAAACCACCCAGAACGAGTTAGGCAGATATATTAGACTTAGTGGTTACTAAAATCAATAGGTAGACTTGGTGCTCACTGCAGACAGATTGGTGAGCCGATAATTCGATCGGTTTATTTAGCGAGTGTCTTATCCACAAATTAAAATTGGTAGGTAATTCCTAGTACGTACAACAGTGCTTCATACTGATTGATTAACTAACCGATGAAACTATCGGCACAATCAATATTTCTAGTGCGCGCTAAGTCTTGAATGAGAACCTTAAAAACCAGACCCATCGCGGGCCTTCTTGAATCTAAACGAGCAGACCTAAGGTCGAAAACGATCCAGAACTTCTCGGTGTCGTCGCCGTGCAGTGACAACCTGGCAATTGCTAGGACCGTTATTTTACAGGAGAAGATTAAAGCCGTCTGAAAAATGGCCGTCCTTGACGTTCACAGAGGTTCTCATTATCATCAAGAGCTGTACACAGTGGCACGATTGTTCCAAATATGCATTAAAGACGAGGTTTTCAACACAATAAATAAAGAAAAAGGAAAACAATTTTTCTTTACGAGGTTTTCACTGCACGGCTACGATTTGGAATCCTAGAAGGTGATACGCCCCTGCATGTCGTGGCAGTGCCTGCATGTTTCTAAGCAATGCTAGGTACGTATGAATATTTGTATTATTTCACCAATTGCAATATTTAGGGATCGAATATTAATAAAACATGCACGATAATCCTGCTTGTTTGTTGATTTGTGATTATCGCACGTAGGTGACGCAGTGATGATGATATTATCCGATTTTTTATTGTAGGTACATATATTTACCCATTCGTATCCGTCTGTAATGGTGTCAGTTTCAGCTAATAGCTGCGTTGTGTTTTATTTAAGAACTATCATTAACATTTTAATTCATTATTGTTATAGTCATTAGATACCTACCTTTCTAGTAAGAAACCAACAGCAGTACGTAGGTACAGATACCGATCTGTAACGCGTGTACACCGAATATGATATTGATAATAGGTCCAATGTCTAGGTAGGTATAGGAAACAGTTTTAGCCCCGAAACCGACTTATTTGCTAATAAGATGACTAAAGGTGTCCACGCGAACATTCGTACGCAACTGTTCGTTGCGAATATTCGTCCGCGAGCGCAAAGTTTCTCTGGAGACGTTAGAAACAAAACACCGTCCTTTAAAATCGACTATATTTTAATCTCAAACGAACGAATTATTTTCTTGCAATGCAATGAATGCTCGCGGTAGGGACACATATTTTGTAAGATGATGATGAATATTAGATTCATGAGCCCAATACAAGGCGATCTGATTACCGACTTACTCAAACAACATATTACACACTAGAGTTTTATAAGTGCCGTCACTGAATAAACTTTTAGTTAACCCTTGCATGCTGGAACTTAAATGGGTCATAGTATTGTGATATTGGAACCACTCCAACTCTTACAAAAGAATACAGTTATCAGCATTTATAGATTATGTAAAACTAGATAGCTAAGTATAGATTTATGAAACATAACATAGTTTGTAACAACGTACATAGATGATATATAATATATTTTAATTAATACATAGGTATTATAATCTCGTAAAACACTAATATATCGATACAGATTGATAATTAACACATATTTAACACCAGATCTCACAAACACGCATACACTATTTAGTAAATACATTCTACGATGAATGATAAAGTGTGTCAATTACAGATTAACTCATCAGCAGTATAAATCAATTTAAGAAGCTACCCAATTGGTTATAGTGGCAATTTTTGTTGATAATAATCTAATTCTGAAAATATACCTTAAGCTTACAACATGTAAATTATAATTATGCAAAACTAAATTCTTATAAATCCTTAAAAAGGCAGACTTAATTTCTGAAGCTAATCAGCTTTCTCGAGGTTTTAATCTAAAAATAATATCGAATACAAAACCAGTGTGAAAAGAGTGTTTTTTTTAAATCTTAGTTCTGTAATGTATAATACCTATTACGTAACTAAACACTAAAACTAATTAGTAAGTAAGTATGTTAATTATCAACGTCGGAATTTTATTTCAGCAGCGATTGTATCGCTCAGTAAAATTTTATGCAACACTAAAAGTAAATTAAATTCGTACATAAAGTTAAATACTTACAACTAGTAATAAAGAAAATTGATCTGATTGAACAATATTTCGAGCTAAAATAAGAGACAATTTATAAACACATTAAGGTAACATAAAATATACAAATAGTAATAAGTATACAATACAGACACTTTCTTTTAACATCTTCCATAAGACTACAGTTTAGTTCATTACGCTGGTCGAGGACGCGCGGGCAAGGGTGGCGGAGCGCCCTGCCGAGCGGGCACCGGGGGCGGCGGGCCGGCCAGCGGCTGTGCGCTGCTCTCCGGCGGCGGCGGCGGCGCGCACGTGGGGGGAGGCACGCTGTCCGCCGGCGGGGACGCCACCGGGGACTGAGCAGAAGTCTTACCCGCGTCCGGCGGCAGCGGCGCCGGCCGCGGGGGTGGGGGACGCGCCGGACTTATTGCCGGCGCTCTGGATGGCACCAGAGGTGTCGGTGAAGGTGCGGGGGGTCGGCTAGGTTGCTGTTTGCGAGGAGTGGGAGGTGCAGATCTGAGAGGTCGCTCTGGTTGAGCCTCTCCTGATAAGGGAACAGTATTGTTTGTACACAATCCTATTTCAGATCGAACGATATCGATCCAATTAGGGGTTTTTAAAGTAATTTGGAATGGGATCGAACAAGCAGATATTTGCCCTTTCTGTGCAGCTGCTAGAGCATTTTGCCCTTCTCTAAAGGTAATACTAAGAGAAGCATCGTCAATAAAACGCACTAACGTTACTTCACCAATCGTAGATAATTCCTGTAAAACAGCTGCCACCACGTTATCATCGAATGGGCAATCCTCGTTATTGTATTCTTCGTAAGGTTGTACAATTATACTAGCATCAGGAGGCCCAAGATCTTTCACCACTTCATAAAACACCTCCATGCATTTTGTATAGCTTACTTGTAGTACTTCGATCTCTAGAATTGCGATGACTGGCCGATGATCGCTTTGTTTCAGTTCTGCGCGGCCATAATGTAGCAATTTTCCTGCTGCTAATTCCGATGTGCCGTCTGGGTCAATAGTGTGTTTCCTGCTTCGCCATAATACTCGATCGGTCCAAGCAGGCGCTCGACATTTTTCGCTCGTATCATAGTCATCGCTGAATAAGTCATATTTGTATGTGGGAGGGAATGTTATGTCACCCTCAAAGCAATTCTTGAACACCAAACCTTGTTCTTTTTGTTGTAACAACTGATCATGGTCTAAAATTCGTTGTAAATTATTTTGTGACACTAATAAACGTATTTCATCTTTATCAAGGTCCACGCGGTAGTTAAAATCACCACACCAGAACACATAATCATGAGAATAAAGAGAGCGGCCCATTGGAAAGGCGGTTTTTCGAGTTATCTCAGTATAATCAGCATTACGTTCTGTAACCTGAGATTGACCTGCAGCAAAATGAGCGCATACAAAACATAGGGACGTTCCATAGAGGACCATTCGAATGCCAACTGATCCTTTGTTTCCAGTAGTGCCACCAAGACCAGTTTTGACACAATCTAGAGCAACATCCCTAACATGTGGAATCAGATCTTTCCTGATAAAAATGAAAAGGCAGACCCCTACTAGTTGATGACTTGAGAGTAAAGTGTATGGAGCATCTCTGCATAGCACTTTTTCTAATTCTTCACTCCAAGCTTTAGCATTATCTGTGCTAGCTGCCATGATATTGCTAGCATTCAAGTCCACAATTTCTTCAAACCCAATAGCAAATATGTCTGATGGATGTTCTTTTAAATTGACGGTATTAACTAATGATGAGTTAGGGCAATCCAGTAGCCAGTCTGCTAACGAAACATCTTTGTAGGCAAGACTCCTAAAATGCTTGCCTCCATTCACATTGTATGTGCCAATTGTAATTCGAATAGTAGTTGGCTGTGTGAATTCACTAGCTCTACGACACATTTCTCTGAGAACTGGTGTAGATGTGTGCAATAAGTTAGATGGTAGCAATATTCGTGAACGATCAGCAAGTTCCGAATTCAAAGTAGAGCCCAAAAGTAATATATCAATAGCCTCTTGTTTTGTGTTATCTAGTAAATTATTTTGGATTGTTCGTGCTGCAGATCTTGCCCCATCAATAAGTTTAGAGCCTCCTTGGATGGCACCAGTACCGGCATAGATTTTCGATATTTCATTTCCATTATTGACCCACATCTGTTTAAATACTTCTTCAAACCTGTTGACATTTTGTTTCTTGTCAATACATTGCAAAAGCATTAATTGAATAGCCAACATTTCCAATCCAATAAATGTTTGTATAGAATTGGTTCTGTCCAAGCAATCCAAGCAATTGGTTCTTATACATCCTTTTTGAATATTGTAGATATCTGAACTTTTAGCACTAAAAATACTTATATCATCATAGTGTTTTTCAATTATTTTTCTAAATTTTGCTAATGCAGTTTCTATAGAAGAAGCTCTAACTTCTTGATGATAATCAAAAATTATTTGAACTACATCATTGTGGGCAGAGTCATTCAAATGTTTTTGGAATGCATTACTCAGAGTAGCTTCACCTTCACTGCCTCCAATTAAACTGGACCCCAACAGATTAACAACAATTAAAGAGCCATAGTTACGCTTTAATAGTGAGAAATGTCTATCACATGCGCTGGTAGATGCATCATATCCCCTAGACATCTTTACTTTATGAGATCCCACTTGGATACCGGGTTGTTCCCAAAACAAAGGAACTGAGCCTCTAGTCTGTACATAAGAAGCAACTGAATCGTCTATATAGATTGCTTGTTCTGTTTCCACAAAATTGGCAACATTGCCATCATCATTGCAGCCTCGGACATTAAACCTAGTCCCAGCACGCTCACAGCTAAGTCGGGACACCAGTACTGCTCTTGCTTGTCTGTGTCCAACATAAATAGTCCGTATTTCCACTGAGCCACACATAGCTCGAGTTAACCACTCTTCACAATCTATTCCAAATCTTATTAAATGTATAAACAGAGTTCTGTTCCAGAAGAATCTGTTATCGGGGCTGGCTCCCTTGCTTTTTCTTTGAGCACACAGGGTGAGGTCAAACAGATGGGGAGTTTTACCTGAATTCCAAGAAAAGTAGAAGGTCCCAGAGTTAACTAATTTTCTAACTTCTGAAACTTTATCTTCGCCTTGTGTATGATAAAATAGTGGCAAAAATTGGGTCTGAGTAATTTTAAAGACTTCAGCGTCTCCAATCTTACCAACTGAGCAGCATCCCGTTACAAGGACCAGGTATAGCATACAGCTCTCGCCAGAATTCAACTGCAAGACACCCAGAACCCCGTACGCGTCGGCTATTTTGTGATATTGTTTCCGCAATGTGTCTGTTTCTTGAGACGACAGCGAGACCACGGCTTGAGACTCAAAGAGAAGTGCTGTGTCTTTATTTCTGTGTTGCAATATTATACTGTATGGATTCGGTGGAGCCGATTTCTCCAGGACTTTAAATCCCTTTGACATAGCCATGATTATAAGAGACTATTTGTCACTTACATGTATGTAACAGCCATCCGCCCCCTCAGCTCAACTTAAATTTTGCACAACAATCGACCACGGACCAAGAAAAATGTAATGAGAATTGAATAGAAATTCGAAGCAAATCACAAATGTCAATTACGTCAATACTGTCAAACGGTAAAATAACATTGACTGCGATTGACTGAGGCCGCTTTCCGAATTAGCTATAATCCAGGGGGGGGCACACTTAACACTGTCATCATTTCCACAGACGACAGCGACATCTGGAGTTTGGTGGGTTAAAAAAACTTGGCAGCCATCTTGTCTTGTTTGTCAAACAATTGTCATTGTCGCCGGCCATCCAGTGTTACCAACTTAGTGAATTTTCCACTAACACTGATGGTTTCGACCCCCCTTTTAGTGGCGAAATATTGCTCTTAGTAGCTGGTGGTTTTTCTAGTGGTTTAGTAGAATTCAGTTTCAATTACTGAAAATGCTATCACTCAACTACTAAGCCACTAAAACATTACGAAATATATTATTTTTACTTCATTTAATTTTCAGAAATATTATTATTTACTTTTACTGTGTAGGTAAATTCTAATAAAAGTTCTATAATAAATCAGTACCCAAGAATCATATAAATGTGAAACCGATGATGGTGCAGACAAAAATTCATCTGAAGACGAATTTTAGAATATCACTTTTTTATCCTAGTTGTTGTTCTTATTGAATAATGTTTATGTTCCTCATCTTGACTTGTTGATTTACTGATTTTAAATATTTTATTACGTGATAATAAAGATTTTTTTTTACTAATATAACTACTTTACTTACTGTTTCCTTTCACAAAAACCAAAAATTTATTTAGTGGAAATTTTAGCGAATTTTGTAGTAGGGCCGATTTTTATTAGTGGTTTTCTGGTGGTTTTCGAAGTTGAATCTGGTGGAGAGCTAGTTTATCTGTTGGCAGCCAATACTGCAGGCATCCGCCATTGTCAATTCCGGCTTTCCCGACTTTGATGCGCTTCCCGTAATTCCGAGTTTATCTCAGTTATTTCTGTTTTAGTTGTTACTTGTTACTGTTATTTGTTTTGTTGCTACTCATAGTAAGTAAGTATGCATATTACTATGAGTAGCGAGTCAATATACGAGATAATTATGCATTGCATATCTATAGATAGATGTATATTTGTATCTATAGGTAGGTGTATAGCCTTAGTTCACCCACCAAACTCAAGATGGCAGCACTTTCCATACATGCAAATTTTACCACAGAGTTGTTACTCTTTGCCTCTATAGTTACTTTACTCTTTGCTATAATCGCTCATAGCGCTCACATCATCTCACATGCGTTCCCATTTAGATATTACGATTATGACAGCTGAGAGCTGTCAACTTCGGAACGCTCTCGTGAACGCGCTCACAGTGCTTACTCAACGTCAAAACGATATTATTACAGTATTTCTTTGTACAATGTGTTTCAAATAAGAATAGGATCGACTTAGCGCCATGTTGTGACGTCATAGCTGTCAAATTGAATAAATTGGGTAGGGTGAGCAAAACAAGATATTTTTTTAATAACATTAATTATTTACGAAAACATTTTCTTTTTCAATTCCGCTCATGTCTGCATCACTGTTTGAGTGGTCATCGTCAACAAATAACATCAATAACAAATTTAACAGGAAACAACCACGTAACATACAGAATTAACGAAAGAAACAGTAACATTCCACAAGCACTCAGTCTCACGAAGAAGCACACCAACAACCACAGAGCATGTAACACCCAACAACGACAAGATGGCGGCTGGCATCTTCTTTACTTTCTGGTGAATTGGTGTCAACAATGCAAATAAGAAAGAAAGTAGCATATTTAAAAAAAAAACTAATTATGACTCATTTTTTGATGTTTTTTTCAGTTTGATTTATCTAAGACTCGGTTAAACAAAAAAAAAGTTATTGATACGCAATTAAGTTTTCTTTGCAAACCGTACTTTTCAATCAACATTTGACAGATAGAGGTTATTGACGTTCCTATTCTTATTTGAATCGCATTGTATAAACACCACATTTCTTCTTCTTTGGTTAGGTGGCGACTGTCAGCCAGAAGCACGATTTGAAAATGCCACGTTAGTTTAATTTTAATTTAAGATGCAACTCAAAACAAAACACACACTGTAATTTTTGACAGTGCTCTTGGTGATATTATTCTAGGGCATGGTCGGCGTTATCGCAAGATGGCGCATGTCATGACGTCATGTATGACGATTCACGGGATATCGTTATAGCGCTCACGCTAAATAGGTACGGGTTTAAGCACGTTCAGATTGATTATTTCCCAACACGGAACGCAGGGTGAGACTGAGTTCACCGTAATCTACGGAGTTCACGAGTTAAGTTGCCAACTTCATGGCGTAAGGTCAAATGTCACGAAGGTTCAGCACAAGTATGCACACGTAGTGTAACAAATGGTTTACACAAGCTTATATTGATTTTTAATAATACTTCGTGGCCAAGCGTTGGTCCTTCGATCCCAGGCCAGATTATAAATCGATGACCTGACAAACAATCACCAAGCGGATGATAAATAAATCTTTTTCAGTTCAGGGTTTGAACTGGACGCTGTGATGATTGAGATTGATCGTCAAACGTCCCTTAGGGACTTTGAAGGCATGCGTACCATAGCCAACCAAGCTTGATCTATTATATTGTAGTATTCAATGCACAGAGCATTGAATACAGAATACAGACAGGAGGTAAAAAAAATAAGTCCAGTTCTTCTTGATTCTTATTTATTTAGTTATACCTATACTATCTCGAGACAGCTATTTTAATAAATATTTAATATTATAAAAGGGGAAAAACGGGGAAAAACGCTGCTCTCAAAACGGTGAAGGAAAACATCGTGAGGAAACCGGCATGTCCTAGAACCAAAAATTCGAAGACATGTGACATCTGCCAATCATCTCATCAACTGCCGCACTGGGCCCGCGTGGTGGATTACGGCCCACGTAATCCACCACGCGGGCCCAGTGCGGATCCCTCCCTCTCACCGAGAGGAGGCCTGTGTCCCAGCAGTGGGAACATTATAGGCTGATTATGGATAAAAGGGGATATAATCTCATAAATAAGCTCTACAAACTAAAATTAACATATCTTTTATATGATGCGACTGAATTAGAATTTACTTTGATTCGTCCAGAATACCGTTGGACATATTCCTGGTAGATTTCGCGGGACGCTTTCGATACGGTCGGCGGGATGACTTCTACGGAGCTGTCGATAGAAAATGCGCTGTTGACGGTCATCACCACATGAATATCAGACTTGTAGCGTGGGTTTGAACGGCGTTCAAAGTTCACATACCTCCTATACCTGAAAATGAAGGCATAATTGAATTACAGACTTAGGGCTGATTTTTCAATAGACAGATGGTTTTTATTCGTGCAATAAAATTGACGTCTGACAGTTTTTGTATGGAAGAACTGTCAAAAATTCAAAATTATTACTCCGAGAAAATTATCTGGTGTTGGAAAAATCAGCCCTTATTAGAATAAATGTGCTAAGGTAGGTAATTCAAAGTTTGTTCCTAAACCAGAGTTGTGACGAAACGTCATTCGTGAAAAGAGGCGCCATCAGCACAAGCAGTAAATTCCACTGATGACACTAAATCTATATTTCGAACATATTTCTTAGTAAAATATTATATTAAGAAACCATCTAAGTAATATATCAAAAGATAGGTTTTAATATTTTCTAGCGCTGGGTAAGGAAGATTTTTATTTAAGTGGTTATTTATTTTTATAAGAACAAAAATTAGACTATATTGAGCAGTTCAAGCGTTCACGCCTGCTGGCCAGTGCCTGCGAGAGAGAGATGCCCCGATACGAATTATGCGGGGAGTGAGGAAACGTTATCATACCTACACACTGCACTACAAGAGGGCCTTAATGTGTTTATAATTGCATCTTGATTTAATGATATCAATTGTTGTAATATATTTTAATAAGTACGATACTGGATGTTGGATGCGAGAAGCGCAGAACCGGTCGAAGTGGAGTTGCTTGGGGAGGCCTATGTCCAGCAGTGAACGTCTTTCGGCTGACATGATGATGATGATGAAGTACGGTACTTACATGACCATATCTCGTTTGCTGGGCTCACTTAAAAGCACTCTGTTCCTTCGTTTAATAGCAGGGAACAGGGGTGTTTCCTCAACCTCTTCAGCTTTTAATACTTTTGCCACTACAGTGAGCGGCGATGGAACAGATAAACGTGAGCTTGGGGTTGAGTTTGTCAAGTCGTCATCAGACGAAGAATCACCGTTCGAGCTGTAAAGAGTAAGTACAGTTTATTAAGTAAGTTCTATGCGCGCCTCAGTCAGACTCGACCCTCTTTTTGTGCTGTTGTTAAGGGGGAAGCACTAAGGTAGCCCGCGAAATTCAAATTTCCTTAAGTTTTTTGCAATGTGCTGGTCAGTATTAAGTCGTACGTTGATTAAAATATGATTCGCGGTCGTAACAAATATGTATTTACAGAATTATACACATTACAATCAGTAATACAACTTTTGACATTAACAAATCTTGACATTTGGGGATTATTCTAACTTAACAAAGTTAGAATAATCCCCAAATGTAAAGATTTCATGAAATAGTCATTCTTGGGGATTACTTGGTCTTAGAGAGTTGTGTTGATGACTTTAATGATTATAATTCTGTAAATACATATTTGTTACGGCCGCGAATCATATTTTAATCAACGTACAACTTATTACTGACCAGCAAATTGCAAAAAACGTAAAAAAAATTGAATTTCGCGGGCTACCTTGGCGCTTTTGCCTAAACAAGGAAAACAACTTACATTTGCTCTATCTATGTATGCTCTATACATATTGTATACAGGGTGGATTTTTGAGATGGGGCATAAGGGCAGCTACCATAACCGTTGTACCCACGAGAAAATGGTCGTAGGAGACTATCCTTGACTTTTTGAGATATTTTGGTTTGCATTCACAGATTTTGAAAAAAATTTGCAAACAGCAGGAAAATAGGCAATTTTCACAAAAAAAAATGTATGCCACGGAATCGAATTCCGTTTCTTACAAGCATCCAAAACCTCTATTGGACCAACTGAGGTTGAGTACTAGAAAAGTAAAGAAATCGCAAAAAACTTTTCCAATACAATTCGCAGGGAATGAGACGGTCAAGAGTAAACTAGTCGCGAGCTCGAACTTACTGGTGGTCATGGCCAAAAAGCACGCTATCTCACCTGGCTTCGTGCCCGACAGAGCTAGTATCAGTGATGAGCAGTTAGACGCTAGTCTACACGAACAACGTCTAGTTCTCACGCACAGAAACACCGTTCCGAACTGACAGGCGCGTAAAAAAAAGGCGCGGGAAATCGAGTTTTATGAAAAAACCACTGCATAAATCAATTACAAATACAGATTATTGAACTCTTCGATAACTGAGCTTTGTCGGTACGGACTTGGTTATGAAGATTTTATAGTTCTTTTATTACTTATTTACACCCAGAGATACGTTAAAAATAGCAAGAAAAACTAATCTTTGTTGGCTCATAACTTTTTAACAGCTTTTTATTTTACTATTCAGTTTCCGTATAGACAAAATTAATAATAAGTCAAAACGATATCATGTTTAACTTTAGATGCACAATGTCAAGCAATGGAGTAATTCTCTCCCGATATTTGTACTTATGGAAAAAATATCGACTAGTGGCACTCTGCCCTTACTGCCCCATCTCAAAAATCCACCCTGTATATTTATTTTGTATAACGTGAGTGAACATGAGCGGTTTTCACCATAATTTAGAGAATTTATTCCGGAAGGTTTATTTGTAGAATACACTCATATTAAACTTACATAAAGTAAAAAAAACTTGATGTTTTGTCAAGGCATAGAAACCGTGTAAAGCAGGGGCGGGTCACTAGTATGAGATAAAGGATACTTACTCGCTAGAGTTATTAGACGTGGTACTGGACCGGCCACTGATGACCGGGTTCTTTGATGTTGGGCCTTTGATCTGTCCCATAGCGCGCCCGCGCACTACAAATGGACTGAAACTCTCTGAAAATGTCGGCGCCAAGTCACGAAACGTGTGGAACATCTGTGGAAAATAAAAAAAGCTGTGTTTTGTTCTTGTCCTAGAAGAAAATATGAGATGGGTTTGTTGACAAAATTGTGTATACTTATTCCATTTTGGACAAAATTGACAACCTTTTATTGCTTGAGTACGAGGCTTTTGGCTACTTTGTATGTGCATATTTTGTATTATTTTTTTGTAATGTGCCTTTTGTTTGTGCAGAATAAACAATTTTTCTTTCTTTCAATTTACGCTTTTCTTAAATATTGATAGGATTCTGGGTTGGAACAAAATGCTATTGGGTTTTTCAGGAATTTCTCAGTAGGAGCCCGGAATCTGGATTTATGACCGGTTGATGGCAACTGGGAATGTGGGTGTACTAGATGCATCTTTGCCTGACCCTTCGGGGACGGACGGAGGTGTGATGGTGTGTGAGGGTTCTTGATTACTTTCAGTTCTCACCTTAAATTCAAAGCATTCCATCAACACGGTATATTCAAAGGGCCTGTTATAATCGTGGTAAGGGTCCACCATCTCTATGGTGCTGCTACTATCGCCCTGCATGCCGATGATCTCACAGCACAGCTTCCTCATCTCGTTGCACGGCAGAGGCAGGTGTCGGAGAACGTCATCATCCCACCATTTTGTTAGTGATCTGGGGACGAAACAGTATCTTGTTCGCTTATACTAAAAATGTTATGACACTTGAAGGCTTTACTTTTTCTCTCCTATAGAAATAAATAAGTGCAACAGTTTCATTTAATCAGTCACTGCTCTGTGTTTTCTGCGATTGTGTTAATAAGAGCTTACTCTTATTAACATAAACGCAGAAAACACAGAGCACAGAGACGCCTCGGCAGCCGTTGCTAGAGGTAGCATTGTCAACACTTTCCACACATACCAAGCGTGTCAAACAACTTTACCTCACACTATGACACTAATGACGTATAGAAACTGACGGCTTTGAAGGCGGCCCGTGACACGCTCAACGCAATTTCGAAATTTCGAATCGGGCCGTCTCTAGACGCAGCGGGCGCGGCTCTGAGGCAGATAACATACCAGTACCGGAAATAAACATGTATGAGAACAATAATTAGCAGTATTTACGATTTTGATATTAAAACCAGTATCTTATAGCTTATTTTTTTTTTACCTGTTATTAGGAATATACACCATCGCTTCAGGATGATGAAGATAATAATCGCTCTGGTATTCCCAAATGGGTGCTCTAGACGGATCGGGAACAAACAGTCCAAGGAATAAGTTCATCGTGTTTTGCTTCTCAGCATCAGAAAATGTGTTGGAGTAGTATCTACTCAGCGTCTGCATGATATCGTTACCGTGTGACGACCATGGTGCAGTTTTACGATACGTTTTGATTCTGTAACATATACATGAATATTGAGAAGCGAACAAAAAATGGAAATGTATGTATTTTTTGCGGTAGCAATACTAGTAAAAGGTGCTACGCACATTTTCGGGTCGGTACATTCGATTCGGCAGTATTAGTTGAACTACAGAGCCGACCCGAAGCAATTACACATATTCGGCTCGTGCCGTTTGGCATCGACCCTAGCTTGAATCATGTTCTGATCGACTCACTACAATTCGATAAAGCCGTACGCCATTTTCCCGAATATACATTCGATTAGTCCGCGCGGTATTGCCGAATCAAAATCAAGGCGTACCGAACGTGTGTGTAGCACCCCTAATGGTTTAAAAGACGTTTCTCCTATTGAATATTTTTGCATTAGAAATTGTATAAGTAAAGGGTGTTGTTTTTAGAGGTAAGTATACCAAGTCAAAATGAAATCAAACACCTAAAAATAAATTTCATTGTCATGGTATTGGTTTTATTTAAAAGGCATTCTTATGCCATTAGTGCTTAAAAATGATTTCGGGCATATAGGCGCCACGGCTGGCTCGAATGGAGCGTAATCGGGAAGTCCAATTTTCGACCACTTTTTCGAGCAACTGGGGCCGTATATCGGCAATAACGCGGCAAATGTCGGCTTCCAAGTGGTCCAACGTTTGTGGTTTATCTGCGTAGACGTGTGACTTCACATATGCCCAAAGAAAGTAATCCATAGATGTGAGATCACACGATCGTGGAGGCAATAATCAGCTTGACCAAATTTTGCATTGAAAAAGTGGGTCAAGCTGAATATTGTTTTCAGCCCTTCACCGTACGTACGGCGCGCATAATGGTCACGCGGTATCAGCTCTTGCACAGTTGGATCTTGTAAGCTCGCAGTCTAAGGTCTTTCCTCAAAATCTTCCACAAAGTGGATGGGCACAGCTCTAATTGCTGTGCGCGATGGACTCATTCGGGTCCTCTTCAACACTACGCTCCACAGCAGCAATAACTTCTTCTGTGCGCACCGTGTGGCGTCTTTGTGGATGCGTATTATCAACTATAGTGTGCGTGGTACGAAAACGATCCATTGTTTTCAGAATAACTTGCTCGGATGGACGATTAGGTCGACCGTAAAATGGACGGTAGGGCACGGTAAGTTTGGCGAACTGAACCACGGTTTTCAAAATAAATTTGCACAATTTGCAAGTGTTGTTCTGAAGTAAGTCTATCCATTGTGAAATGGCAAAACGTACTGACCACATATATACCGCCAACTGTCAAATTGACAATCACTAGAAACAGTGTTGCCAATTTAAAAACCAAACCTCTAAAAAAACACCCGTTACTTATTTAATATTCATTATCATGCTCATAGAAATTACTTGACATACCTGTGAACAAGCTGCGACCCTCCGTATTGTAAGGCCAGTGTATCACCGTGGTCCTCATACAATCCTTCAAGAAGCCTGGCGCAGTCCGAATCAAACTCTATATTTGGTTCTCCTAGGAGTCCTAAGGCGTATAACTGGAAAATAAGTTAAGGAGATTAAGATTTAAGAGTCACTTCTGGGTACTAACAGAACTTTGTCTCTGCACTTGAAATATTTGTTCAAACATCCAACTTACGTGTAACTAATACAAAATGACCTATAAACTTATAGTAATAGGGTTTATTTTACATTGTCCGAATTACGCCAATATTTGGACATATACAACAGCAGAATTTTATAACTTTATCAAGCTTCAGGTTGGCCTGCTTGCAAACCTATTACTTACAGGAAAAGTGGATAATTCATAATGTATGCTTACTTGGTGTGCGAGGACACACTTCCCAATAGCGAATTGTGCAGTATTGGTCCTGTCGAGACAGTCCACACAGTTGACGCGCACCAGTCCAGTCTGCAGGCGCCCGCCCTGATGCCCCGCCACCCCTGTCACCTCGTCGACCCCGCACGTACTCAGGAATATACCCGTCTTGCGAACCACTGTACGGGCTATGGCTGACAACCTGGAGACAAACACGTATGTTTAAAAAAAAGCTCAGGGCTTTTTGAACTGGCGATACTTCACAAAAGTTTCAGGTATCGACATCTAATAGGAATTAGACAAAAAGTCGTCTAAAGTTAAAAGGCCTTTTTCATTTTGTACTAGAATTTATAGTGTAACCGCCCCGGCCACGACTTATGGTTTAGCGGCAAGCGGCGCGGTGTCTTACTGCTAGCGTTGACGCTGCGTGCGGTGCGTCGTGGCATGGTTCATACATTTTTGTATATTTGTTTTTACCGCTCGCCGCCCCGCGCTAAGCTCGTGGCCAGGCCGTAAGAGTGGTACTAAATATTATATCATAGACACCACAGCCTTCCTCAGTAGCAGACATAAAGCTCAGCAAATACTTATGACTGGTTCTTGCTTTTACAATATTACGAATCACAAATTTCTGGACCACTCATGCATACTTACACAAACTACTATCAAAAAACATTATCACAAAAAGTAGCAGATCTATAGGGTTACTTAATGATGATTGATGATTACCCTTTATGGTAGCTGTAGGTATTCATTTTAGTGTCTTTGACAATTTCTGTTAACCCAGGTACACACGGGCGATTTTTTTCCGCGACGATTTTCTTCGCTCACTGGTTTTTCAACACTACTAAGCGCCGAGAGTTGATAATTTGACTGTGTGTTCGACGCGCTGGGACGCATTCTGTTGGATTCTCAACCTTCGGCCGAGAACACCGAGAATTGAAAATCCAGTGCGCGTCAAAAGCCGCCGCGATATTTATACGTCTGTGCGAACTTAGGCTTACCTTTTGTGTGTGAAGAAAAATAATATTTCTAACTCACTTATCCAACACTTTAGCATCTGATCTCTTATTCGTCCTAGCCATATCCAAGTGGTAATATTGCACGGCATGTTCAGGAGGCAAGAACTGGTTCAAGTACTTTATCCCATTGCTTATCACATCTGTTAATAGAGACTCATGTTTCTTCTTTTCTCTTTTCTTAACTAAATTCAAGAACATTATAGGTGAACCATATCTTCTCATCAGGTTGTTTAAATGCCTGCCAGGTATTTCAGCATAAGGATCACTTAAATCAATTGATATTGCTGGTTTCGGCACCATTTTCGAGACGTCTTGAGACCAGTAACTGGGTATTGATCCTCTCATTTGGACAAATGAACTGAATCTGGAAAGATATTTTGTGGAAACATAAGGCATTATTTTTAACATAAATATTGCGAAACAAATAAAGAAATCCTTACCTGCCAGCAGCAAATGATGACACCATAGAATCGTGAACAATCTGTTCAGTTTCCACCTCATTAGCCACATCTCCATGCATGTTTGCACCTCTTTTTAGGAACCTGGTACCTGCATACCTATTGCTCCTTCTAGCAATCAATGTCAGGTATATGGGTCTGCCAAATATGTTCAAATTACTCTGTTCTATGAACCCATGAACTATGTACAGGATCCAGTCAGGGTGTAGGTGGGAATGTACAGCCGATAGTAAATGACTGTTCCATACAAATCGCCATTCAGGAACTGTGCGCACACCAAAGTCTAATCTATTTGGTTGGCAACTGGAAATTGGAATAACAAAAAGATTTATTTATTAGTTATTGTCCTCCTTGGAAACTTATTCAAGGGAGAGGCATATTTTCACAGATTCACGTTATTCAGACCTATTAGGTTCACTAACAACAGAAAAGTAATTGTGTCTCATTAGTGACAGTTTAGCTCATAATATTAGTATGGATAATCATAATCTTACCCAGTCTTTTGTCTCTGTTGCAGCTGACTCTTCCAAGTTTCAAATATATCTTCATCATTATCATCATACTTGTGACATTCACACTTCTCCTGCAAGTCCTGGCTTGAGGTAGATCTTAAGTTCAAGTGGTATACTGCTGCTGTTACGGGCTTGGGGAATAAAGCTGGTGCAAGCTGTCTAGGAGGTGCCATATTCATTTGTAAAGTATGTGTGATATCATAACTGTAGCTATAATAAAAGTTAGTTGATAAGTCTATGGCTAAAAACATCTTCAGGTATCTCTGTTCATCAGGATGAGGTGGCTTAATACTCTCACTAGGAATGTATATTGTATTCGTATCTTCTATTTTGTAGATGGAATGTGAACCAATAACTGCCACTTTTCTTCTTTTGGTAACCAATATTATGTAGTAACCTTCTAAGAATCTTATGAAACCTGAAAAAGAACAAAAAAAATCTAATGAATGGGCATTTATGGAAGAAATTGAATATTTGTATTTGAATTAATGATAATATATTTAGTTTTATTTTTGTACTTTGTAAAAAAGTACTTAAATAAATTCAATCTAATCATTTGAATAATATCAAAGATATTTACCAACAATACCAAATGCTGATACAAGTTTGTTAAGTCCTGTTCTCAACCTATTGCCGAAGCCTATCATGTTGAGCAGCTGATGTATCTCTTGCTTGTTGTACTCAAACTTGTCATCAACCAGTATCAACTCCCGTGGGTCTGTCCTGTCAATCTTGAGGACACGAAATCTTGTTTCAGTGTTATTTGAGCCAATCAAATAGAATCTCTGCAATTAACAATCAATTTTAAGATTATTGTAGTATCACGTTTTCCAGTTTTCCAATATGAGAAACAGACACTCTAGGAATGTACTACTCTCTAACGAGAGACACTTTTGTTTCAGTCTCCAGCGAAGATTAATGGTAGGTTCAATGAATACACCCCCTAAAATTATTCCTTTGCCACTTTCTATTGACTCTTTAGAAAAGAAGTAAAGTCCTAGTCTTGGCCAAGAAATGTCATCTATAATGGCAAGAGTTACAACTGCACATAGATTGATTAAATATAATGTTCTACTTACAGCTTTCGTTTCATAGAGAGCTATTCTTTGTATTGAGCTAATTATCGGATGAAACATTATGCTTTGTTTAGACATTTTTGTAAATATGAAGTTTAAAGATCTAACGAATAAAAAGCACACGTAGGGTCGTTCACTTGAGTTTTGGTTTAAGCTATTAATTTTACTATGAAATAATTTATTGCTAAAAATAAACAACAATAGGTACACCGTATAATTATGTTTACTGAATCATTGACATTTCATGACAAGTTGATATTTTGACAACAGCTGATTGCAGAATCTACACGTAAGTACTAATTCCATGCAGAAACGTTAGTGTCATGTCATTTGTTATGTTAAGTACACACACAACCACTTTAGTCGCCTGCTACTCGATGGCGATTTCAATATCTCACGTCAACACACAGATTGCTGTCGCTAGCAATTTTATTTCATAATCTGTGTGGAGACGTGAGATTTAGGAATCGCCAGCGAGTCGCTGCCGGCTAAAGTCGCTGCGTGTGTACTTATCATTAGTTTATGGAACTATAGGTCTACCAGAAACTCAGGGCAAAAAAAAAAACAAAAATTTTGTGGTTTTCATACTTAGACAAAGAAAAGTATAGACGGCGGGTAGCTCCATTTCATTTCCACAAGAAAGGGATAAAGTATTGTGTTATTATAAGTAACAGAAAAGGATAAAGCGATACTATTTCCGTCTCTCACTGCGTGCCAGTTTTTTCAAGGCAGCTACATATGTAGCCAATGTTAGTTAAGTTAGTTTTTTGTCTCATGTGTGGCCACGCTACCCGATGCTCTATAGCTTTCTTACTCTAAGTTTTCATACATTTGACATTGCCAATGTTGTCAAATGTATGAAAACCACAAAGTTTTTTTGTTTTTTTTTTGCCATGAGATTCTGGTAGACCTATAGTGATTGACACAACATAAAAACCGTAAAAATAGAGCTAAAGATGCATTTATTTGTAACATGATTAACATTTCAGCTGCTCCCCGAGCACCTCCACTTCCAGTAACATGATACATGATATAAAAAATATTGCTGGCTCAACATGTTTTGCCATATTCAGTAATTCGGCGTACAAAATAGTTTAAGTAAAATTGTTATTTCCAAGTGATCATGAACGTAGAAAAATAAATACCAGAATTTAAAACATGCTGTTCGACGTATTTACAACGTGCATTAGCGTATGTTGGTAATAGGTATAGTTACGCTATATCGATCGATGCCTGCCAAAAATTACGTGACGGAAATTCCGCGCATTTCCGTTTTCGATGATCATTATGCGACGTTATTTAAGCCTGATACAGCATAGGTAAAGTGCTTAAAAAGCATTTCAGGTGTCAACACAACACGCCGTGCATCACGGTGGAGGTCTGCCCCGCTTGGGCGGAGCACCGTCGTGTCCTCGTAGAGGCGATCGGCAGCGGCGGGGACCTCTCGCGTCCGGCCCTGGTGCAAGCCATGGTCCGGAGCGAGAGGGAGTGGAAGGCAGTCACCTCCTTCTGCGAAGCAGTCATGCTAGCAAAGGAGGTGGCGGGACGGATGAGGGAGAGAGCCTCCAGCCGCCGCGGGAGACGCTCCGGGCGTCGGAAGCCGGGACGACTCCCGGCCACCGTAGGCGCGGGCCTGCGGGCGGAGAGTAATGGGTAGCTCACCGTCCGATCAGGACCAGGCCCGTGCCGGACGGCGCGTACGTGTTCCACGCGCGCCTCAAAGAGATGTCAGCAACAGAGAAGGGGCCCTTTCGGGCCGATGCCTGCCGGGTCAGCGGGATTGTCCGAACGGGTTACCACTGGCCCGAAACATAAAGGGCTAAGAAAGGAACATGGGTGGGTTTTACTCAGTAAGAGTATGACACTCCCTTCCGCTCCACCCAGTGTTCTGGGGCCAAGGTTTCGGCTGGTGGTGGGCATGGCCGTGTAGTGTATGCGGTCTGTGAGTGCCTGCACGTCACCAAGAGTTACTATATATTTCATTAAGATCGATAGATACAATATTCTTTATTATGTACATACCTACATCATAAAAATTACCGATATAAATGTAGACATTTTACAAGGGGTGACATTAGGCGGTCTTATCGCTAAAAACGATCTTTTCAAAACAACCTTTAGTTGAATTAAGGCAGAAGGAGAGACAACACTGAAGGTAGTCTGTGGTGTACCATGTACGTGTTATGTACATGGTACACCACAAACTGCCTTAAATTAACGCGGGTGAAACCGTGGGGCACTGCTAGTTGAGTTGTATATATTATATACAACTAGCAGTGCCCCGCGGTTTCACCCGCGTTAATTTAAGGAAAAACCTACTAAAATATATTCCATTACTATAAGAGTATTACTTATTACATTACTATAAGAAGCTATTTTAGGTATGTTCACAAGTGAACCATAGCACCACGGAACCCTAATCCAAACATTGCAATACAGCTAATTTCATCTTAATCGCTAAATCAACGGATCGCAACATTTATTGTACAAAGTTCGGATCAGCATCAGCACTTTGTCTGACCGAGTTACGAGAGATAGCTGCATCAACAACATCACACATGGATGACGGAAGGCACACACACTAAACAAGCATCTATGTGTATTTAGTTTATAATTAGTATATAAGATGTAAACTTTGTAAATAAAATTAGTCATCAAGCTGGAGTCGTGTTTGATTCCTCTCCGTCGAGTTACCCCTCACTGTGGCCAAGACACCTTTAGCCATCAGTACGATCGATCCTGTGAGTCTGTGGGATCGGCAGTGAGATATCCACCTCCTGTGTACATTGCACCTGGTACACTTACCTTGCCTTCCTACCCGCTCCGGTCTGTTGCCTTAGGTCGCTGGTAACAGGCTTTCCTGCCCACACAACAGTACTAGTACGTTGTGTTATGGTTTGTACGTTAGGGCTAGGGCGTTAGGGCTGATAGGGTACTAGGGCTAGTCAGACAGGTAGGCATTGAATTGTAAGAGCTAGGTTGTAGGCGTTAGGGGCTTAGGGGTAGGAACTTAGGTCGTTATTGCCTCTATCTAGCCACTCTGTGTTCATAGGGAGCGGCAGTTGTAGCACACTCAATAAACAACTAGCAGCTGTCTGTGTGCACATTTTGGTCCTTCGAGCCGGATTTTCCCGGATAACCGCAGTCCTTTCATTCCCGTAGGTCGACTGACAGACTTACCAGACCAGGGTTCGGGGGTAGGTGAGACACTTAGCTGCCATTCGTGCGGTAGCGGATCGGAAACCGACCTCCCACAAGCGGGTCTCACCGGTATTTTGAGAAGTCGCACTTATCGCAACGAGGGTACAGATCGCAGCTAAGTGTCCTATACCTGAGAAAAGGCTAGGGCAGTTAGGGAAGAATGGACGCACAAGAAATAAATGGAATCATAAGAAGCCAGGAAGCGGATTACAATGAAATTAGACAAATATTCACCAACATCAAGAAAGACTCGGCGACGAGAAAAACTCACAAATACATCGCAGACAGGAAAGCGCGACTCACAGAAATTTTTACCAGAACGTCAATTAACCACACACAACTAGAGAGTCAGGATGTGATGTCTGGACACAAGTACATCACTGCCAACTACTTTGACGGCCTCAAAAAACTTTACGAGCAAGCCCTTGAGTATCTAGTAAAGTGTGAGAAAAGGTTAGTCGTTGTAGGACAACTCTACGAACCAGGAGACATAGAACCTCAAGAAGATGACGACATCAACTCACCTAAGTTGTTTATTCAACTGTTTCGTATCAGTCAAATGCAGAAGAAACTACAATCAGCAACTCGTCAAATGTCGGAAGATAAAGCTACGTGGTGTTTAGAATCTTTGGTGGCGAACTTGCAAAAACAGTGGCAGGAAATTGAAGACACGCATTTGGTTATTTTAATGGAAAACAGCACTCTAGACCACAGCTATTTCCGAGAAAACACGTTTGAAAGAACACAAATGGAGTTCGAATGCGTGGTTGACGAATTAATAGCCAGGGTCAGTCAAAACTCCGCAAAGACGAGCCATAAAACAACAGTGAAACTACCGAAAATAATAATTCCGACATTCAGCGGTAGCTATGAGTCATGGAGTTCTTTCTATGACTTATTTCTGAAGATCGTACATGAAGACAAATCGTTGAGTGACACGGAAAAAATGCAGTATTTAAAAACGCATATACGCGGGGACGCCGCTAAGCTGATTAAGCATTTAACAGTTTGTGACGCAAATTATGCAACCGCGTGGAATCTGTTGACGAAGCGATATAAAAATGAAAGGTTAATCATTACGAGGCACATTGACTGTATACTGAGCTTGCAAAAAGTAACAAGGGGCAATGCAACGACCTTGCGACAGTTGCATGATACGATAAATGAGAACCTAGAGGCGTTGAAATGTCAAAACATCGATATATCGTCATGGGACCCGTTTTTAACAAGGATACTCAGTAGAGTATGGGACTCAGAGACTGATGACAGGTACGAGCATCAAGTGACAGAACCTAACAAGCTACAAAAATTGTCGGATATGATGCAATTCTTGGAAAAACGGTTTAAATGTCTGGAAACGTCTGGTTCCGGCAGAGAAAGCACATCTATAAATAGAGTGCGCGATGACTCATTCCCATCTATGAACAAACAGCAAGAGACCTATAACTGTTGGTTTTGCAATACTACTGAACACAACATTTATCAATGTACAAGTTTTAAAGCGCTGTCGGTACAGGATCGTGACAAGGCAGTAAGCGAGAAACGGATGTGCAAGAATTGTTTGGTTCATGAAAACACGAAGAAGTGTCAAAGCACGAAAAAGTGTGGATATTGCAATAAAAAAGGTCATCATTCCTATTTACATCGAGACAACTACCAGAATGGTACTGCTCGGCATGAAAAAACTACTACGAAAAAGGACAACTTGTTACCTACAAGTATGTCTACTGTAAAGACCAGGTCAAATGTGTCTACAGTTAACCAAACAAACGTATCAAAAACCACACTGCTAGCAACAGTGTTGGTACATGTACAGGCTTCGGACGGGACACGGTACATGCTAAGGGCGTTGTGTGACCAAGGTTCAGAAGCTTCGTTATGCACAGAGGAGGTAGCGCAACTATTGGCATACCCGCGTAGCAAAATAAGAACTGAAATTGTCGGAATCGCTGACGACAAACCAAAGTCCTCCAACTATGCTATACATGTCAAACTACAACCAAGATTTCCGAGTGAGTTTAGACTCCCAGTTACACTGATAGTACTACCAAGGTTGACTGGGTGCTTACCCGACAAGAACTTACCGGAATTACAGTCAGATTGGCTACGAAACAAGCTAATTGGTGATCCTACGTACTACAAAAGAGGACCGATAGATATAATATTGGGAGCTCAAGAGTACAGCAACTTATTACTAAGTGGGTTACACAAAATTCAAGACGGAGTCATTGCTCAGGACACAGAGTTTGGGTGGATGTTATCCGGAATTTGTTGTAATACTACTAGTACAAACTCAGTAAAGGTAGTCAGTATGATGACACGTACTGGGGAAATTCAACAATTAAATAAATTTTGGGAATTGGAGGAAGTTTCTGACACCTACCAAGAATCCCATGAAGACCAAGTTTGTGAAAGCTACTACAAAGAAACAACAATAAGAAGTCCAGAAGGAACTTATACAGTGAGGCTACCTTTCAAAGATTCCAGTATGGAGTACGGGAATTCTCGCAGTAGGGCGGTGGCGAGACTTCTGCAGCTTGAACGAAAATTCGCAAAAAATAAGGATCTTCACACACGTTACCAAGAGTTTTTGAACGAATACGTTGAAATGGGCCATATGAGGAAGGTCCCTAAAAACGATTATTACCAAGGGAGATACTATATTCCCCATCAACCAGTAATCAAAGAAGATTCACTGACCACTAAGTTAAGGGTAGTGTTCGATGCATCGAGTAAGTCGGATACCAAGGTCAGTCTGAACGACAACATGTTTACGGGTCCAAGAATGCAACAAGACTTAGCAGTTATTCTGGTACGATGGCGTAAACATAGAATTGTATTTATGGCGGACATAGAGAAAATGTATAGATTCATAAACGTAAGCGAGCAAGACTTAAAATACCAACGCATATTATGGAGGAAGTCACCGAAACACACCATCGATGAATACGAGTTAACTACTGTGACTTACGGTACAGCGTCAGCACCGTTTTTAGCAGTTAGAACACTTCGACAGCTGGCGTTAGATGAGAAATCAAACTATCCCGTTGCCAGTCAGAGGACCCTTCACGATTTCTACGTAGATGACATTTTGTCAGGGGAAGACAATGTTGAATCTGCAAAAGAGTTACAAAAAGGTCTTATACATATGCTGAAGACAGGCGGTTTCAATCTCAGGAAATGGTCTGCTAATAACGCAGAGTTGTTAGACCATATTTTAGATGAAGACAAAGTTAGTCAAATGATGAAGATCCCGCTAGATGAAACTAGAAAGTCACTAGGAGTGTTATGGTCACCGCACGAAGACAGTTTCAGATTTCAAATTAAGGTTAATCAAAATGAAAAGCCAACGAAACGGTTCATTTTATCGGAGATTGCTAAGATATTTGATCCTTTAGGATGGCTAGCACCTGTAATCATAAACATGAAACTTATAATTCAGGAACTTTGGACAAACGGTGCAGAGTGGGACCAGCCTGTAGATGACGATATTAAAAGAAGGTGGAGTGGTTTACAGAAAGAACTGAAGTCGATTGAAAACATTTCCATCCCGAGATGGTGTCATTGGTCGCCTGACTGTAAAATAGAGTTGCACGGCTTTAGTGACGCGTCAGAAAAAGCGTACGGGGCAGTAATATACTGTCGTATATGTGATAATAATGGTGAATATAGTATAACCATGATACAAGCTAAGTCAAAAGTAGCGCCGAAAAAGCACAAGACAACATTACCAAAATTAGAGTTATGTGCGGCGGTACTACTCACACAGTTAATGGAAAAAGTTATAAACGCCATGGAAATTAGTGTAACAAATATATATTGTTGGACTGACTCGATGATTACTCTCGGCTGGATTAAAGGAGAAGCGGAACGATGGAAGGTTTTCGTAGCAAACAGGGTGTCTGAGATACAGAGGATACTACCACGAGCAAGGTGGAATTACGTAAATACGTCTCAAAATCCGGCAGACCTGATCACAAGAGGAGTTACGCCCGATAAATTAGAAAAATTAACCAGGTGGTGGAGTGGTCCGGATTGGCTAAACACGGATAACATACCCAGTACCAAAACAATACCTGAGATCTGCGAAGAGATTAAACGTTGTTATCATATTACAACGAAGTCCCAACTACAAAATAATGTGTGGGACAGGTTTTCAAGTTTTCAAAAAATGGTCCGAGTATTGTCATACTGTTATAGGTTCATACACAAGGAAAGGAGGGACGATCCGTTGAGCTGTACGGAAATTAACAGAACAACTAAAACGGTTCTTTTATTGATACAACAATCAATGTTCTCTGAGGAATATGAAACCATAAAAAACGGATTATCATTAAGAAAAGGGAACAAGTTGACATGTTTAGATCCGTTCATCGACAGCGATGGATTATTGCGAGTTGGAGGAAGATTACATAATTCAGAACTTACGTATGATCAGAAGCACCCAATTCTGTTATCTCAAGATCATCCCGTAACAGGAATGATGATTCAAGACGCTCATTTAAACACATTACACGGGGGTAACAATTTAACCTTAGCGTATACACGACAGAAATATTGGATACTTGGAGCAAAACGAGCAGTGAAAAGTTATATCAGGAAGTGTGTGAAATGTATAAGATACAGATCATGCACAGCCACACAAAAAATGGGTAGTTTGCCAAAAGCTAGAGTAACAGAGTCTTATCCATTTTCTCACACTGGCGTAGATTACGCAGGACCAGTCCAGGTTCGAGCAATGAAAGGCAGAGGGCATAAATCCTACAAAGGCTATATTGCAGTGTTTGTGTGTTTAGCCACAAAGGCTATACATTTGGAACTAGTAGGTGATCTGTCGACAGAGACATTCATAGCCGCCTTGCGAAGATTCATAGCACGCAGAGGCCCAGTGTCGCACTTGTGTAGTGACAATGGATCGAACTTTGTAGGAGCTGCGAACTTTCTACATAACGAAATGTTAGAAGTAACACAATCAAGCAAGTTTCAAAACACTATGGCCAGCATTGGAACGCAATGGCATTTCATTCCGCCATCATCTCCTCATTTTGGTGGGATTTGGGAAGCAGGAGTAAAGTCTATGAAGCATCATTTGCGAAGAGTCATAGGAGAACAAACGCTTACATATGAGGAATTGAGCACATTTTTGCACCAAATTGAGGCTTGCCTAAATTCAAGACCGTTATGTCCACTAAGTGAAGATGTTGATGACAATGTCATATTGACTCCTAGCCATTTTTTGATAGGACGGGAATCAGTAGGAATTCCAGATCCACTGTCAGACAATAATACGGATTTAATAAACAAATGGAAACGTATTCAAAAAATGAAGAGGGATTTCTGGAACACCTGGTCCAAAGATTATTTACATCAACTACAACAACGATACAAATGGAAAACCAATCAAGAAAACCTAACGGTAGGAACTTTAGTAATCATAAAAGATGAAAAAATCAGTCCAAGTAACTGGCCACTTGCAAAAGTCAAGGAAATACACGCAGGAAATGATAAGTTAACAAGAGTCGTGACTCTTCAAAAATCATCGGGGTCAATTCTTAAGAGGTCAATTCACACGTTAATTCCATTACCAATTCAAACAAATGGAAGCTGTAATGATGGAAATATAACAAATGTGGTACGAACTAATAGCATTACCGTGGTTAGAAACCATAGAAGTAAAAGTGATCAATCTAAGAAATGTAGTGTAATGTCAAAATGGTTCATATATTTACTAATAATGTTACAAATATTGGGAACAGCTGCACTAACATATTCGGTAAAAAAGGTGCCATCAGGATTCTACATTGAAGAAATCGGTACAGCAAGTATAAATAGAGGAATATTCCGAATAGAAACAAGTTTTGAGAGAGAACACTTAGAACAAGATTTCTATAGAGTGAGGACAGTAACGTCAAAATTCCGGCAGTTATGTACAAACGCGGAAGAATTAAGTGACACATCACATTGTAAACAGTTACACCATTATTTAATCGAAGAAGAATCGAAATTTGAGCGAATTAAAGAATATTTAATGGAAGTAAATCAAACTAGAAAGAAAAGAGGAATCTTAGGACAATTACTGACATCAATCTTTGGCGTAAATGATGAGGTTTATCGAGACATAGACTCGTTGAATATGAATCAACAAAAACTCATTGAAGCTGCCAACCACCAAACCAAATTTATGATATCAACTATTTCACAAGTCAATAAAACAGAAGAAAAGATAAAGCTAAAACTTGAAGGTTTTCAAAATAAATTGAACCAAGTTATTGATTATATGGACGCATACAACCATTGGTTCAGTACAGTTGACCATAATAGCATAAGCATACGCATTATGCAAACTTATCAATTAGCAGTTAATTATATATCAGAAGTCATGGATCATTACACTGGGTTTTTACAAATCTACTTGACAAAGGCAACGGTTTATAGCGTAATATCACCAAGGAATGTCAGTGAATTGATATCGTCAGCAAACCAAAAATTGCCGTCAAATTTAAAAATAGTTCAGCAACAATTATTAGATACCAAGATATCAGAAAACGATACCCATATACAAGTATATGCCTATTTTCCTATAAAGGATATATCTAAATACATGTTAATGTACGTTACACCCGTTCCGAACATAAAAACAGATAAGTCAGTGCAATCTATAGCTATACCTAAAGCTTACATAGGATTAGATTACAATAACGAATTATATTTTGAATTAAACTACGACGAATTTAAGAGTTGTTTGCAGAAATATGCTCACTTTATTTGTTTTCCTGGGGCGGTGAAGAACATGCAATTAAGCGAAAATTGCATTGTTGACCAAATCTTCAAAAATCAAACAAATACAAAATGTTTGTCCAAAACGTTTCATATACCGAATAAAGTTATATGGAAACAACTATATATGCAGAATACTTGGTTATTTATAGTGCCCGACTACATTACGACGTCAATTATTTGTGACGGAGAAAGAGAAGAGTTAGAGCTTCGAGGTGTTGGTGTAATTCAAATATCAGATAGTTGTATCATGAAAACGGTTAATAACATACTAAGCGCAAAAAGAACTGTGTCATTACCAATAGTTATGTCGTACTCGAAACAATTAGATTTCACAGTAAATACTCAGAATGTTGCTAACAACTTAGTGAATCTAACTAGGGAGGAAGTAATGGCTGATTCAACAGATAGTTTTCAACATTTAATAAATAAAGAGAATGCATTACAAACCAGTTTAGATAATACTGTATGGACTCAAATCAGCTCTCACACATATTTAACCAGTTTCGTATCATCAATAGTAATATTAGCAATTATATTGTTTATAGCTTGTTATGGTCGACGTATAGTAAGTTGGCTAGCAAACATCGTGCACACACCAAAAGGAGGAGAGTCAGCAAAACCAACCGGTCACCCAGCCAGAGGACAAGGACAGGTTGCAGCAACCCAAAGGCCACCAGACAAACCACCCAGGCAGCTGCAGTCAGCAGTTTCCATGGAACCGACATACAGTCAACCAATACCGAAGGAAGAAAGAAGACCAAAACCAGATACACGCCGTAACCAAACGGCTAATTTGAGCGAAATCGTTGAATTACAACAGATGTAAGTCATCCTTTGAGAGGGCCAGAATGTTCACAAGTGAACCATAGCACCACGGAACCCTAATCCAAACATTGCAATACAGCTAATTTCATCTTAATCGCTAAATCAACGGATCGCAACATTTATTGTACAAAGTTCGGATCAGCATCAGCACTTTGTCTGACCGAGTTACGAGAGATAGCTGCATCAACAACATCACACATGGATGACGGAAGGCACACACACTAAACAAGCATCTATGTGTATTTAGTTTATAATTAGTATATAAGATGTAAACTTTGTAAATAAAATTAGTCATCAAGCTGGAGTCGTGTTTGATTCCTCTCCGTCGAGTTACCCCTCACTGTGGCCAAGACACCTTTAGCCATCAGTACGATCGATCCTGTGAGTCTGTGGGATCGGCAGTGAGATATCCACCTCCTGTGTACATTGCACCTGGTACACTTACCTTGCCTTCCTACCCGCTCCGGTCTGTTGCCTTAGGTCGCTGGTAACAGGCTTTCCTGCCCACACAACAGTACTAGTACGTTGTGTTATGGTTTGTACGTTAGGGCTAGGGCGTTAGGGCTGATAGGGTACTAGGGCTAGTCAGACAGGTAGGCATTGAATTGTAAGAGCTAGGTTGTAGGCGTTAGGGGCTTAGGGGTAGGAACTTAGGTCGTTATTGCCTCTATCTAGCCACTCTGTGTTCATAGGGAGCGGCAGTTGTAGCACACTCAATAAACAACTAGCAGCTGTCTGTGTGCACAAGGTATGTCACGCTATGATTATGAGTGGAACTTATAGTAAGCCTCGCTGAGCTACCGACGACGCCTGTGCGGATTTATTTTAAAACTACGATATCTCCTAAGATATTCATTGAAATCAAATGATGTCAAGGGCAATTTTGTTCTAAATTAAATACTTGTGATGAATAACGTATGTCGTACGTCGCGGCGATATCGCGGCTACACGGTGTCGCGGAACTCGTCGCGCCGCAACCGTGTCGCGGCGCGACAAGTCGCTCCCGTGTGAAGTGTCGCGCGCGTTTCCATAGAAATTGTTCTACGGATATATATCGCAGAATCGCGTCGCACTGTCGCGTCGCGCCTGTGTGTACGAGCCTTAAAACCCTTCCTTATCCACAACTTCCTTAACAAAAAAATAACATTTCTTTGACTGTCAGCCTGTAACTGCGCTTATAACTCGAGAACCACCTTATTACGTTTTTTTATACTTAGAATGTAGGTATGTAATTTGGCTACGTTTTGGTACCTATTAGTTCACACGAGCGGATCAGTAGGCGCAGGTAGTTAAAAATTAATATCTGCTGTGACATGAATGCAGCGGATAGATAAACTACCCACGCTTACGCTACACGGCTGCACGGCTACGAGGCTACGAATTATTCTCGGATTGTGTCTTTTTATAAGGCTTCATAATTACAGTTTATTATTGAATGTTTCTTTCTCACTAAGTCAAACCTCCGTGTCACAGTCATCATCTTTGCCTGGTCAGTATTGGTTAGTTAGACTTTGGTTTAAATAGTTGCCTTACATATTATGTCACATTGTCATTTATAGTTTTTGAACAAAGTTCGTATGACGAAAAAAAAAAAAAAAATTTCTCTTGTTTTTGATACCCAACGCGTGGGTAAAGTATAGCTAGCTAATTTAATTTGATCCTGTATTAGAGAGGTACTCTCATATAATAATATTTAAACATAAACCAATTCAGGTATTTGTGTTCGTACTTCCATATCCATACTAATATTATAAATTCGAAAGTAACTCTGTCTGTCTGTATGTTACCTTTTCACGCCTATACTACTAAACGGATTTCGATAAAATTTGGCAGAGAGATAGATTGCATCCCGTGGAAGGACATAGGATAGTTTTTATCCCGATATTCCTACGGGATCGACGACTTATGCGGGTGAAACCATTATAAATGCGTAAGTGTGACTGTCTGTCTGTCTGTTACGTCTTTACGCTTAAACCGCTAAACCGATTTAGATGAAATTTGGGATAGAAGTAGTTTGAGTCCCGAGAAAAGACAATGAATACATTTTATCCCGATATTCCCTCAGGATCGAAACTTATGCGGGTCAAACCGCGGGGCACAGTTAGTTACTAATGAAGGTTCTTTTTTATATTATTATAGTCCCCATGCAGTACTGAAAATGTTTGATTAATTATAATAATTCATAGATGTTACACTAACGAACAAAATAATAACTTAAAAATAATTGAATAGCTAAGAACTTAATTGATTGCGTTGATGTCTTTTCTATGCACATTCTAATGAATGACACTCAATGCATACGATTTGATGTTTGGAAAAATATATGTCATGTTTCTTTAGTTTTGATTAACGTACTAGTGTTTAGAAATTGACAATACTTACTAGTTTAGTGTCTATTGCTTATTGCATGGAATGCACATGCACACGAAATCATTAACGGTACAGAGCTATTACGTTCATATTTTCGAATGTTACTGAATTTTTCAGGGAGAATTAACTTCCAAGAATGTTTTTGTAAGTGGATTTGATGTTTGCTTATTCTTCAGTGGTATCGTAGGCATATACGTAGGACGGGCGAGAGTGGTCTGTTCAAGACGAGACCAAAAAAAACTTCGTAAACACCTTTAAGACTTCGAAACTTGCTCTCTTTTGAAGGCACTACGTTAATAGCGTTTTAAGATTTTAATAACATCAAGATTTTAAAAGCTTCACTGTCTTAAGAGATTAATAGCTAAAGCTATTGTAGTCTTAAAACCTGTCTCTCATTATAGGAACGAGGAAGGAAGACTTTTGTTATTCAAGATGTCATGTTTTTAGTTCACTCTATGGCGAGATACAGCTTAGCAAATGTAAACCATGTTTCATACAGATCCACCCGACTATCCATCTTCCCAGAGACAGTGGGATGAGCCACTCTGCAAAGTAGTACAGAACAATTTTACTTGAGTCGTCTGCTACTACTGCGGAACGTGCGCGCCTGCTGGTTATGAGTAGGTGGGAGTCGGGTCTTTGGCTTCATGCACTACCTTCATCGAACATAGACTTTGTTCGATGACACTACTTTCCGTCTCGCTGCTTCTCTACGACTAGGCACTCCTTGCTGTTCTCGTAATCGTTGTCACTGTGACGAAGATGACAACAAGCTCGGACACCACGGCCTGTCTTGCAGCATAAGTGTGAGTCGCTTAGCGCGGCACACGAACATTAATGACATCATCAGACGAGCTCTTGTCACCGTCGGCGTTCCAGCTGTATTAGAACCCAATGGCTTGGCACGCGATGATGGCAAGAGAATGGGCGGTATGTCTTTATTTCCATGGAAGGTGGGCAGGCCTTTAGTGTGGGACGCAACGTGTGTCGATACTCTTACGCTATCCCAGCTTTCTGGCTCCTGCATGCTAATAACCTTACCGGAAATTATATTTTCGGCCCGTTTGGGTTTGAAACCCTCGGGCCGTGGGGTCCGAGTGCTCTTGCTCATGGTCTTTTTAAGGTAATTTCGAAATGGCTAGTAAACACTTCCCGTGCTGCCCCAACCCAACGGCTGGCTTGTACCTTGGCCAAAGGCGCATTGCCGTACAACTGTAACGTGGTAATACCGCCAGTCTCTTGGGTGCATTACCAGTTGACAGCGATGCAGATGAATTTTTCGACACTATATTTTAGTTTGTGTATAGTTTTAGTTAAGTTAGGATTCCGTTTTGTTATTTTTATTAATTAATTAGGTATTAGATGTTGTTTACTTATTATTTTAATTTACAGTAATAAATATACTAGATGTTTCATTGATTTGTAAAAGGATAGAGATTTGCCGTAAAACTTCCAGCTTTTATTACTTTTCATTGTTTCAGGTCTTTACTCTTTCGTGCGGACCGCATTTAAGTAAGACAGCAAGTAAAGGGTCTACTGTATTTATAATCGTCCCGCATTAATTAGCATTACTAATTAAGATAAAAAAGGAAGATTCACGCAAAACGAGCACGGAGGCGGAATATTTCAGATCATTTTAAGCAAGAAGCTTTAATCACAACAAACCGAGATGCTTTACCTACAATATTTATTAAGAAGCTATCTTATTTGATCTTTAAATTTTGTGTTCCTGACGTTTCTGTTATTAGTTTCTATGTTCTAATAAGTCAACTCTGTCTACCCTTTCGGAAAGAGTTATTCCGGAGTGATTTGCTATGTTATATGATTATGACAAGCAGAGAGAATAGTTCAAGCGAGGAGCAAGGTATAAAAGAAAAGCAGCCAACATCGTTACTTGCACCGTGCTTATGATATCTACCTACATTTTAAGAGTGACGGAGAGACGCTCGTTAATGGTGTCGGCAGCATCAAAGAGCGAATCAGTGCAAGCGTTGTCAGAGCCCCTGCAGACGTAACATAGGTGTACGTAGGTACACAATAACATGTAACGAGACATATTGTTACGTCAAAGTGCCACTCCCAAGCTCACTGAAATATTTGTGTGAATTTGGAACTGGGTCAAGCTGTCGTTATTCACGTCGCTATCCCCCGAATTACAGCAAGCCTCGGCTGGCGACCATCCCGTTTTGTATTCCGAGGGTTTTTAGATAACCTGCCGGTCTGCATTGAACATTCATTGTGTGAGTCCATGTGTGTAAATGAGGCTCTGGGCCTCCGGCCGAGGCAGCGGGCGTGGTGCGGCGCGCGTGCGCGCGGGGGCGCTGCCGTCGCCGCGCGCCAGTCCCGTGCGCGTCTCCGCGGCCGCAGTACCTGTGCGCGTGCCGCCCTATCCTCCACACACGATACTGCCACTCTATGAAATAACAATGAATTCCCACACTGTCCCCCTCGCAGCTGTGCTACTATAATAGTTTATGTGATCGCCACCGGCCCAGTGCTCTCCCGGCCGCGCGACCGGTCCAGATCGGGAAGCTGCGCCGGCCTCACGCCCGACTACAGTGGAATGCGGCAATTTTAACTACTGCGGACCCCGGAGACCCATATAAGAATAGGGATCGAACGATTACAATCCCAGCAATAAGGTAAGTCATCTGTCTCTATTTATTTTAGTAGTTATCCTTCAAGAAGAACCGCAACGACGTTGAGATGATTTGATAAAGTGGAGTAAACTTCTGAAGTAAATAAAACATCAAGTTCGTGCTATTACATCTCTATAACACAGAACGCCTATGGCCTATGGGTACAGCTTTACAGTTACCTACGAGAGTTTAAATATCATTAGGTACACTTGGAGCTTACTTAACTCTAGCTTCAAATAAGTAAAGACAATTTTCGTGACTTCAATAATCTGAAATTATTAAATTACACTTTGTGTATTGAAAACTATTCTTATTAGGGCAAAATATTTTATTTCAGCTTACTATTTTGTTTCCACTTGTGCTTTTGACCATTCAAACCTTTCATTCAGGTTTTGATCAGTAATCTTAAATCATGCGTAGAGTCTATGAAAACCTGGTTAAACTGACGAAAACAGACAATACGAGAAATGAAAACATTAAGTACTGAAAATTTATCACAAACTGTATGAGAAAACGACAACCCTTCTTCATACTTCATTTATTTTTCAGTACCTACCTACCTAACTAGATCTAATATGAAATCTTTGACAGCGCTTTTCGTTGTGTATTTTACAGTCCTTAAGAAATGTGTTTTAGCCAACGCCCTACATTTGATTAGGTGTAGTTATTCATAAGCTTTTTGGTGCCGACTTTAATCTATACTTGTCAATAAAATAATATAAGTGATGCAGCTGAGATCTACTTACATATACCTACCTACTGTGATAAGTATTTTCTCTTACCTGCAAATCGAACGATATATTTTTTTTAAATTAGTAAGTTGGAAATGAATAATACTGATGACTTAGGTACCTATTTTCTTACATCTAGCATTCACAGGAAATGAATTATAAATTAAGTTAAGCGCCAATATCTAATGATAATACTTGCGGGTTTTTTTTCTTCCTTGAATCTGTTCAACTCGATCGCGAATAGCGATAGGTACCTACGTAGTCGGAGAATCGATAGTTTAAAAAGCCGTTACGAAATTCAAACATAATTCATAAAAACAAAGCGGATAACATTTGAGCAGAGAGTAGCTAATAGGTACGCGATTATCTCGTAAACATAATGTTCTTGGAAGAATCAAGACGAAAGAATTAGAAACCTTTGGGAACTAGGTATATAATAATGACCTTCTGATGAAGACCAAAATGAACCAGATACATTTCAAATAATCGTCGGCAATAGTTCTTTCAATAACCTACCGAGACGTTCTAAAATTGCAAAAGATCCGTGATGTCAGAGCACTGAGCAGTAAGCAGGCAGGTATACGACGGATTAAGTAAGATAGCCATGGATCGCTTTCTTTTCTGCCGACAACGAGTCTAGGAGATCTATTCAGTTTCGCTCTCAATTTCTCACGGTAAACGCCGAACGCGAGGCTTGAGAACAAAAATGCTGAATGCATTGTTGTGTTCCATCTTTTTTGCAATGAATATCAATCTTTTATGACATAGCAACTTTTTCATATTTTTAAACGTCCAATTCGTTTAATCTTGCAATGATCGCCATCAATTTTAATTAGTTTATAAATCTTCTCAGATTTCTGTATGCAGAAGTACCTATCGCTACAGTGTTACGCTAAAGAACTGGTTCGCATTTTTTATTACATTAATTGGATGAATTAATCAAACAGCAGTAACGTTTTAGTTGCTATGTGCTGTGAATTTTCTCATCAAACAATTTGTATTATTACAGGTGCGTGTTTAAATATAAATAAACCATTGATTTACAGTTTACCTGTGCCATGGTTGGAATAAATGTTCAATGTTCATTTAGTATAATTGGAACACGCGGTAAAGAAATTAATACTTAGTAACCACACGCTTGACTGGCCTCATTTGATAGTAGTAATACAAAGACTCTTAGAAACATATAATTTATAAAGAAACTACCTAATATTATAGAATAGCGGGAAGATAAATTCCGAGACCAGGTCAAAGATATTATACCTGAGCTTGCTAATGAGATAACTTGGTAGAATAAATTGTTCTCCTTGCTAGAATAATTGCATTGTTGTAGAACGTATTTAGTTAATTAGTAATTTAATAGCGCATTAGCGTAGTCTATTATTATATCGTCCGCATAACCGCTCCCAAGGATATTTACCGAGGTATATGTGGTAGGATATATTCCATGCGCCAAAAGGGACTAACCTAGGTTTAACCGAGATACCATTGGAATCATTCGATTCTGGCAACAGTTTCCGCGGTAACAGTTTGACCGCAGAGGAACTATTACGAGACCACAGTGTGGAGCTAAACCATGAGTTCACAGTAATACTAGATTTACCCTGGCTTATAACACTGCAATAGATACACCACAATTTGGATACTGCAGTTTAATTCTGACTTCATGTGTAGTTTGATATTCGTGCAGCATTGGTTGATGGTTGACTAATTTTGAACAAAGAAGAAGTTTTGCAAATCATCATCATATATGCTAGCTAATTACTAAGGATATACAAACATTAGAGTTGTTAAAGCTTCATTAAGACAGTAATGTAGCATTCGGAAACAGGTAATTACTTCGAGCTAGAAGGACATCCCAACATTATAGGTAACAGTTGCAGAGGTTACGTTATCGCAAAATACAAACATATACCATACGGGTAAGTACAATTCAATCTTTCGAAAGACCACGGTGTGTTCTATTTTCGTACACAAAAGAAGTAACTGAAAGGATTTATTATGGACACAGCGGCATGCCTTGTTCTGTTAACGTTTTCATCTAATCATAGCTTGCTAAGGAAGTCTATAATAGTCGTTGAACTTCTGTACACAATGACTACCAATATAATATAATAATAATGTAAAACGTTAATTTTATTTACTTACACAAGTTATGTAGGTACTTAATGCTAATATTTGACAATAGTTCACGAACAAGGAGCTAACTTTGTGAGAAGCTGGTGCCTGAAATAGGTTTATATAAAAACCAGTTTTACAGGTCAATCAACAATCTATGAAATACCGCGTGTCATATCCTAGTTATATCCTATTTACATCAAGTAAGAAAGTAAGATTCAAGAGATTTTTGTCCAATGAATTCAAACACAATAATTAGTAGGGGTAATTCTTAATACCAGAACTGCAGGCGGCTGGGCATTTCACAGGTTTTCCAAGATAAAATATAAACCAGAAACTTACAGAGAAACATCCTTTTGTATACTTCTTGTATAGGTACATCAAAACCGCGTTGCTTTAAAATCGCAGTACATCTTAAGAATACCTTGGAGAGATTTGTCCCGATTTCTAGAATATAAAGACACGTTGTATCTGCTTGTAAAACAGCAAGAGCGCCAAAAGTTTTCCGGCCAACATCTGCCGTCGTATTGTAAGTTATTGTAAAAGGAAACAGAGCATAGCTCAGTTAAACATACAAAGTAAAAATTCTATAAAATTCAATTTTAAACTTATTTATTCGTAGTGTGTGCGATTTATGATTCAATAGTATTCGTATCACAGTATTAAACTTACATTTTGAACAATCATCATCATCTGCTTAGCCTGTTTCCAACTATGTTGGGGTCGGCTTCCGGTCTAACCGGATTCAGCTGAATACCAGTATTTTACATTGAGCGATTGTCTATCTGACCTTCACAACCCAGTTACTGGGTAATACGATACCTCTTGGTAAGACTGATTGTAACACTTTCGGGCTTCTGACTACCTGTAACGACTGTCAAATATCTACAAATGACAGCCGGGATATGCTTTCCGAAGCATTGAGGGGTCTCGATATGTTATCCACTGACCGATCTCGGCATGTGTGTGTCCTGCCCTTGTGCCAGTTATTATTTAGCCACGAGCCCTTGTTTTAAAAAAGACATAATTAATAAATGCCATTGAAAAAATACCTCACTCTACATTTATACCTAATTTTGGATCTCCCTTGTTTCATGGAAAAGAAATTGTCAAATTATCTCTTCCCAAACAATTTTCCGCATAATCTCATTTGCCAAATCATTACTTAGCAAATGAACTTTTCCCAAAAAATCGTAACGCAAACCTAATGTTTGGCAAATGAACGTTTAAACAATAACTTGCTTACCAAATAGTACTTTTACCAATTTTAATTTAGTCAAATATTTCAGTTGGTACCAAATATTTATTTATATTTAGTTTTTATTGTTATTTCTGTCTGCCTATGAATTCAATGACCCTGTTTAATATGATATGAGGTAAAGGTATTTGTACTCTCATTCGCTCGCTATTGCATCCAATGTCGATGGAGCCCCGCCTGGAGGGGCTCCTATTTCTGTGAAAAGGATTTAGAGTAACCTAACAAAATCAAACCTCGGAGTGCCCTTCACTCACTCTTGCATCCTACGTCGCCTATCGACCTACCGCCACCATGCAATGTAATTAAAAAAGTAATTATGTAAGTAAAACCATGTAATTCCCAAAAAAAAAAAATGTTTTTCTATATATTTTTTTTTCATAACAAATCATCTGAATGTTTTTTATCTAAAGATTGTTTGCTGTAATAAATCATTTGATTAAAGACCAAATGCCTAAATGACATTATCCTTGATAATATTCTGCCAAGTAAAAATTTGACCAAATAAAAATATGCATAATTTGACTTCATATAATAAATTAATAGTTTAAAAAACACTAGAACAACACGCTTGGCCTTTCTCACAAGTGCAAACACGGCTATGATACGATATTCTATCATGGAATGCCAGTGCCTATCTTCCGGCTTCATCGTCAGACCTTGAAACCTAATCGTGGTCAAAGTTCATTACAAGACTTTTCTAAGAAATCCAAAACAGCTATGATACGATTTTCCATCATGAAGTTCCAGTTTATATCTTCCGGCTCCATCATCAGATCAGTTCGACAGTACCATATTATTATATTGTCATCAGAACTACAAACAGCTGCCAATTTTCATTACACTACGACCCTTGGAAGATCGTTAAATTAGTTACCTTAGATTCCATCCTAATAAAAGCGTGTTAAAATCATTCCAAACATTGCATTGGTTGCTAAAATTGGTTGCTAAGGTTGCTAAAATTATTTTGGGTAGTGAAATTTTGGCAAAATCTTTTCGGTAAAACGGCAGGATCCCCTAATTTTATTTTTATACAGTGCGTGTGTAAGTACGAAACCAATTATACCTTAAATTCTTAACAGACGTAACCGCAACGCAGTGATGTTTCGCAAAGTCTGAACAAAAGTCTAAATGTTGACCATGGCCCTGTTACCTACATTATCAAAGACATACGTACAGACAAATTGTAGCAATTGAATGATGTTATTAAAGTTTAAAAGAACAAACATATTCGCATAAATAAACTTGAACAAACAAGGTACCATTACCTTAAATAACACACGTCAGTGCGCACCCCATTGTCTGAGGACTCCACTTTATTAGCCGACTTCCAGAAACCCGAAGGACCACCTTCTTCGATGCTCGCTTGTTTTTTTTCTTCCCTATTTCAATATCTTTCATTGCTTTACAATCTCAATAACTACGGAAATCGTTGTAGCGCTGGAAAATATCTTAGTATATGAAAAAGAATAATTTTAATTTGAATTTTCTGAAACGTTTTTGTTGTTTTTTTTTTGTTTATATCCGGATTTGAATGGATGCAGGTTATGTAATAGGTACCATCCCAAAAACAAAGAACAGTTTTTCAGGCGTAGCTCAAATACAGTAAAATATTTCCCAATGCTCATGTTAATTATCAGTAATAGCAGTAAGCTTGCTTACTTAGCTTACTCAATGAATATGCATCATTTCAACTCTACGATATTCTTCCATGTCCCCAACCTAAACTTGAATGACGAGATTTGAATAACCGTTTTAGTGCGATTAGCCTGTTCTCCCGTCTCAACCAATAAAAAAGAGTCAAGTCCGAGTTGTATGCGCGTGATTACGATATTTTAGATAATACCGGTTTTACTATGAGGAATAAATTATTGTTATTTACAAACTAGAGTACGAGATGAGATTTTTTGAGGATAGTTCGGATAGTCGTCGTTGGAATATGAAGTTTGTTTTGTTGTGTTAACAAAACCAGCGGGGTATATGTAGTATGCGTAACATACTATCAGTAGCAATGGCTTTCATATTGAAAGTTCAACAACATTCATTGTGTTGTTTACGTGGTTGAGCAGACAAATTTTTCGAATATATGAAGCAATATATTAGCGACATCCTTCAAAAGTCGCTAATATATTGCTTCATATATTCGAAAAATTTGTCTGCTCAAGCACGTAAACAACACAATGACTTAACCCTCCCCATTTTGGGAGAGGCCTATGTCCAGCAGTGGACGTCTTTCGGCTGAAATGATGATGATGATCCTTCAAAATGATTCAGATTGAGTTCGACAGTGTGTTATGCAATTAGGGTGCCGCTTCATGTTTAATGAATTTTCTTTTAAGGGGTTCCGTAGGTACCTCAAAACTGTAACCGGAACCCTTATAAGATCACTTCGTTGTCCGTCGGTCTGTCCGTCTACCATAACCATAATCAGCCTCCTCTCGGGTAGAGGGAGTGGGCCGTAATCCACGACGCGGGCCCTGTGCGGATTGGCAGATGTCACATGTCTTCGAATTTTTGGTTCTAGGACATGCCGGTTTCCGGCTGTCAAGTCTGTCTGTCCGTCTATCAAGACCCTTTTTCACAGGAACGCGTGGAATTACCAAGTTGAAATTAATAATCAAATACTCGGGGCTGCAATCCCTTGAAGCAGTGGAAAAAATGAAACTTGTAAGTCAACGCAATCAAAAGATACGGGCGTTTATGTTCCGTTTATGCCGCATATTTTGACACTCGCAAGGGTATCGAAACCTATAGGGTACTTCCCGTTGACCTAGAGCCATGAAATTTGGCAAGAAGCAATGACATGTAGCACAAGTAAATGAAAAAATCCGAAAACCGTAAATTTGTAGTTACGTACCTACAAATGTGTACGGTGTGCGAGTCCGACTCGCACTTGACCTGTTTTTTTATATGGTTTATAGGACTATCATCTCTCAAAGTACATGAATTTCATGGCGTTATAGAGTTACGCATTTACAAACAGGCGACTAAAACGTTTAAAATCCTAATAAACTATTTAGGGTTCCATCTAAAAAGTAATAAGAATAACCATTTTATAAAAATACTATAATCATCGTCTATTAACTAAATAATAGGTATCAGTGAGTTGATAGTTTCCGTTGAAAACAGAAAACCGAAAATGGGAAATGAATGTCATGCATGTAGTTAATTATTAAACGCGAGGTTTAATATTAACCAAAATGTAGTTAAATTGTAATATAATAGTACAGGTAAGGTAAAACGCAATTTTCAGCAAACTATTTACTATAACCGCAGTCGCCCGGCATCTCTCACCGAGTGATTATGACGATACGCCAAACCGATTACCGTCCAATTAATTGTGAACATGGTGCCGAGTTATAATCGAATTTACACGTCATTAACTGTTATTCGAATAAGTAAAACTTCGACACAATGCCGAGAGCTGTTATCACTATTATCTCGCAGTTATTGCTGTTGAATGAGAGGAAACTTTTGAAACAATTTAAAGAGAGCGTTATCTGTGACTGTTTTTATTTCATGTTAAGTTTGTTGCTATCTGTACTTTTACATATGTTTGAATGAAACCTGTTTTCAGTGATCTAGCATTCGAAACCTCATTCTATCTAACATAATTATGCTATTATTATCACCTTATTAATATAATAGCATCTGTTATATTATTCGAAGATTATTTAATAACGAAACCTTTTATGGACGATATTTAATAAGCCATTAGCATTTATGAGGTAAACCTAATGTACCAATATCTTTAGTAAATGGCTCTGAAGCACGCAAGCCAGTTTCGGAATTAATTAAATTAGAGGAACACGGTTTTACCTAACACAAATAAACAACAATAAGACGTGTAGCGAAGTCCTTATTTAACTCAAATACTATCAAGTTTGAGAGGAGGACCATACCCAGTTCCTTGTATCAGGGACCGTTGTTGAGCGGCCATTGTGGCAGCCTCATTCAAATAGTAACACAAGGGTGGTGTGAAGTGTTTCACGCGAGCCAGTTCAATTGTATACAGGTAGAAAACTATTGACAAAGCGACCGTGTGCGTTGCCTCGCCTCTCCGCGGGCGCTCGCTCACTAAACACGATATAACAGTACCAGTTCGCTCTATTTGAACAATCAATATGTGGCCTTTCTTATCACCTTCTATTTACCTCTGTATCTTCTTGAAAGAATGCTGCAGACCAGATGAGCTTTTGTGAGCTTTTGTTTAGTTTTTTCAGTTCCGCAAAAACGAATTTGGGTTTCTAGATCTTTTGAGTAACATAAAAAAAACACTTGTCAGAATAGTTAAGTAAGTTAGTACCTATTGTCCTTATTTAAAAACTTCACGTTTTTATGAAAACTGCAAGAAAGACAATGGTAGGATCCTATCACTCGTCACAGTCAAAAGTTGCAAAATGATTGTGTTAACCCGTTGAATGTTGTGTGAGAATCAACACAATGTTAACGTGGGAACCGAGGGAACTCAAATAAATGAAACCTATTCTGTTTACTAATGTCATTCGTTCGGGTATTTTTAAATATTAGCTTAGGAACTAGCATTGAAGGTGTTCTGATTTATTTTCCTATATAAAAGAGATTCTTCTTAAAACGAAGACGGAGAGTTACGTTGTTGATCAACCTAAATAATAACTTAATACGATCCTTAAATTACAGGCCATTTGAACAGAAACTCCCTCAACGATTTAAAAAGTACCTATAAATTAACGTCAACTAAGCAGGCTCATTCGTAACCGTCGCCAAAACTCGCACATTGAACTAATAAGTGGTAAATAAATGAGTTTGGCTCGACTTTAATTAAAGTTTTTAAAAAACAAAACAGTGTTTTCAGATTCGGGTCTCATCCGTGCCGTGGACGGAGCTAACGAGGCGAGCCTCGCTAGACTACCCGGGTACCTACCCACATTACATACATAGTACGATTTACAGCAAAAGTCGCTGAAAACACCCAGATTGTCAAGACACTTTAGCAATAAAGCTGTCTCAAGATACGTTTAAGATTTACCGGGTGTATTTAGTAGGTAACAAGAAAACTTTGTATTTTACACTTATGTATTGAAAGTTTTCGGTATTACGTTGCCATGAAAAATATAGTATAGTGACTATATACAACACGAACGAAGGAAGGATGCACAAACCGCAGAATATGAAGCTACTTATATATTCCACAGAGTACCACAGTATGGAAGCTCGCGGTGCGTGGCGCGTCTACGAACCATATCTTTATATGGCGACAAGTATATTATGCTATGCTATCTATGGAGGTGGGGGGAAAGATAGGGTTGTGAGGAGATTTTTGTTTTATTTTGGTTTTCATTCCCTTACGGTAGAATGTCGAATGGAGCATGCGGGTGCGCGGTGTACGGTGGCGCTATCTTTTGGCCTTTATGGAACTGATCTTTGTGAAGCGACCTGAGATTATTTATTTTTAACCGACTTCTAAAAAGGAGGAGGTTCTCAATTCGGATGTTTAAATTTTTTTTCACACCACCTGCTCTAAAATGTCAAATTATATGTCAAGCAACCTTAACCTAAAGTGAGTCATTAGTGGCCGGGGGCACAGCCGGTCAATAATGTTGTACTGGATTTCATTATGACCCGCTGGTCAAAAATGTGATTTGAATTTGGAATCTCACATGCTCAGCTAAATTGGCAGTATAGTACTAACAAACACCCTTTGGTGCCAGAAAGAGGAAAGCTATTCTCGAAACCCTTACTACGCGTGGATGATATTCTCGATTTCCTACAAAATCATAACGACTGCTTCTTCATATCGTTGCCATGTTTTCGAAGACATAATATTGTAAGAATAATTAGATAACTACGAACCATTTTTTAAAAGGAATGGAATAACATTATAACTGGCATTAATAATAACAAATACCGTACCGCGCCGTTATACCGTAATAGTAATTGGCTGTAACATTAGTTAATTTATTTTAAGTAAACTGCGCTAAGATTGCTGTGGATTTTTTGAATAAATAAATAAATAATAAAACCTATCTATACTACAGTCGATTTATCACATTTTATCAAAAATACTCTATTTTCACGAGCGTCTCCAATGACGTTCTAAATTCAAAATACATACAGCCAATCATCCAAAACCATTCTACCAGCCCTGTGTAAAGCTTAGTTTACACAAACGCCACTTCTATGAGAGTGATATCAATAGACACACACGACAAAACCGTAGAAGAGACTTTTTTTTTGAAAATCGAATTGATCGTGTCTTGGCTACTTATTGGTAGACGCAATAAAGGCGCGAATTTTCGTACTATTGCTATTATTTTCTCACAGTAGGTGTAAAAAGTAGAGTATCCTCCTCTGGGCTAAAGGTGTCTTTGCCTTGGGCTAGCTTGAATCCCTCGCTGCATTCAGGATTCTTGTATTAACTCCCTCGCTTCGCTCGTGAGTTAAACTCTTAACTCCCTCGCTGCGCTCGGGAGTTAAATCCCGAATCCCTCATTGCGCTCGAGATTCAATATGACGCCCGTGACATAAGACACAACTTTAGCCCCTCGGTGCATAATCTACTATTTTTTTATTAATTTTGGGCATGACGGGCATAACTCCATCGTAAATAGACGGATTTCCAAAATTTTTTTTGTTCGAAATAGCTTTATTCCGAAATGGTCCCATTTAAATTTCGTAAATATCTGATGATGAGTTTTGGAGACAGACAACGGAACTCTTCAATAAATGCCAGCAAATCAACCGCGATTGCTGCTATAGCATATGTATGCATTGTTTACGCAATGCCATAACATAACATCACGCCTACGCCTTTTAAAGAGGTAGACAGATGTGTCCAGTAGCTTTCTGTCACTGATATTCACATAGCAAGTAGTGCAGTAGATACAACTACAAAGTGAAAAATGAAAACTTTTTGGAAGACGGTTGTTTTTCTTACAAAACTTTTTTTTACAAAAGTTTTTTTTATCACTATTATTTTAATTCTGCTAAACAAAACGATATTAGAAAGAGAGTCACCATGATTCTCCTGCCCTTATCCCAATTTTATTTGAAATTGCCGCAACATGTCCTTTTCTTCCATACTTCTCTAAGTCGTCATCTCGGTAGTCATCCCCCTTTGTAGCCATATCATCTTTAACACAGTCCATCCATCGTTTCTTTGGTCTTCCGCTACTTGTATAGCCATCCACAATTCCACATTCATACGCAAAACTTTCCTCACGACGTATTCCACATTTTTATCGATATTAGAATAGAATACATCTATTTATTCTATTCTAATATCGATAAAAATGTGGAATAAGTCGTGATAAAAGTTGAATGACTTTGTTTTCAGGGCTAAAATGTCATTACATTTTAGCACTGAAAACAAAGTCATTTAGGTAAAGTAAAATTAATGTTTCTCTCATTCTGTATCATAAATAAAATTTCCAGTCCACAGTGCTTTTTACAGTTGTAGTTAGTGTTGAAAGCATGTAGCGTGACCACGTGCTCCGTTACTTTTAGTTCAAAGAATCTAGGATGCTCGGCGGGATGTTAGCCGCACTAATGTAGATAATATTTAACTAGCTACGTATTTATTTACATTTTCTAGTCTAGAAATAAAAAGGTTTCTCACAATTTTACTCGCTGCGGTAACATCAATTTTACAGGGTTAAAATATTGGCTTTGATGGTGACTAGATTAAGTGCACTTGTCTTCTGCTGGTTGACTTATTATCCAGCGGGGTAATTGGGTACCACACTATCCGTAGCAATGGCTTTCATTTTGATAGTTCAACAACATTCATTGCGTTATTTTCGTTGTTGAGCAGACAAATTTTTCGAACATATGAAGCATTGGATTAGCAATATATCCTTCAAAATGTGATTGAAAGTGCTACGCAATTAGGGTGCAGTTTTAGTTGGTAAAGCTCAAAGCAACTTTAATGTTGATTGGTCTTGCTGTAGGTACTTAAGTTGTGAGTTTGTGAGGATTTCCATGGTGCAAGTTGCGGAAATCTTGCTTCTGGGTACTACAACGAGATTATGGGCCAGTTTGAAATGGTGCGCGAAGTCAGTATAATTTACTTATAAAATAATTTGATTTATAATTAATTATAATTAAAATTACTTATAATTTACAAACCGGCTACTGAGATCCTCAGATAGGTTATCTATTGATTCGTTTATAGAGTTATCTTATTTAAACAAAGCTCTTTGGTAACTCATCGAACCATCAAGCACTTTCGAATAGACAAACTTCAGACACCGGGCATTACACGGATTTAGGAAAGGACACCTGCCGGTTACACTTACACTTAGGTGAAGTGAGCATGAAGTGAGTTGTCAATAGTGTAAATCCCTAGTATCAGGTGGTATGACAGCTCTCTTCAAGCTCCCTTCACCTACCTACGTTTTCGCGATGAGATTTTTCTGGAATAGATCAGCACTTGAACAGGTAACCTAACCAGAATGAGGGATTTTCTTTTTCTTTTTTTTAACGCTTCCCTCGTCGCTGGATAGATGGCGCTGAACTTTGTAAGTTACTGCAAGGAACGGAAGTCACATAATTTTTTTATTAATTCACTTGGATGTAATTTTGAGATCGTAAAACGAAAGCAAACGAAACTGTCACTCAACGAGCGTGTATGACGTGATGCAATGTTTTTTTTTCCAAGCGTTTTGACTTTGGCACCTAGTAACGTAGTCAGTTCAACGCCATCTTCAGGGTTCTTGGAAACTATGTTTTTTTTTTAATATTGAAAATAAAAACCTCTCATTACCTTTCAGTCTTTAAAAACATTTGCGAATAACGCAACAAAACAGTCACAAATTTATAAAGACCTTATGGAAAATGCTATAGTTGTCTATGGGCAACATGCAAAGGATTAACATTCCGGCGACGTAACTAAGGCACGTGTGAGCGGGGTTACGATCAACTCGACGACATTTCACTCACGTTCACGCTCTAATCATCATGGATTCATGGCGACATGCTGTTTGACATGCTTTTGATTTGATACTTAGTCATTATTAGAGGAAGTCTTTTGTTAATAATGGACGTGGTCCGTTTGTGAATAATGGATCAATTTACTATCAAAATACCATGAAAAATTACTAAATGGTTTGCTAGATAGAGTTTAAATTATTTTAGATATTTTTTTAGGGTTTTATTTTAGTTAGTTACCTACGTGGAAATAATACCTACAAGAAATTAGATAACATTTTTTTTTATGAAAATTTACAAAAATTGAGTTAGAAAAAGTACATCTGAACTATGAAGATGTCTGTAATACTTAGCTAAAATTCCTATAAAAGCACGTAAATCTAGGCACAACATACCCGGCTTTTACAATATTTATCGACTTTTGCTGTTAACCGTACGCTGGGTGTGTCCTGTCCCAACCATTACTTACCTCAAAACTTGTCGCCCAGAGTTCCATACATCATCGTTCCAGCTACAATCTAACTTTGTCTCGTGTGACATCCCTAAGGGCTCCGAAAATATCGCCGAACGAGAGTTTTATTGCTACAGACATATGCGAGAAGCCACGAGATGTAGCTAGCGCTCAGTAATCGAGTTATACCAACTGTATCTACCTCCGCTTGATTTTGATTCGTTTCGATATAATAACGATTTACGTAACGATTATTGGTCAAGGACGGAGTTTACGCACCAGACGCCCCGTGCCTACTTACAGCTTAGAAACAACTAGCCTGTAAAATTATTAGCAAAGAAATTCCAATGTTGTTTTACCTACCAAGAAAAAAGTATCCTGAAAAGAATACTAAGATTAGATAGCTCTTTATTTAAAACTGTAATTTTCCTGTAAGTTTTCTTTATCTTAAGTACGTACCTACCTCACGAATACTTGAGAACAAAAAGTGCCTACCTACACACCACCGGTTTTATAAGAAGAAAACACCCCACACACACCTATATAATAATCTGTATTATCTTTCGTAAAAGACACGGTACGACGATACGAGTATAATATTTTGAAATGCAAATGAGACTCGCTGAAAGTACGTATGTTTGGGAAAAGCAAAACAATGTTATGTAACACGTTCCGCGCATACGTTGCACATTTCTTCTACCTTCATTTCTCGCAAAGCTTTTGTCCTGTACCAGCAGACTTCGAAATGTGTCCTAAAAAGAGTAGAGAAAGCACTGCTTTCATATATCGTACGTTTGCATGGAAACAGTGACTGATGAGTGTCGTGTCGGCCAGTGCTAATGATGCAGTGTCTGGCTAGTAACATGTGCGTCCACTATTATTTAGCATGTCCGCAGTAGCAGTAGGACTACAACCATACAACTCTGTGAAGGACTCTGGCATGACGTGCACACAATGTATTTCGCGTGTGGAAGCGACGTGCCACGCCCTGCCTCGTATCAAATGCATGCTCTGTTGTGCCGTTAGATACATTTATAAAGATCTACCGCATTATCTTCATGTCTCTTGTATTATAGAGACACATTACGTAACGTGTTAGTGAACTAGACTTTAATTAGGCGTTATCATAAATCTTTATCATTAACCTGCTCTAATTCAGTCTTAAGTGTCAAATAATGTCAGCAGTTTATCTGAATCTAGTTAGTTCAGTTACTATAAATAGCAATTACCTGATAAAGTTCCATTATTTCTCGAACCACAGTCGACTAATGTTTCTGGAATAAGATAATTAGTTGAGTTATAGGCGTATTTATTGACTGGTAATAGATCTAGTGAAAGGAGCATTCAGCCACCCACGCGCGGTTGGGAACCCACCTCGGACCGCTATCAATCTGTGTTACTATAGCGAGGTAAGTGTGATTCTGTAAAAAAGTGCGTGTAAAAACAAGATCGTTTGAAAGCTCTCAAAGCGCTCCGCGACACTATTGTGTGTCGATTTCTTGAAAAGATTGTTCACAAACACGTGTAGGTGGGACGTTACGTGGAGGGTGAAACAACACGAGCCATTTGTAGGCGCCAAGTGTTTGCTGAAGAGTCGCTGCGGCATCACTAATGAGCAGGGAATCGGAGAAAGTGCTCGTGTGGATGGAACCGCAGAACCGCACCGACAGTCGCACTTGTACGTACGTGCAGTAACCGCGGTGAGGCGCCGCTACTTCCTCTCCGCTCGCCCTCTTGTTGCCGTACATGTTTAACATACTATCTCCGGCCTCCTAATTCGTATGGACAGCAACGCCCATGTTATTAGATACGACGTTGATTTGGAAAGTTCTGTGGTGTGCAAATTTTAATTAGATGTGTTCAGTTTGAGCTGTAATGAAATCAATTTTATCTGAAGTATCTTTTTAGGGTTCCGTACCCAAAGGGTAAAAACGGAACCCTATTACTAAGACTTCGCTGTCTGTCTGTCTGTCACCAGGCTGTATCTCAAGAACCGCGATAGCTAGACTGTTGAAATTTTCCCAAAGTATGTATTTCTGTTGCCGCTATAACAGCAAATACAAAAAACAAAATAAAATAAATATTTAAGGGGGCTCCCATACAACAAACGTGATTTTTTTGCCCTTTTTTGCTTGATATTTAAAATGGCAACAGGTAGGCACTTGAAATATTCACAAAATACTCAGTTGTATTTTAACTTTAATAATAAATAATAAAATTAAATAAATATTTAAGGGGGGCTCCCATACAACAAACATGTTTTTTTCGGCGTTTTTGCCTTGTGGTAACGGAACCCTTCGTGTGCGAGTCCGACTCGAACTTGGCCAGTTTTTTTGACATTGTTACAAAGCAAAAATAAACAGACAGTAGGTAAACAGTGTCTTAACAAATTGCATTATCTGTGGACTGTTGGAGTAAATTAACAAAACTAGCACAGCCGACAGAAGCGTCAGTTTCCCTTTAGCGAAGTACTTCTAATGGACAAAGTTAGGAGGTAGGTCGAGCGGCGAGTGTCCGTTACATAATTGCAGTTGACGTGAAGAGACGGATGCGTAGTAGTCGGACTGCCGCAGACGACAGGCGAAACCTGCTGGACAAGCGCGGTTCGATGCCCGGCCGAGCACTTGTCGCGTTCGTTCGTATCATTTTTTCTCAGCTCTCCCATGACCATACACTATTATGACCTTGATTTTTTTATAACGCATCGTATTTTCATATAAAAGCAACATGGAGTCTTGTTTTTATTTTGGATTTTATATGATAAAATTATTTATTACAAACTAGCACGTTGCCCACGACTTCGTCAGCGTGTATTTCGTACTTTCCTCTAAAAATTTCGAAAATTAATGTTTATGATCTTTATCATACTTATATTAAAATAAATAAGTATTCGGGCCAATTTTTAAGTATAAAATGAATAAGATTTTTCATATAAACTGTATTCCCGCTTTTCAACCCCCACATGGGTGGAATTTCCATTTCTCCACTCTTTGTTTCTGCATCACCCAAAGGTTGACTGGTAGAAAATGCCTATGGCATTAAGTCCGCCTCTGTACATTTATGTGCTTGAAGTATTAAATAAAAAAAATAAATAAATAAATTTCGAGAAATCAAAATTAAAATGTTTTATTTCACATAAACCTACATGGGCACTTATGAAACATCAGAAGCTAGATGCATGGTTCCAATTGGTCGTTTCCTATGAAGAAGAACCGGCTTAAACTCCACGGTTACTCTTTTTAAAAATAATTGGCTTTTACAATGTTTCCAGATTACAGTAGGTATGGGAGGACAGCGCAGGCCTGGCAACAAGTACCAAGTACTTGATAAAATAGAAAATGGTCTACAGATCTAAAGTCTATAAGGCCTACAAAGTCCTCACATTTACAAAATAAGAATCTATCAAAAAGATAAATAAAAAAATAAATAAAAACCTACTAAAACCAAGTGTTATGATTCCCATTAAAACCACCAATAAAGAGGTGAAAAATTTGAATTGTCTGTATATATTATAATGTCAAATAATAAAGAAATTATGTCAAAAAGTATATAATGTCAATAAATAAATTATGTCAAAAGTAATCGTTTTGGATATGTTCAATACTTGACTCAAAGATTATTTATACCAATTTTCGAGTTAACCAAGCCACGCAGTAAAATCCTCCCCTGTATAATTAACTACCCTTTTTCACCCTGTTAGGGGTAGATTTTAGAAAAACCCTGAAACACGTTATTCTTTATTTTTAGTCTTAAGTATAAATATTGAGTTTCGAGTTAATCGGAACGCGCGTTAAAATTCTTTCATACAAATTTTGACAGACCCCAATCCCCCTTTAGGGAGTAGTTTAGAAAATCCAAAACTGCCAAACTTCACAATTTACTTAGTAGGTATTTGTGCCAAGCTTCAAGTTTATTAACTCAAGGAATAAGATTTTTCATACAAACAAATCCCCCTTTTCAACCCCTTAAAGGTTAAATTTCCAAAAAACCCTTCTTATTGCTCCCCTACATTATAAAAGGATGCCGTGTGCAAAATTTCACATTTCTAGACCCAGTATAGTTTCGGCTGTGCGTTGATATGTCAGTCAGTCAGCCAGTCAATTAATCAGTCAGTCAGTCAGTTTCTCCTTTTATATTATATAGATAGAAGATAGACTAGCGTCCCGCGGCTTCGCCCGCGGGAAATATCCCACGGGAACGTATTACCCGCTATTTGTGTTAGTAAGGTTATAAACTATCTGTTTACCAAATTTCATCCAAATCCGTTTAGCTGGTTTTGCGCCAATCCGGAACATACATCCAGACAACAGACAAACGGACAAAAATTCCTCGTTACTATTTCATTATATGTATAGATATCGTTTAAACATTTTATGTATTCATGATGTCTGGTTTGTTCGTTTGTTGTTGTCTGGCTATTGAGACCAATGATTTCCAGAATGTGCCTCACAGCACGGACTTATTTCCCTTAATTGCTATCAACAACCTAAATTGCCATCTGCTTCGTCCGCAAACCGTATGTTGCTATCCACCTGTCTCCTACAAAACCCTGTTTGCTGAGTAGTTCTATGTGATCCGCAGTTATTTAATAATTTCGCTGAGCAAAGACGCAGTGGCCGGGGAGTGTTTGCGCGAGCTCGGGCCCGGACGTCGGGCGTCGTGTTTGCACTCAATAAGCCGCGGCAAACAGTCTTTGGTCGACGTATTCTTTATCCAAAGCCTTTAACACTCACACTGTAAAGTAAGTTAAAGCGATTCAACAAGCCTTGTTTTGTTAGAAAGCAAATAACGCAGGCTTGAGATTTATGACTGGATTCAAATTAATGGAGGATAGAAAACAATGGTGACTGCGATTATGGGTTGTGAGAGCTGAGAAAACGATTATGTTTGTATGTCACAATCACAAAGTGTCTATATTCAACCTTTTACGCAGATCATTAATCATCGTCAACCAAGAATTTGTATTTATTTTTTTACTATCTCGTGAAAATAGTGATCATTATTACTTTCAGGTTTTACGCAGAGAATTTTTGTGGGCTTATGTGTCAGTGCTAATTTCTATACTTACCTGAGTTTCTTCGTTACTTTAAAAGAATAGTAAAATGTAGCCAAACAAAGCCGGAGAAATACTCGGAAGCGTATAGATGTACTCTCTCCGAAGCACCTCGTGTCAATGTTGATGGATGGTCCCCCGTACGGCGTACGGAGCCAGCGAACATTCTTTTAGCTATTGTCGCCGTCTCGAACAAAAATAGAAATGCAGAATCTCTTGATCTCAGTCGGAAATCACTTCGTTCGTTCGATGTTGTTTGAAGTTTGCACACTGCCTGTGAGATTGGATCCACTCTCATTTTTTTTACATTTAGAAGTCTGGTAAAAGCTCTATTTCTCTCTTCATATTTTATTCGAATGTTAGGACTGCATGCTTTATATATAGACTTCTACAAACCTACTGAAGGCAAGTTTCCAAAGGCAAAGCGTCTCCCACGGAATATAATAGAATATACTTACACGGAAGAAATCAAGCTTCAACAAAGTACGGATTTGGCTTGGCTAAAAATTATACGGCTACAAATAACCTAGACTTATTTAAAACGTCTTAAACAGCTTTGTTAAAATCAAACAAGCAAGTATTTCTAAATATTCTCGGATAAGATTAACAAACTAATATATATATATATATCCCACAAAAACATTTTATGTTAAATGTTGCCAAGACGAGACCATGTAGCTCGCACTGTCAAAAAGTAATCAGATCTCATGTAGAGCCAAGCTTCTAACTCTACACGCCCTAACTCTACAAGGCCTAACTTCGCAAACTCTACACCTCAGTCAAAATATATGGCTTGGCCGTTTCGTTACTACAAGAACCATTAACAGTATGAGAGTTTTTCACCTTACGCTCATGTGAATGTAGCGAAACGGCCAAGCCATATATTTTGACTAAGTGTAGAGTTTGCAAAGTTAGGCCTTGTAGAGTTAGAAGCTTGGCTCTACATGAGATCTGATTACTTTTTGACAGTGCGAGCTACATGGTATCGTCTTGGCAACATTTAACATGAAATGTTTTTGTGGGATTTCATTTCTTTTTGTAAGTTGCTTATGATATTTATACGAGTATTTTTTCTGTTGTTCATTTTTTCTTTCTTTTTTTGGGGTTTATTTATAACAAGGACCCCCTATATAAAATTTCAGACCTCTAGCATCAAAGTTTACTCTCATACAAACTTTCCCCCCCTAGTTTAAGGGATTGGGGGGTAAAAGTTTCAAGTTTTAAGATTTTTTTGTTGTTTGTGTACTATTACTAGCTTACATACCGAATTTCAGCTTTCTAGGACTTCAGGAAGAACCTTAAGAATATTGATGATCATCAGTCACTGAGTCAGTGACGAAATCGGGGTATTTTAGATATCAATAAAATCTAAAGTATAAGAGCTATGCAATTGAAACTTTTATAGGTTTAATAAGACAACCACTGACATCATATCCCGAAAATTTTGTTTATCTGGTATAATCCAAAGCCAAGTTAAGAGGGTTCAAAAATACTACGAAGTGCTTCGAGAAAAGGTAGGTAGTGCCCTTGCGATTCGCTTGGCTCGTCTTGGCGGGGACACTCCCGTGCCCCCAGATTTATATCCAAATTAGTGTTAGTTATTTCAACAGTGATTTTGATTATAAACTATACAGGGTTATTGGTAAAACATTAACAACCTCTTAAGAGGTCATTGTACTCATCATTATGAACAACTTTTACTATGGGACCAAATCAGAAATTCCGAAAAAAAAAATCAGCTGTTCCCTAAATTTATGTTCATATAAATCGTCAAAATGTAGGGAACAGCTGATTTTTTTTTCGGAATTTCAGGTTTAAAAGTTGTTCATAATAATGAGTACAATGACCTCTTATGAGGTTGTTAATGATTTGCCAATAACACTAGGTATATGTACAGTCAACAAGAGTTAAGTATGCAGGACCGTCGGATATAGTTGAAGTTTAGTCAAAAACCAATGAATGTTGTCGACTCATCATCATCTGCCTAGCCTTTTCCCAACTATGTTGGGGTCGGCTTCCAGTCTAACCGGATGCAGCTGAATACCAGTATTTTACATGGAGCGACTGCCTATCTGACCTCCACAACCCAGTTACTGGGTAATACGATACCCTTGGTAAGACTGGTTGTCAGACTTTCGGGCTTCTGACTACCCGTAACGACTGTCAAAGATCCACGAATGACAGCCGGGACCAACGGCTTAACGTGCTTTCCGAGGCACGGAGGGGTCTCGGTATGTAAAGATGGTCACCCATCCACAGACCAACCGCAGCAAGCGTAGCTTAACCTGATCGATCGATCTGTGCGGCTGTTATTATTTAGCCACGGGCCCCTCTGTCGACTGAAATTACTATAGTTGTTTATAGAGTTTCTAGCTTTTTGTCTATTGATTGGTCAAAGCACAATTACCTGCCCGCAAACATATTCCTCGAAACCTAAATAAACTAAAAAATACTATGTAATCATACATGTCTAATTAGCAGAATGCACCATCAAGTTCCATGAAGCGCGCGGGACCTTCAAAGAATTCGCGTTTTGCAGCAAATAGTTATAACTGAGCGGCACCGGTGTCGTAATACGGTTTCTTGTTACTTGAGAGATCGAATGAGCTGATTGCTATTTAATTAGAATAATTTCCCATGCCCACCGCATTGTTACGTAGATACCGACTACTTGCATTTGTAAAGTAAACCTTTTCTGTGTTCCGATTGAGTTAGCTTTACTTTGAATTTGTTTCATCTTGTGCTAACTTTACGGTCAGATTATGAGTTCTTATATTGCCTTTTAAAATGTTGCCCCCAGCTTTACCCGGGTCTTTCTTATCCGAGATATATGTATATGCAAATGCATAGATATAATATCTCTCTGGAACCATTTAAAAAGTAGTATCTACTTATCTGTGTAATAGTATAAAAGCCTATAATGTTCCCACACAGGACATAGGCCTCCTCTTGGGCCTAGTACGGGTTGGTAGATGTCACATGTCTTCGAATTTAGGGTTCTAGGACATGCCGTATTCCTTGCGATGTTTTCCTTCACCGTTTTGAGAGCAGTGGTGATGAAATAATTTACACAAAGTTAAGGGCCTGTCTGGTTTCGAACCTACGACCTACTACTCGTAAGTCGCGGCCCTTACCACTGGGCCACCAATGCTCCTCCTTCTTATCTGAGTGCCAATAACTAATGAAGTCAGCTTAGCGACTTAACATTGTTTTTATAGGTTAGATTACATTACATTTCTTTTACCTCACATGCTCCTGTTATTAGAATCATTTCATTCAAGACACTCATTATAAAGAAAAATATAATAAATTCAAACATTATACCTATACCTACACCAAAATATAATAAATTCAAACATTAAGTAACTGTGACCATGACACCGCCTAAACTTGAATAACGTGTGAACGATGTTATATGCCATGCATGCCATTATTATAGCATGAGTTACATTTCTACTAGATCGGTAGAAATGTAACTCATGCTGTAATATTAATAAACTAGCTTCTGCCCGCGACTTCGTCCGCGTGAAATTCGTACTTTCCTCTAAAAATTTCGAAAATGTATGTTTATGATCTTATCATTTATTTAGATAAATAAGTATTCGGGCCAATTTTTAAGTTTATAGATCAAAGGGTTTTTGTATTCTTCAAATAAACTGATATCCTTTTCGCAGGGGTGGAATTTTGAAATTTCGTTTGGGATGTGTTCATAACTTGACTCAAAGACCCATACCCATTTTCGAGTTAATGGAAGCAAGCAGTAAAATCCAACCCTAAAACTTTATTACTCTTCTCCACCTTGGTAGGAGTCGATTTTTGAACAACCCTAAAACACACTTTTTTATGTTTAACCGACTTCAAAAAAAAGGAGGACGTTCTCAGTTCGTCGGAACCTTTTTAGGGTTCCGTACCCAAAGGGTACAAAACGGAACCCTATTACTAAGACTTCGCTGTCTGTCCGTCTGTCCGTCTGTCCGTCTGTCTGTCTGTCTGTCACCAGGCTGTATCTCAAGAACCGCGATAGCTAGACATTTGAAATTTTCACAGAAGATGTATTTCTGTTGCCGCTATAACAAAAAATATTAAAAACAAAATAAAATAAATATTTAGGGGGGCTCCCGTACAACAAACGCGATTTTTTTTCCCTTTTTTGCTCGATATCAAAAATGGCAACAGGTAGGCACTTAAAATATTCACAAAATACTCAGTTGTATTTTAACTTTAATAAGAAATAATAAAACTAAAATAAAATAAATGTTTAAGGGGGGCTCCCATACAACAAACATGTTTTTTTTCGGCGTTTTTGCCTTGCGGCACGGAACCCTTCGTGTGCGAGTCCGACTCGCACTTGGCCAGTTTTTTATGTATGTTCCCGATTACTCGAAGACGGCTGGACCGATTTGAAAAAATATTTTTTTGTTTGAAAGGGTATACTTTCCAGGTGGTCCATTGTCATCAGGTCAGGATCTGATGATGGGATCCTGGAGAAATCGAAGGAACTCTTCAAATATAGGCACACCTATAGCGATTTGGGTATTTTTTATAGTAACTCGTGCATTTGCTCTCGAAAAGCACCATTTAAGGAAGTGGAACTGATGATGAAGACCACAAATGGCCACCGGAACTACTCAATAATAAATATTTCACGGGTTGTGATTCGATTACTTTAATATGGTTGCCAAGCAATTTATGCTCGTCACAATGCGAATGGTAAAATGCTGCTGATGGTGAAATACCAGGAGAACTCCTCAACAATTAATGTCCCTACATCGGGAAAAGCAATATTTTGGTAAAGGCGATGAGCAAGTTGGCTATTGTAACTTAGATAAATTATAAACAGCGGGTCTGTTTATAATTACTACAAAATGAAGATATAAAAAAAAATAACTAAATAAAAAACCGACTTAAGAAAAAACAATACAAAGTGAAAAATAACTTTAATTTCGGAAGTCGGTGGCAAAAAACTAAAATACAGATCCAAAGACACCGACTTCCGAAATTAGAGTTATTTTTCACTTTGTAGTATTTTTTTTTGAAGTCTATAAAGTTAATAAACCAAATAAATAAGATTTTTCATATAAACTGTATCTCCTCTTTTTATCCCCATAGGGATGGAATTTTGAAAAATCGTTGGGGATGTTTCTATGACTTGACTTAAGGATTATTTATACCAATTTTCCAGTTAATCAAGCCAAGTAATAAAATGCTCCCCTGTGAAATAGGCTACACCGCTTCACCCCATTAGGGGTAGATTATCGAAAAACCCTGATACGTTATTCTTTATTTTTGGTCACTTATGACCAAAAATAAAGAATAACGTATCAGGGTTTTTGAATAAATATTGAGTTTCGAGTTTCGAAATTGTGACTGTGTGTGTGTGTGTGTGTTGTGTGATTGTGTGATTGTGTGTTGTGTGAATTGTGAAATTGTGTGTGTTGTGAAGATTGTGTGTGAGGTAGTTTAGAAAAACAAAAAATTACAAACTTCATAATTTACTTAGATAGTATTCTTGCAAAGTTTTCAGTTTATTTTCATTTAATCTGTATCCCTGGTTTTCACCCTTATAGAGGTGGAAATTTAAAAAATCGTTTAAGATGTGTTCATAACTTGACTCATAGATTACTTATAATTTTATATCAATTTTCGAGCTATTCAAGTCACGCAGTAAAATCCTCCCCTGTAAAATTAACTACCCTTTTTCACGCAGTTAGGGGTAGATTTTCAGAAAACTTATAACTAAAAATAATGATTAACATGTATCAACGTGTTAATCACCATTTTCAGTTATAAGTATACATACTCAGTTTCGAGTTAATCGGACAGCGCGTTAAAATTCTTCCATACAAATTTTGACACACCCCAATCCGTCTTTAGAGGGTAGTTTAGAAAAACTATAAATGCCAAACTTCATAACTGATTTGGCTAAGTATTCGTGCCAAGCTTCAAGGTTATTAACTCAAAGAATAATATTTTTCATACTAACAAAATCCCCCCTTTTCACCTCCTTAAAGGTTGAATATCCAAAAACCCTTTCTTAGTGGATACCTACTCTTTACAAAGAACACACCCTCCCAAATTCATATCTTTAGGACCAGCGGTATAAGCTATGGGTTGATATTTCAGTCAGGTCATTGAATTTTATATAATATAGATTATATAATTAAAAACAAAATGTTATCCCCCTTTTCACCCCCTTAAGCGTTGAAATTCTAACAACACCGTTGCGTTACCTTCCAGCCATAAGCCTAGATAATAAACTTAGTGATTTTTACTTCTTGCACAACTTCATCCCCCTTTTTAACCCTTCGGGGGTAGAATTGTCAAAAACGCTGATGTGTTATTTAATTTTCAATCCTCTATCTAAACACAAAATTTGAAGATCTTAACTTCAAAACTGACGGATTTTCATATAAACTTCCATCCCCTATTTCACCCCTATAGGGGTAGAATTCCCAAAAATTCTTTCTTTGTGGATACTTACTCTTCACAAAGAATACACCCTCCAAGTTTCATGTCTCTAGGACTAAAACTAAGGAGTTTCCATACACAACTTCATCCCCCTTTTTAACCCTTCGGGGGTAGATTTGTCAAAAACGCTGAGACATGTGTAAATTAATTTTCAATCCTCTGCCTAAACACAAAATTTGAAAATCCTAATTTCAAAACTGACGGACTTTCATATAAAGTTCCATCCCCTATTTCACCCCTTTAGGGGTAGAATTCCCTAAAATCCTTTCTTAGTGGATACTTACTCTTCACAAAGAATACACCCTCCAAGTTTCATGTCTCTAGGACCAGCGGTTTGGGCTGTGCGTTGATATATCAGTCAGTCAGTCAATCAGTCAGTCAGGACTTTGAATTTTATATATATAGATAAATTAATTAATAGGTTATGTTTCCAAGCCAACCTCAACCTAACCTTTTGATAGCACATACAGACTTGATATCCTTCCTTTAGCTTAATAAAGATGCAACCTGCTTTTGTAAGTTAAATGTGTTTTAGGGTGCACCTAACCTAGAAATGTTGATATATCTATCTACTTCCGTTTCTTGACTCATGTTAAAAACTGTTCATATCGTTGATAAGCAATACATCAATAGCAAAGATGTATATAATTATTGGAATGATTGGGTAAGAAATCACAACAAGGTCGAGAGGTGTCGTTGCACCAGGTTGGAATGAAGTTTCTTGTGCTGTATGTTATGTATTTAATAACATCCACATTAAATAATTACATAAAAACGTTTGAGAGTAGGTAACTTTAAATGAAAAAAACATACCTACATAATTATATAATTTAGCAAAAGTATCGTGTCGGTCAAAATGTTACACTTTCTTCGAACTAGCTCTCATTCGCCAAGTAAATATGCGATAAGGGACTTCGTTAGGTACAATGTGTCTTAAATGACAAAATTAACCAAAAATCTTGTCCAAAGTCTCTTTAGTTTAATTACGTACTTTGTTTAGAATCTGCATTACAAACTCTTTAATAAATAAAATAGCCCTAAGCACGGCTAATGTCAACTGATCCTAGCATTAACCAGGATCAGTTAAACCTCCTAATTTTCAGTCGATTTGGCAGTAACTGTAACATAACTACCAATTCGATGCAATATTAAGCCTGCACCGATGTACCCAACTAATATCTCTATGTTACAGTGCACAAATGTTATTCTACTAATGAATGTTATGTAGACAGATAGCCGGTCTATTCTTTAAAAATCTCACAGTGAACACTTAGGTTCCATCATTGTTATTGGTAAAACATTAACAACCTCTTAAGAGGTCATTGTACTCATCATTATGAACAACTTTTACTATCGGACCAAACCTGAAATCGCGAAAAAAAAATCAGCTGTTCCCTACATTTTGATGAGTTAAACGAACATAAATGTAGGGAACAGCTGTTTTTTTTCGCGATTTCAGGTTTGGTCCCATAGTAAAACTTGTGCATAATGATGAGTACAATGACTTCTTAAGAGGTTGTTAGTGTTTAACCAATAACCCTGTATATACATATTACTAGCAGCGCCCCGCAGTTTCACCAGCGTAAGTTTCGATCCCGTGGGAATATCGGGATAAAAGTATCCTATGTGTTAATCCAGAAAATGGTCTATCTATGTGCCAATTTTCATCCAAATCTGTTAAACGGTTTACGCGTGATTGAGTAACAAACATCCAAACACCTTCACAAACTTTCACATTTGTAATATTAGTACGACTAGTTCCATTTTTTTTTATTATGGCAAGCAAAGCCGATGTCGACCTTTCTGCCAATGTCCAAAGTGAATTGGAAAAGCAAGTATGCATTGTTGTAAATTAAAAAATAAATAAGTAGAACGATAAAAGTATGTAAAGAAAACTGTGAAGTGGCTTAACGTAAGCTGTCATCCCGCCTCATGCTAGAAATTGACAGTTGACACTATTGACAGCTCACTTCACCTTAGTTTTCACGGTGAGATTTTTGCAGAATACCTAGACTATCAGACTAGGTTGAGGTTACATACATGGATAGGTTGCATATCAATTTTAACAATGCTTTTGTTTTAATTTCATGACGATGCGGAGCTCATTGACACGTTATTGAATTAATGAATGGTGACATAATACTTAATATTAAATTTTAATAAATGACAACACAATGCACCGCAGCACGGTTTACGATTCAAACTTAATTTTCACATGAATAATCAATTATTTGTGGTCGGTGGTGGTTTCATTTTATTGTTTTGGTAGCTTTACTACAGATCGATATAGTAGTTATGGATCTGCAGTAGGTAAAAGGCTGAAACATAAACATAGTACCTACATACTGAACCAAATCATATTAATCGTACAGAAGAACTTGCTAAAAAAAAAACGTGTCGGCAGCAACGAGATCAAAATGAAAATCCAAGATGGCGGCTGTTGGGTATGTTCAAATTTTTGATCATGGCTTCTCACTATTGGCTTCAGCACCCTAACATAAAAAGCTCTACACTAAAACTATCGAAAACTATCGTTTTTCGCCCGTGGTCCCTTCTCGTAGTCCCTGGACCATTTTATTATATTTTATAAAAAGTCGCATGGTACTTACGGGGGCATAACGCTTCTTTGTTACGTATAGACCAGTTACACAGATCACCAGTTTATTCGTACCGCAGGCTGCGTTAAAAACTTCATTCCAAGGGCCTATGGGCCACTTGTATCACCATCACAAAATGAATTTAACGCTAAATGTCATTCTATCTCTGTCATTTTCAAACGATTGACAGAAATAGAACTATATTTTGTTTAGCGCTTAATGCAATTAGTGATTTGTGGTGCAAAAAATGACAAACTCCAGTGTTATTTTTAAGAAGAGCTTTTACTAAAACTCTACTATATGTGAGTGCTTTGTGTTTAATTTAAGCCATGGCCGGTCTCTGGTAACCTTTAGTTTAAGGTGTGTTATCTTTGTGGGCGGTTACTTTATAGTGAAGCTATTGCCAAATCCGACTATATAGTACCCGTACTAGGTACTTTATAATCTGCACTCTATAGGGACTTTAAACCTAAACAAAATATTTGAAGAGGCTTATATAAATGGGTGGGAACACCTTTGAAAGGGTTCTCGGAATCCTAGTTCCGAACACTAAGCTGTTTTTTTTTTTGATCTTATTATAACTCTTTTTAGTAAGCGTTAAACGGCTAACGGTTCTTTTAGTAAATTTTTCGTGTCATCATTATAATTCTTCACAACTGCATGTCATCGTACACTATTTTACTAACATGCTTGAGGTTATAAGATTTCCGTTTGTCTAACTGGTATTTTTTCTACTTTCAGGTACATACTACATATATACAAATCTGGCACAACTGTTTCGTAAGTCATTTATGTTACTGTAAATTAAATATTGTTGGAAAAGACGACACCAAAGTACCTATTATACAAAAAGAGGTAACGAGGTTTTTCATAGTGTATTTTGAGTATACCGTTAATGCAGAAAGCACCTAAGGTAAAAAAAAAAATAAAGCAGAAACCCGTGCGATATAAATAGAGCTGACATTAAAAACATTCTCTTACCGCAGCGCATCAAAACTTTATTATATTGTACGTCGTATCTCTCTCTCTCATCTAGTGGACATATCTAACTGGATAAACAAGGATAACACAGAATGGAGTAAAAGTTTTTTTATTACAATAACAATATGGGACCGATATGTTGACTGGCGCGGTATCATTGTTTAGCTGTTCGCAGAGTTTTCTCATATCGCGCCTTCCGCTCGTTTCATCGCAACTTACGCCGTCCTAGGCTAAACTTCAGGTTAATTAACTCGTCTCAACTGTGTAACTACTGATAAACTAGCATTATTACTCGCTGTTTTATTGTCTACTATATCCCAATCAACTGGCTACGTAAATACGTAGACTTTCGGAAGCGTATGTTTATATGTTTTTTATATATGTTTTTTTTACGTTTTAAAAATGATTTTAAATATTTGACAGTTTTACCTACTTATTATTTATTTATTTATTACTTCAAGCACATAAATGTACAGAGGCGGACTTAATGCCATAGACATTTTGTTTTTTACTTTTCTGATAGTAATACAAAATGCGTTTCTAATACTAGTTCTTTGTGTATGCTGTACCAGCACAGCGTCCTAATAATTGGTTGCTGCACCGGACGACGTCATTACGTCGGCGTCGGTTGTTGCTGAAAACCAGCGCTGGGGCTCTGTCTTGCATAGGGTCGCAGCATAATGCTGAGCGATAGCCGTTTTGCGTGGATATGACGCATGTTTCCCCTTTAACCCAACCCTTTTTTTTCTGTTTATGTTCTTTATTGCGTCATGTTTACCGAAATAAACGTATTTTCTTTCTTTCTAGTTACAGGTATAGAACGTAGGTAAATAGATTTATTTCATGCTTTCTGAAAGCCATAAACACAGATGTCATGAAACGGATGGTAGGATCCGGCTCGAAGGACAAAAATTAGTCGACAAAATACAACACTTTAGTAATAAATAAACAAAGAGAGACGAATAATTTTAATTAAAACAAACATATTAATCTAAATAGTAGCTTGTTTGGGGGTCAAACAAAACGCTGAGGTAGAATTAGATAAGGGTGACGCGCAGGTACGCCGAGCTTTGTCGGGACGAGCGATCGCGGCCGCCGAATGTATGGGCGAAGTTTGACGGGTGGCTTAGTTAGCCCCGTAATGAACGCGGATTTATCCCGGCTTCCCAGCCCTGATATGAGCGATCCAATACGAACCGACTTGTTTACCCACAGTATTCTCACGATTAATCACTTAGATACATGTACAGACAACATCAAATTAGATTCTATTAGATAATATTCCACTACATTCATTAACCCTTACATCCGCTGTCTTGTGGGAATGTTTTTTGCAATATCTGAAACAATGGGACCAATAACACAAAAGAAAGAAGAGTAGGTAAACAATCATTTAATTAGGTACAGACGAACATACATGTAACAACATAACATAAAGTCTTAAAAGTGATGCCGTTCAAGCTTAATTAGGTAGAGTAGTTTCCCCGTACTACAAATAATAATTACAGTTGTTTAAAGACATTATAAAGTCTACCTACAATAGCTGTTCGAGAATGGAACACGAAAAATATGCTCTATATAAATAAATCAACATGCCAAGAAAATAAATAATGGTACACACGCGAGTACGCTACTTTGCCATAACCACAGACGTAGTAATCAATAGAAGGGTCGGAATTAACTGTGCGTACAGTTAGCCGCAGAAATAGTGTAGCGGTGCAGCAAAGCTACCTGCGGTACCCGGCCATCGGCGATAATAACTCGCTTCAGTAATCAGACCACTAGACAGGTACTTATTATATCATTTTTAAGCTGACACAGAACACAAATTGTGAGTCGGCATCGGTAATTGTCTCATTAAAGACTTCAGTAACTTTGTTCACAAACGCTTAACTCGTTTTCGTATTGATTTAGTTCATGTTTTAATAACGAAGTGGTGGTTTGTTATGTTCGACTTCATTATTACCAAAGATTTCAGTCAATTACCTAGCCTATAAAAATGGTACCTATAACTTTTAAAGTTTCCGCAAAAATACAGCGTTATTTTTCGTGTACATCGGTTGCTTAGTAGGCAGGTCGCGGAGCCGCGCGGACTCAGGTCACGCAAATAGGTTAATAGCTGCCGCCGAAAAAACGCCGTAAAGGAAGCTTAATCAAAGAAAAATATTGCTACTCCTTTCGAGTCGGACGCTTTTATTGAATAGGCGAGGTGAACGGAAGTCGCCCTGATTCAGTCGCCGAATACGTGTCTACCTTGTTTCACAAATAATACAAGGCTTAGATAATGCAGCTCTCACAGAAAGACGTCTTTTATAAAGACTTTGTAGCAAATAAAAAGTTCATAAAAAAACGGCAACAATGAAATTCCAACCCGGAGTTCGCATATCTACAAAGCTTTTACCAGAAGCCAGTGCTTGCAAAAAAACAAACGAAAGTTTGTATGAAACTAAAGAGAAAAGCAGAGGCAATATTAAGACAAAGTTATCAAATAAAAGCACTTATGATTTTTGTGTCGAGTGAGAGAATTTCTAAAGACCGAAATACATTTCTGACACTTCCACTTAATAATTGAGGACGCTTAAAAGCAAAAATAATTTAACTAAAGATTACTATTAAGAAAGTGTGTCGTAAAGAAAGACATCAATTTCAGTAAACGTTTCGAGCATGACCCTAAACGATCAGTTACGACTAATACAATATTAACATGAGTACTCCAAAAAGGCAGTAAATGACAAATTGTCCGTTATTATAGGAAAGGGAACGAGGTTAGAAAGCTTGTACATTTTTCGTATCGCGCCGATTATGTTAGTTGCATGCCACGGTTACGACACGAGCCTTGGACCCGCTCATTATAGAACATGTATATACTAACCCACAGTTATTAATGTCGTAACGTTTTTTCGAACTATTGCTCTATACTACCTCAATTTTCATTACCGGCTCTATTTTGCGGAGGAAACTATTTTATTCTTCTTTCATTTTGTTGCTTGCGAAGCTTCAATTCTAAATCTATAATTCAATAATTCAAAGTCCTGACTGACTGATATATCAACGCACGGCCCAAACCGCTGGTCCTAGAGACATAAAATTCGGAGGGTGTTTTCTTTGTGAAGAAGTATCCACTAAGACAGGGTTTTTCGAAATTCCACCCGTAAGAGGGTGAATGGGGGAGGGTGAAATTTCACGCGGACGAAGTCGCGGGCAGAAGCTAGTCAAGTCATATAATTTGAACTCTAAGGAGGTATGGTCGGTTCCCAGCCTTATCAAATTCTGATTAAGTATATTTTATACGCAGCGTCAGTCATTCTTCTTACTGTCGGAACTACCGCCATCGGCTTGACAACTGACTGACGACTTTAACGTACTCTCCGAAGCACGGCGGAGAGACCTCAATCTGTAAAGAATGATCATTGATCACCGACCCCAGCTAATAGCAGCAAGCGGAAGCGTCGCCGATCGATCGCTCTGTGATGTAGCCATTTAGCTCCGCGGCTCCGTGCCCCTCCAGAAACAATTTAGGTGTTACAGAGGTTTATATAACAAGAGATAAGAGAATCCTTAACACTTCCGATCCGCGTGGCACCGTGCCAAGGATTGCAACACTGCTTTTCCCCGCTTTATTGCCATTTTCAATGATAATTTATTCATCTTCACGCTATATTCTTTTAGGGGGTCGGTGGCTGTCGGAAGCTGGAAGCTATCAGCGATAAGTGCAGTAGAGTTGCTAACGATTATGTTGTTAGTTCTATGAGTTCCTGGTATCTTAATAGGAGACTTGAAACCATCCAGAAACATAATATGATTTACTTTATGATTACAAGTTTCAGTGATTATGCTACCAATTCCCATAGTAACCCAAATTAACAATTATTTTAAGACAAGTGGCATTTACGTGTGGCTATGTCAATACTTGTCTTCCAAAATGCTAACCTTTATCATATACACATAGAGTACAGAATAAGCGAGGAACCCTCTCGTACTAATGATCAGCGTCGTGCCGATGGCATCAATAAATTCGATAGAAGCCTTCATTCACACGTAACAAAGATTCACGGTCCATTCATTGTTCAAGTCATTTTAGCCTGAGGCGAATGTTTCTAGCATTTCAACAGGCCTATTACATAAGAAGGTATGTTCATTTACTAGGCGTAAGCCACGTTAGTAAGTAACTGAAAATTTTCTGGCAAAAGCAAAAAAATACTGAAAAGTAACTCTTTATCAAACGATTCATTCAGTGTTATAATATTCAGAATCTCGGAGAAATGTCTTGCCGTTATAAAGGACTTAGTTATGGCACTCGTTCGTGCCCCGGTACCTAAGGCCTGACCTGGCCTGGTGCAAAGAGGATTATACTGCAGTCAATGCCTAAGAACTACCGCTAACAGGCGCTTTGCCGTCTCATTGTTGCCAGACTAGAAATATACATTTTATAAGCTGTGTTGTTTTTAACCGACGAAAAAACGGAGGAGGTTCTCAAGTCGACGCGTATACTTTTTTTTTTAATACGTTTATTGCATTTATTTACTTCCTTGCAGAATAATTATTACATTAATTTCTTGTCAACAAAAATGTTTTAATATTCAGGTACCGATATAATATTTTACATCGAACGCCACGTACCTACCGTAGAGCCTATGTGATATAGTTTTTTTTTATTTGAATAACGAACAACACGCGTGTTATTATGAGGATATTGACTGCTCGGAAACAGGTCTGAAGGTACAGTTACTTTAGCGAATAAATAAAATTATCCTATCCAAATGTCGGAGATATTTTATGCAAATAGGTATGGCTAAATATATTAAGGACATCGACACAACGTTTCTGCGTATTAATCATGTTGTTCGTAAAATAAACTTAATTATTTATTCTCATTTGTAAAGTTACTGTCGTAAATTCTTAAGTTCGCTTATTCAATCAAATGGTTACGTCAACCTCTTTGAACTCCGAGATCGATATTTGACTAATATTTCAGACACGCCTAGCCAGGCGAGCCTAACGTGGCCATGTCACAAATCGATAAGCTATCATAATATTTTACACTAACTACGTATCGTGTTACAATTACAACTACCCGCATCTGTTATGTTATACTACGCGGGCCTGATTGGACAAAACATGAGCGCAGCGTAGCGATGTAGCGCAGATTAATCGTAGCGCGAAGGTAAATTCGTTTGTTTGACGTTGACAAAAGTAATTTAGTTAAAAATTTTTGATGCCCAATGAGGTCCTGCCTTTTTCTTTAATTATTTATTTTATACTTGTATATAATATATATTATTATATACACACATCAAAAGTGTCTAGGGATCAAGCATTTTTATGCGGATTTCTTGAGATTGAGATGTGGCTTTGTAATAAATTTATGATTTTATAAATTTATATGGATCCTTTTTGGTGCATTTCATAATTTGAATCAGGAACTGTGAATCAAATTCGAGTAAAAGATGAAAATCAGCTGTCAATATTTTCCCTATAAAAACATACAACGCATTGAAGACATTATTAGTGCTACTGTTTCCCTACTACTGATTAAAACCAACGTTATTATGGAGCGGCGACGTCATTTAAGCAGGGAAGAAATGCTCAGAGCCGTGGGAATGATAGAAGCTGGTTCCCGGCAACGTACTGTGGCTTTAGCTCTGAATACAAGTCAGAGTGTTATCAGTCGACTTTGGACACGTTACCGAAGCACTGGTACCGTGGCTGAGCGCCATGGAGGACGGTATCGCTGCACCACACGGAGACAAGACCGATACATTCAAATCTTAACTCGAAGAGCTCCAACAATAACCGCCATGATGTTAGCCGTGAGGCTTCATCACTCTTCAGGGAACTTAATTAGCGACCAAACAGTCAGAAACCGCTTGCATGAAGTGAACCTTCATTCCCGAAGACCGCTACGGGTACCACCTATAGCAATGCACAATCGTAGGATTCGATATCAATGGGCTCTTGAACACAGAAATTGGGCAGAAGAACAATGGCGTTTCGTGTGCTTTTCTGATGAGTCTCGTTTTGGTATGAGACCGGATACAAGACGTATACGACACTGGAGAACCCCTGGACGCCAACAGCGATTAAAATCCTGCCAGGAAGTCCATCCTTATAGTGGTGGAACCATCATGGTATGGGCGGGTATTTGGATCGGCGGAAGAACTGAGTTGATTTGGATCAGAGGCAACCTCAACGCTCAAATTTATGCTGAGACGATTGTATCAGACGTCATCGTTCCTCTACAAGTGCAAATCGGTCCCTTATTTCAGTTAATGCATGATAATGCACGACCGCACACCGCAAGAGTTGTAAGACAGACTCTCGCCGCAGCTAACATCAATGTCCTGCCCTGGCCTGCTCAGTCGCCAGACTTGAACCCGATTGAGCATGCATGGGATATGCTACAGAGAAGAGCTCTGCCGAATATGGAGGGTATCCAGTCGCAAGAAGACCTTTTTTTGTTGTTGCAACGAACATGGGCGGCCATTCCACAGCGTGATTTGGATGAACTCATTTTGAGTATGCCAAACCGATGTTCTTGTGTTGTTAGTGTTCGCGGTAGAAACACGGATTATTAATTGTTTAAGTTACCCAATAAAATTTTAAAGAAAACTGTTATTTCAGTCTTTTTTTCGAACTTTTGTGTTAGTGGTTCAAATGTCAAAAATCCCTTTATTAGGAAAATGGCAAATTTCTTTATTAATGCAAAGGTGACTTGGTTTATCGTTACTGTGACAAACGAAAACACTTTATTTGATGAATCCTTAAAGAAAATTTTAATTAATATCAATCAGGAGAAAAGTTATTGCAAAAATATATGTTGATCCCTAGACACTTTTGATGTGTGTATTTTAGTGTTACCTTGCAAATTGTAATTGTTGTCTTTGTAAATAAATATACATCATCATCATCATCATCTGCCTAGCCTTTTCCTAACTATGTTGAAGTCGGCTTCCAGTCTTCTTTTTCTTGTGAATAAATATACATAAAACATAGTAAAAAAAGACTGTGGCTGTGTCATGGACACGGCCGTTTGTTGTACGTGAATACGTTTACGTAACGAGGTTGATCCGCTCTGCCGCATTCATTCTTTTACGTTCCCGGCACTTTTTGCCTTGGTCATATGGTGTTTTATTGGTACCATTCGATTACTCTTGAGAAGCCCTTTCCAACCGTTTACGATCTATGTATTTTGATTTGGGTTTTTGACGCGTATATGCCAACATTAGATATTTTTAATATTATTTTTCTTTTTATTCTAACACATAATATTCACTGTCACTATTTTACACTAATGTTTTGTATACAATCGATAGATTTTGACGAGAGCTGACGATTGAAACTTAAACGAATGTCGTAGCTTTTCCGAGTTAAAAGTTCTCGATACGCAGCAAAATGACCTCAAAATGGCGGCGCTTCCCCCTCCATCGCGCGTGGTGCGTCACAGTCCTCACTTGGCGTAATGAATTCTTTGACCCTTTAGCTATCTAAAAGTATAATTGAATTTAGGATGGAGATGATGGATATGAAGCTGCAACACCAAACTGTATCCCCCGATTTTGTTATCCTTGGTTATTGACTTGCCTCCCACTATGGAAGCAATTTTAAAGAATATTCACGTCAAAAACAAAGAATTTAGAACAAAGTATTAAAAGCATTATGGTATTCGATAGCGTCATCCATAATCAAAGAAACTCAGAGATTAAGCCGCCGTACGCACGGGCGCTTTTTTAAAGCGGCGCGGTTGGTAAAATCCGCTCGGATTTTAAATCTAAGCGCCAAGTCGAGCGATTAAAATCCAGTGCCAGGTAAGAGACCGTCGCTTTAAAAAAGTGCTTGTGCTTACGTGGGCTAAAACACGATAAGGGATTCAAACTATAGAACAAAAAAAAACTGCAATAAGCGCACTTAAGAGTCGGGCTAAAGTATCTAACTTATCTGTATAAGTTTTGTAGGTTTTCTTAACCTCTTCAGCAAACTTAGCTAGATAAGGCACTGAACAGTTTGGCTGCTAGGCACTAACCATTCCTATGAACACTAGCCAGACGTTTCGCACTATCGCAGTAAAACTGTGGCCATTAAATTAGCCGGTAGCTCTGACTGCCCAGTCCGACCACCTGCCCGGTATATTTAAAAGCCAATGGGAAGATAGGACATTACTTAAATCTCAGGTTAAGTAAGAAAAATTACTACTAAAGGAAACTTACTGCTTACATGCATAAGTATTAATAAGATTTTTTAAATATATAAGTAGGGGTTTGTAATAAATTACTGAAAACACGAAACGAACGAATTTCGTTTGAATCAGTAGCATCTGTCGATAATTCCGATTACTTCCGATCACTGCGTCCGACAAACGAATAAATAAAGCAACAACACAGTAAAACACTTTTTATGTTAAAATAAAAATGCAATTATATAATTTAACGGAACATTTCATCCATTACAGCGAATTGAAGCTTGAAGAAAAAGTAATTAACCGTGTTTTTAGTGGCCCGTACCGAAATTGGAAAAGCACTTATGAAATTACTTTGAGCTCCGACTGTCAGCTGTTTGTATAGTAACACTTTTGATGGCTGTCGTTACTCATCGATAGGGAATTCTCAAAAGGATCACAACAGGTCGGTTAAAAGATCGAGTAACTTGCGCGGTTTGCGTTCGATTACGGAGCCCAAACCGTAGAGGATCAAAATCGAAAATTAATTGATATTATAGCGAAATACCTTAATGACGCTCTTATATATAACAAAAACCACCTGTGTGACGTAGTGAAGCCGCAACGAGTATTGCGTAAAATTGCCATCGTATACCGTGGAACGAGTAATATTAGGTAGGTAAGGCAAGTTCTGATTAAACCGTAAAAGAGATTGGTTCCTCGGCTGAGTGCTTTATCGTTGACGTTATGTCGGCAATTTGGTGTCGTCTCCCCCGGCCCACGGCGCCTTGCCGGGATTTCTGCCGAACGAGTTACCTACGCATAAAAACCGAAGAACGAAATGAAAAAAGTTCAATCGATACGAACGAATACTAATAGAGTGTTGAAATAAGCCGTACAATTTATTGGACATATTTGAGAGGTTCCTAGATTGCAAGAAATAATCGGGAGCTAGGTTCAAAGTTGATGAGCCAACGATATCTTCGTTATTAATAATCCGCATTGACATTAGTTGTCAAGTTTCCTCAAACGTGTCCATAATTACGCGGAATTATATAATATTATTATGTCCATAATTACGCGGTATGCGGCGTAACGATAATTATAACGAGCTTTTAGCAAATTCAACACGTTTAAGCTTTAACATTCCCGTGTGCAGGTTTACTAAAAGGATAATAACGAAATGACGTCGGAACAAATAACGCGTCGTATCATTTATGTAAAAAATATTCCCACCGTATTAAAAAGTGAATCATAAAATGTTTTTTAAAATAAGCGCTCACTGGCAGTGCACGGCGCGGCGTCGGCTCGGCACTGGGAGGCATTACGGTAGGCACTTGGCACTTGCAGTAAAAACATGCTCAGATAAAACAGGTGGTGGCTGATATATGGGTCCGCATTGGCGAGCGAGCTCACTGCAGCTGTCCCGGCCGCGCTCACCTAGCCGCTCTTATGTATGCACCCACTTATCAAATCATTATTTGTACCAAACTTCGGGATTTTATCCTGAAAATTTTGGCTTCGAAACTTAGGCGAGTTTTGCATGAATCTGTAATTTGCGTTCGATAACTTTCCGAACGAATCATAATGTGAAATGAGTTCTTCGACAAAAAGTTTCGTATCAGATTTTACCCAAATTAATTCTTTGGATTCAATCGACAACACCAATACATTGCCACAACTTAGAATGTTACCATTTATTTGGATAAAAAATTGAGCAGTCTTTTATAAAGTTAGGTTAACTCTATATTACAAATAAAATATAAAGTCGCTTTTCATGTCTGTCTGTCCGCGTTGTTCTTCTAAACTGCGCAACAGATTTTGATGCGGTTTTCAACATCATTAAGAGAATTTATTCCGGAAGGTTTATGTGTATAATTAAATACTTGAATACTAAACATACACAACAATACTGTTACCTATTCATTTTAATTTCCCCTCAATAACTATAAACGTATAGACGCCAGCACATCAAGCTACTACAATCTGTCAAATTTATTTAATATTTTTTCAACTTTATCGCTAAAGCGTAAGGTTCAAAGTTGATTGGGAAAATTTGACAGTTTCTGGTAGCTTGGTGTGCGGGCGTCTGTACAATCGACACCGAGGGAAATTAGGTGTTTGCAAAGGATTGTGAGCTATGAGGCATGAGCTTTGTATATGGGGCAAAGGCACACAGCACGCCGGCTTTTATTACACCTAATGCTGGAATAAATGTTCGCAAATAACAATAACTTCGACATTTAGTCGCGTTTCTGTTTAGTTACGATAATAAAAGGTTTACTGGAATTTATATGTAATTTCTGTAAGAAGCATGTACCTATCTATAGAAAGCTTGTAGAATTAAAGTCATTGATTTATTTTCATATTTTCTTTATCACCACATTTTTTTTATTGTAACTGGCACTTTTGCCTCAAAAAAGGTTTTACTGTGTTCCTCTTTTCCTGTAGAGTAGGTAGGTATATTAATATCCCCTACTGAATTGTCTCTGCCCGAGTGCCCTTATAACCCGCAACTACTCAATCGAAACGAACGAAGGGCTACGAAGGGCTTCGAGGGTAATATTGCCATAATCACCACGGTGGCTGCTGCCCATCCTGCTGATAACATCCTATAGGCTGCTCTTACAACTTCCGCCGGAAATGATAAGGTGGTCTTCGCACCTAATATTATTTACCTGTTTCATTAGAGTTGTTCTGTGTGCATGAAATACCAGTTCTTCGGGTTTTAGTAAAAGCAAAAGTATTGGTCCTTACATACTACATTACTCCATTTTAGGTTTAAGTTACAATAACTTTTAAATATAGTTTATAAAGTTATATGCATTATAATGCTGTTTTTTGGTAAAGACAGATGGGTAATATTTTTTACCAGATTACGGCAAAGCCAAAGGAGGGTTATGATTTTAAAAAAGCTGGACTTGGTAAGTGTTGCTGCTTTATTTTATCGCAAATAAAACGTTATCAGTGCTACGTTAGTGGCACAAAGCGACTGTTGCAAATATGAACGTACTTTAAACAGTTCTAAGTGTGTTTGTAATGTCAGTCACGTTCAAATAAATCTGGCTCCATTTGAAAATCTGTAGCATGAGTCTGCGGTGTTATCTTTGTGAACCCCACTCACCTGCAGTGGCCGTTTGGTATAGTACCTACCTGCCTATAGATTACTTATATACATATTTGAAAATATTTTGGGAACCTATAGAATAGAATAGAATTTTTCTTTATTAAAGCGACCAAGACTCAAATTCAAACAAGATTGTTAGTAAAACTTACGACTATGTTAGTAAGCACAGACACTAAATAAAAACACAAGAAATAAAGGAATAATTCCGTTCTGTCACCGTTGCGACATCCCATGAGAGACGGCACAACAGTGACCCACGTAAACACAATCCAGGCGACTCGCAACCATGTTTAAGACACTGTTGGAGCCGCCCCACACCCTGCGCACCAGGGAAGCGCACCAACAATTGTACCTACACGATAAAAAGTCCCAACAAAATCCAACTAAAATTAAGTCTAGGTACCTAAATGTGAAAGTAGTATGTTTGTGAGTTTGGATGTCAGTTAATCAACCACGCTTGAATGGCTGTATGTACTGCGGAGTTGGATAAAAAACAAGTAGCTCAGCTGCAAAATCAAAATCAGGAGTCATTTATCTAAACTAGGCTGAGAATCAGCAAACGTCAAAATTACAAAAGACAGTCCCCCAAAACGCCCACCCTACACCACTACCTAATTCTTTCGCTGGGGAGAAGAAGTGGTGCAACCAGTGGCAGTAGCACATCTGAAGGAAAAAGTAGGAATCGTTTGTTAGGTCCTTTTAGTTAGAAGGTCAGTGAATGGAAACAGATACTTATGTGGTTGTATGGGTAGAATATGCTACAAAATATGCAATCTGCAAGGCGATTTCTAGGGCGACTGCAGAGAGAATCAGCGAATTCCTGATTGAAGATGTCTTCTGTCAGCAACAAATGGATTGGATGAAAGATTTAATAGAACGTTAACACAAATGCTAACCATGTATGTCTGACCAACGGAACTGGTGTAGATAAATACTCTAGATGATCTGGATTAGCACATAGGATATTTATCCCGGTGGTAGGTTCCATCGGGATGAACTTCCGAAATGTTAATGTTCTCCGACCTCCACGTGGGCGCAGTTGCGTCAAATGCTCTATCTTGATACCTGAAACTCATATTATTATTAACGATCTCGCTGCTGGATAGAAAAGCGTCAGTAAATAATTTCAGTAAAAAAGGTTTTAAACAAAATCTATATGAAAATATGTTGCAACCTCTTTAGTCGCCTAATTAAATTAATTTAAATGATACTGACTGGCCATCAGCGGCCAAAAGAATTTTAAGATGCCTTTAAAGTTTTATTTTTTTTATTTTGTTTTCCTCTAATATAGTTAATGGCTTATTTTTTTTTTACATGTTTATCAGCTTGTATTTTCTATAATTTAATGCGAACTTTTTATCATTTTGCTTTTAAATTAGGCATTAGTATTAGGATTGAAACAAACATTTTATTTTTATCGTATTATGTATGTTTTACAATGGTTAGTTCGGTTCCTACTTCATTCAGGTGAATAAAAGAAATTAAGTAAATACCTAAGCAATTAAGTATTTATAGAATACTATCAATGCCGTGCAAGCGTTGCCAAGATCGCGTTGACAACATTACTTCAAATCAAATTGAATAACAGAATAATTCGAGGTAACCTTACAGACCTGCAGCTGAGGTTAATCATCATGAATAGCCATAACAACTGTCACAGAGAAAGCCAACAAATGCCGTAAATTTTCCGCTTGTCGATCGCGTGCACCACCATGAACCATCCGTGAACTGTCAAAATAAACTATTCGTTTAAATCAGACCTACAATAGTTAAAATATCGAGTTACGTAAAATGTATATGAACCATAATGTAATACAAGAAATATCGATCGGTCGTAGAAAACTAGAAAAGTTTGACCGATTTGACTCGCTGTTGACAGCGCGTTGAATAAAAAAAACAGTTTGAAGAATACACGAAGCCTATGAAAGAAAACATTAAATGTTTGAGACAGAAATACCAAGAAACAAATGCAGATAAGTGACGTAGAAGCCTTAGGATAGAACTAGCTAAGAATGTAGAAAAGAAACTGCAGACAGGACGAACAAGTCTCGCGCTGATTAGAATGGTTCGTCCAGCTTTTTATGTACACTACATAATTACGCTTTAAAGCGTCGCGATGTTACTAAATAAGGTTATCATCTGAAAAACCTAGTTGCACACATAGCGGGCTAGCGGAGAAGCGCGTAAGCTCTAGCGGGGTCGCTGACCGCGGACCGGTCGGCCGCCTGATCGCCGTCTTCCAACGCGTCCGACACAACTGATAAGCTCGTTCAATACTGTTTGCTATTTTATTTTACCTACCTACGCCTGTTTACGTTAATGACTGTACGGTTCAAGTGCCTTCGGAACCGGCTCGGAAACTTCCTACAAACTAACACACGGCTGTAGTACACATCTTGTTTGCTACGCTGAACTGCGGATGTAGTTGTTTTATCGTTATAGAGTAGACTGTAGACTACTAGCACAGTTTTAAAGTGGAAATTCCTATACATGTGCAAGTCTTGAGAACCGACGGAAGTATCTACCTACCTACCTAACGATAACCATAGTCCCAGAATATATTATTCCCTATTTTGTTCAAGAATACCTACAAAATACGAAAATAATCGTTTCTGAAAATATTTTAAGCGTCCTAGAATAGCTTTCGATATGAAAGCTCTACATAGTTAGAGATAAGAACCGTCAAAGGATCTCTTTGGGAGCTTGGCTGAATGTTGAAACAATAAACTATCCTAAAATAACATTAGTGAATATTAGCCTTTGTCAACCTCTGTAACTACTTACCGAGTTTTTCGATTCTACATAGAAAAATCAAAAAGTGTTGACTCTTTATGTTCCTTTTCAAATTATTTTGGAGCGGAAAATATTAACTCCACTTACTACACCATAATAAAAGTACATAATTGATCATATTTTAATAATATTCCTCGAACCGTAGCCGTGGGAGGTCTCTGCAAACCATTAAATGGGTACATTAGAGCTTTTATGAGATAATAGTGTTACCGTTTTTACCACGTTACATAACCGAGCTCCGGTACGTAGGCGATGCTTTTACAAGGACATAATGACCGTGTAAACAATGGAAAAGTGCATGTGGGAACGTAAGTAAGTTATCGTGTAGCCGGTCGCGGATGGATGCGTAGGCGCCTGCTCTACGTCTGCATTCAGTCTTGACACAGCTGTTGAGCTGGCAATATACAGCGCGCACACAATGAGACTGCATTACGCACTACATAATGCTGACTTGTAACATGACATTGTACTGATCTCGAGATGTATGAGCTGCAACGTTTGTATTGTGTGGCTGATGATTCACAAGCGTCGGGATTTATTTGTAGCTTAGAGCGAGGACACACGCCCTGTTGCCGGTGCGTTGCGTCGTTGCACCGCTATGATTTCAACGCACTGAGTGCCACACGGGCAATGCGGTGTCGGAACGCAACGTTACTTACTACGACGTCGCGTCGTCTCGGTATTTTGCGTGTCAGTCTTTTACATAGCACAAACAACACTGCGTTCCACTGCGTTGGCGCAGCGATGCTCGGCGTCGCAACGCAACACCCCCCACGCCGCTTCGTCTCTCTTGTCTTAGTCCCCTTGTCCGTTGACCGTACGTTGCGTCGCCGCAACACTCCGTGTGTGTGGCATGTCACTGTAGTTTGTATGTAGGATGACGTAGCATCCCCGCTTGGGCATCGTCGTTCTCATTTGAATCTCCCTTCATGACAATTATTCAATGCCTTTACCCAAGTAGGATTAGCCATCCATTTGAATCTATAAATCTATGAATCATATTATTATGACAAAGGCTTCGATTTTGATCAACCGTTACAGTTACTTTGTACCCGTAGTTAATTTGGCGCACATAACAGTACAGAACTATGTGTGTGCAAAACAATAATAATCAAAGGATGTTTGGATATTTACCTTACCAATATATTTACTCATTGATCAAAATATACTTTGAAACGGGAATAAATTCTTTGATGTACTGTGTAAATCGCGTATTGTACCATAAGTTGACTCACAAGTAGGTAAAAGATGTCAGAAATACACAAAGTGATTTTCTCCTGAAGAGGTAAGTAGGTGTCTTTGGTACCTAAACATAAAATAAAAACATGTCCGTCTGCTAAAGCTAGCCATATACAGTTTGTGTAAATAGTCTTAATTTACAGTCGATGTAGAAGAAAACCGCTTTTCAATTTCCCTTTGAGTAAGTTCATATTAATTACCGACAACCCTTACGTTCGTTATTAGTTACCTATTTTAACACGTCACTGCAGTGTAATGCAGTAAGTCACCCCTTTGACATAGTGTAAATTTAATTTATACCTAAGCAGGGTGTAACTTAACCTGGCACGTCCTGCCATCTGGTACTATAATAATGCATGACTTAATGACCTATTGGCTTATTACAGACTCAGGAAAGTTATAATTAGCACTGCCAAGGACGTTAGTTACAGGCATTTTTTTTAATTACGTATTTATGTTTTGTATACGGTATATGGGTACCTACTTTTAATGAAGGTAGGACTGTCTGTAGTAACAAATATAGAATGAAATGAGATTTGAACAATTCTTTCATGGAACATTTCAAATCTATTTTTATCGGAAAATTCAACGATATTTATGTACCTACGTGATAGAAAATTACAAAACCAAATACTTACGGGTGATTTCCCACGTATATATCATATTTATGTTTATTTGTTAACTAGCTGTGCCCGCGACTTCGTCCGCGTGGAATAGTGACTTTTCGGGCAGCATATTTTGAATTACATATACCGTCTACAGACCGGGCATTTGCTGTCCGAACCCTCTGAGAACTCAGGCGAATTTCAGTGAAAGTCTCAGACTCTAGTGCTTGAGCTTCACGATCGGCAGTGAGACGTATTTCTCGTTCTTCCTGTGTTTCCTGAGACCGAACATTTGCTGTCCGAACCCTCTGAGAACTCAGACGAATTTCCCTATCAGTGAAAGTCTCAGACTCACGCGATAGTGTATGAGCTTCACGATCGGCAGTGAGACGTATTTCCCGTTCGTCCTGTGTCTCCTGGAATCGAGCATTTGTTGTCCGTACTCTCTGGGAGCTCAGGCGGATTTCCCTGACAGCAAAAGTCTCAGACTCACGCGATAGCGCGTGAGCTTCGCGATCGACAGATAAACGTGCCTTTCGTTGTTCCCCGTTTTCCCTATTTCGAGTTGTCATCATTCGAGAACGATTTGAACTCAGTCAAGATTCTCGCTGAGTCGAAGTTTCTGCAGCACGAAACCTAGCCTGGTGCAGAGAGCCTTTTGCCTCACGACCTTCCTCAGATTCCTGCGATCGAACTAATCTCATCCTTTTAGCATTTCTGCTACATTGGGAGAGGTTGGATCTTCTTCGAGGCATTCTTACAATAAAATAGTACTTACTACTTAACACACAGTTATTTAGTAAACACGTACTATCGTAAACAATTAAATTATAAATACTTACAGATTATTATACAGTCTAAAATTATCACAGTTTAAGTAATAAGTGTTAAGACGTGTAAACCAAACGTCATTATCATCATCATTTCAGCCGATAGACGTCCACTGCTGGACATAGGCCTCCCCCAATTTTGGGGGGGTTTGCCATAATCGCCACACTTGGCAGGCGGGTTGGCGATCGCAGTATGGTATGGTGGTGGAATGCATAGAGAAGGCTGCTGCCCATTCTCCGGTGAGACCCTTAGTCGCCTTTTACGACACCCACGGGAAGTAAGGGGTGGTGCTATTCTTCTACACAGACAAACGTACTAACTTTATAAAACAAAAGAATTGCTAGAAAAAATAATTACTAACCTAAGCTAATGAACTTATAATTAATAAAGAAAATCAAGAAAAGAAATGCCTAACCTATACCAAATACTTATAATATTTATATACAAACCCTAAATACAAATTAAGATAAGTATACCGAAAATCAGGGAAAGAAATATTTATTTACAAAACCCTAAATAAAAATTAAGATAAGTAAATACCCAATAATCAAGGAAAGAACCGCCTAACCTATACCAAATACTTACAAATTTTTAAAGAAAATTAAGAAAAAGAACCTAACCTACAAACCCTAAAATATAAATAAATGAAATATGCAAACAGTCAGTATTCAAGTGAATCGCAATAATCGAATCCAACTATTCGCCTATACTCTCCAGGATACGTGCGTTCGCTACGAATAACTGAATCCTTATGGCAGCGGCGCGTTTTCTTTTGAAATGGTCATCTCGCAGTTCAACCTGAGGGGTTGTCGACTGCTTAACCTGGCTTTCCTGTGGATGCCTCAATAAATTAAGGCCTCCAGCCAGGCCATAATACACAACTTAACTACACAATATAAACTTAAAAACTAAGCGACTACACGCTAAGGGCACCCCCTGTGGGGTACGGACCTCGGCTTAGGGCGTCGCTGGGAGAGGGCAGCAAGGGACAGGCTGGATTGGAATTATGGCAGCGGCGCGGCTCTCAGCGCGCTTTATACAAGGTGTAACAGAAAGGGGGTATCAACCCTGAAGGAGGTGAATGTGCTCATGAAACTGAACAAATTTCCCCAAAGAACATAGGTCGAAATATGAAAAAAAATTTGGACCTCCCATAGTAATAGTAAATCATTGATGTGCTATTACTATGGAAGGTCCAAAATTTTTTTTTTCATCCTCATTCACCTCCTTCAGGGTTGATACCCCCTTTCCGTTACACCTTGTATATATAGCCACGGACGCGCAGGCGCGAGGCGTTTACGTACTCTGATAGAATACCTTAACAAATGTTCGCCGTGATTCTTTAAATTGACATAACTTTTTTATTTATGAACCGATTGACATGAAATAAACACTAAATGTTAAGTGAAGCTTACTACAATATATTAGTGAAAACCGCATCTAAATCGAATAAGCCGTTTCTGATATTAGCGTGCACAAAAACAGCAGACAAACAGATAAACAGACAAAAAAAAATTTAATTACATTTTCGGGTTTGGCATCGATATAATAACAACCCCTGCTACTTTTTTTTAATATATTTCCATTGTACAGACACCACTTTTCTACAATTTTATTATATGTATAGATAAATTCATATTTATAACTAATAGTCGTTATTAAATAGCTCAAATTTGTGCTTATAAGGATTGGTCGATCAGTCGGTACCTACGTTAAAGACAGATTGATTGTACTACTAACGCGTTGGCGGCATATATTTACATACCATTAAGTAAAGAATCAATTTAGGTCAAGGTTTGGTAAGATGACGCAAGCCTAAACACTTTTTGTTAATAAATAAAAATAGGATTTTGTCGATAAACTTAATTTATTATATGGGTTGGTATAAACTGGCCATGAGGGGGCAGTCGAGCTTTACATCAAGCCAGACGGTACTTACCTACGATTACTACCATTTTTTTCTGATCTGCAGATTTGATCAAATCAAAAGTCATTCATTCAAACTAGGCTGAAAATTAGCACTATTTGAACGTCAAAATTACATAAGACAGTCCCCCAAAACGCCCGTCCTTCACAAATTCCTGTGTGCTTTATCTGGGAAGAACAAGTGGTGCAGCAAACTCCCCAGCAGATGAGGTGTGATGTTTCCTATCAAAATGCTTCTTGGGTTTCCTTAGGTCAACGCACAATTATAGGTACTGAGAATGCTCGTAATTGAATCCCAAATAGGTATATTCGATAGAACCTACATACATGCCCCCGATCAGTGGTCAATGCTCACTCCACAATGTCCAACGTGACCTAATCTTCCTAATATAAGAAAACAAAGGAACATACGGCATGTACTTTATCAGCTATTTATCGCTGGAGTTAAATTCAATAAGGGAATATGTGCTACTTTCTACAACGCTTGTGTACGATAATATGTGCCTTTATGCAGCAAAAACGGTAAACAACTCTCTTTGACTCTGCTCAGGCAAATACATAGGAAAATAAAAACTATGTAATCCAGTGGTTTTTTTTCGAGTCTTGAATAGCAGACAATGGCCGGTGATGTAACAGAAAAACTTCATACCGACTTTTCCCTCGTTTAAAGAAACAGGAACAAAAACTTAATCCATTTAAAAACTATCCGAGTACGGTTCTCTCTCATCCGTAATCTAGATCTGATCGGCGATCTGCATCCATTGAGGAAACGCGGAAGGCGGCGGCGTCCCAAGATACCTAATTACTTACCGATAATAATTGGATTCCCGGTACCGCTCAGATAGTTTAATTTATTGCTCAAAGATTTAAATCTATGTATATTAGAAGAGATGTTTAATTCATGTTGATATCTCAAATACTGTGGGAGAAAGCCTCGAAAGGGCTTGCTATAACAACTTAACAAGTGACTTTTGTAATGTCTTTTCATTATCTGTCCAGAACAACGTTTCGTAGTATGTAGATAGGAGGTATTGAGACCAATCCTCGGACAAATGAGAGCAGTAGGCAGTGTCAGAAGTAGTGATTATTCACAAAATAGAGGCAGTGCTTGCTGGCTAATGGTTCATAAGTAATGCAACAACTCTCACTTAGTTCGTATGTCATTGTAAAACGATATCCTTCATTTATTTTGAGCTACGAAACTGCGGAACTAAAGGGGTACTTACCTACATAAAGAATGTGGTAGTGTTGCTCTAAGCTTTGAATTTTTGATGACAAGACGTGTGTGTCTACCTAAAATATGTAACGATTGACCCTGAGAGTTACGTAAAGATGATGGTATAACTAGGTAAACAACTGTATCTTGTGACAACTATTATGTGTTCGTACAACGTTTACCTTGGCCCTTGACAGTAAGTCGATTCACACTTCTGTGCCAATAACGATACATTTTCAGTGAGATATAAGTAATACGCAGCCTATTTTCCGAAACAACTTAAACTGAAGCGATTTATTCAATTAATTGAATATTATCAGGTAATTAATGAAGGAAAGTGACGTCAATATAATTTCAAACAAAAGTAAACGGAAAGCCCAAGAAATACAGATCAAAACAAGATTCGGCCTTATCGGTGCTAATATTGTTGTCAGGCAAAAATCTAAGAATTTTTCATCTGTAAGATATTTTAATATAGAAAAATATTACGAGCGAATGGTCGGCTGCAGGTGTTCAGAGCTTATCAGATAGGTACCATCAGTTCTTAACTTAATATCGGCATTCCTTTTCACACTTTCGAATGTAAGATAATAATTAAATATATATTTTATAGCAGTAAGTGTCAGCAGGTTAAATTTCGAAATAGCATTATATGATTATTTACATGAAGGGCCACGTCGCTATTAATATTCTAAAGTGTATAAGGTAGGGTGAAGGGCGAGCGGGTTACGCAAGCTCTTGAATAAATTAGTAATAGTTAGGCGAACGTTTGAAAAAACTTGGGTGATGTGTGCGGTGAGGTGTTGCTAAATATACATGAGCCGGAGAACATTGTGGGCCGCCATGGTTCGATTTCAATTACGCATTTATTTATTTATTTATTTAATACTTCAAGCATATAAATGTGCAGAGGCGGACTTAATGCCATAGGTATTTTCTACCAGTAAACCTTTGGGTGATGCAGAGACAAACAGTGGTAGGAGCGGTGCAATCATGAACATTGAGGAATAAATATTTTAAATATAAAGATACACATAAACCTATTAAAATTGAATATATAATATATACCTACTTACATATAAATATAAGCACAAATAAATATACATAAATACATGAATATACTTACAAAAAAAAATAAGTCATACAATGAGAAAATATTACGTTGTGATAATACTGGCAGCTTCCTGTGAATGTGCTCGCGAACCTTAACTTTAAAGGATAATTGGTTGGTTGCCATCCTAATTTCCTGGGGGAGCGTATTCCACAGAGAGATAGACTGAACGAAGAAGGAAGAGTGAATGAAGTCTGTGCGGTGAGTGGGACATTTTTATTATTAGATTTCTTTTGTGGTTGGCGCAAATGTACTGAAAGTGGGGGGCTAGATAACCAGGGGAAGACAGAAAATCAAGAAATGAGAACAAGGTGGTCAGCGCCCTTTTATTAAGGTTAAGAAAACGCATGCCTGTTCTTAATTTTATTATCGTTTCTCCGGCTTACTGCTCGATTTAGCTTTAAGCTCATGTACATAAGCTTATACGTTTACAAGATTTTTGCACCGTGCTTTATATATATAAGTTGGTACTTACAGCTGTATTCTAAAAGGCATAGACGTTATATGACTAAGAAAAGAGCGAGCTTTGTTGAAAAGCTCAGCTTGAAACTAGCAAGATAATCGGGTACTAAGAACGGTGTAGTAGTAAGAGATATTAACTTTTTTTTTAATCTGTGTAGATATGATGATGATGATGGGGCTCCCTTTTCCGCACTTAGACTCCCATTCGGTCCGTTGCGCGTGGGGATTCTGGCTAGCAAAGCCAGCCTAGCTCCGCCCAAAAGCACAGAAGCTTCCTGGGAGCTTCACATGCTTCACGGAGTGACCTCATTGTTCCGAGGATTTCTGCACGTTGAGAAGCCACGGCCTCGCATTCCAGAATGACGTGGGTGGCTGATTCCTCGGCGTCGAGGCAGCCCCTGCAGAGGGGGCTGTCTGTGGCGCCTATGTTAAAAAGATGTTTGTTAAGGGGGTTATGGCCCGTAATTGTCCCTATTATTACTCTAAGGTTTTTTGGTTAGCCGCGGGTGTATCATTGGCAAAGCCAGTTTTGACTGTCTACAGTCTGTTGCTCGTGACCATCTGTTGTTATGGAGTTCGGTCGATCTTTGGCGAATCCACGTACGAAATTGCGAGAAAGGCATGGGGAGAAGTGGGTACGGGCCTAGCACCTTCATATCCGAGCCTCTCTTCGCAAGTTCGTCAGCAGCATCATTGCCCAAGGATCCACTGGAGAGTAATACGATTGAACGTCGATAAACTCTCCAGAGCCAGATGGCACTCAAAAATTAGTTTATTGTTAGTTTGTTTGTTTCCTAAAGCTTTGAGCACAGATAGGCTGTCGGATAGGAATCTGTGTAGATATCTGATAGATAATCTGTGTAAAATCTGTGTAGATATTTAAAGTACCTATCCATAGAAAAAACAGCATTGTACTCGTAACGAAGTAGTAGAAAAATTGTCGTAACAATAATAGACATAAAACTTGTATAATCACAGGACATGAAGCAGGTACCGAGAACCCTCTGCGACAAATTAGCAGTATCGCGGTTACCTCACCTTTGCACTGTCGAAGTTAAAATATTAAAAAAGTCACTTAGCAGTAACAGACGCGCCCTCTTCGCGCCGCGCCCTCTATGTGCCCATTTACCTCTCCCTCGGGAAATGACACACAAATACATATAACGAACACGAATTTATCAACAATTATACGTAGGTAATACGTTTAAGTGCCCTTCGAACATAAAGCTTACACATTGTAAAATGACAACTATCCAAATGTTTTTGTTAGGCTTTCGTGAAAATGATGAAAATAGGTAATTGATTGATTTTGTGTCCTGAAACTTACCTTGTGTTATTTTTTAATTTCAATGCTTTTAGTTAAAATTGTTTTTATATTTACCAACATGTGTAAGCTCGTTCATTCATAAAAGTTTCACACATAGATATCCCTACTAGGTAGGCACTTCGAAATTTATTTATTTCTAATTTCCTGTGACAAACGGTTTTTAACGGCTTACTTAGCACGTTAAGCCGTTGGTCCCGGCTGTCATTCGTGGATCTTTGACAGTCGTTACGGATAGTCAGAAGCCCGAAAGTCTGACAACCAGTCTTACCAAGGGGTATCGTATTACCCAGTAACTGGGTTGTGGAGGTCAGATAGGCAGTCGCTCCATGTAAAGTACTGGTATTCAGCTGCATCCGGTTAGACTGGAAGCCGACCCCAACATAGTTGAGAAAAGGCTAGGCGGATGATGATGAATCATTGTTTAGTTCTCAGATTACTCTATAACAGAAGAATCTGTACAATGTCCATTCTTACACACAATTTCGAAAAAAAAATTGGTAGATAAGTAGTAAGAATACGTCTAGTTATGGACGAAATATGTTTGTCCTGCTTTTCGGATTTCTCAACCGTATACTGCCCGACCGCCTGAAAGTTAATATACGCTAGTGGTATGTGACATGGAAACGGACATAGGCTACTGTTTATCCCAGTCACAAGTGAGGCCGCGGGCTAACGCTAGTGCTAAATAATATATCACCGCCATGCGCCAGACCGCTTCCGTTCGAGGCAGACTAAAAACAAGCGCCAGCGACACACTCCACAGTTAATGCAGATGAGATCTACTTACGTACACTCTACAGTGCATTCCACATTTTCAGAGTATTTCAGACCAAAGCAAATTATTTATTCATGATTGCAGTGTACATTTTCTAATAAAGCAAGAATCCACTTGAGATGTCGAGCGAGCGTTACAAATGTGTAGGACACGCGGCAGCGCAGCCGCCAAGTTCTCCGCGAATACCATTATCGGCACAAACAACCATGATCCGGCTCCCACGGAACTCGGTGCATGTTTTTTAAGTGTGGCTCGGGAAGCGCGTTGACGCCGCATCACCGTCGGAGCGGAAACTGCGTAATGAAGATGAATGTGACAGTAAATGAATGTTCAAGAAATATGACTTGAAATAATAACCTTAGATTTGACGTGTGATGATACATATATGCGAATTTTTATAATAAAGTGAACGTGAAAATGTGAGCCATCAGATTTATTAAAATAAAGATTAGATGCCGCATCCAACAACGGATGGCGTGGCGTACCTATTCATATAAAGCATTCTTTAAACCAAAAGTTTCAACATTTTAATTCCCGCGGCGCAGATCACATTTGTTATGTAAACTGAGTCAGTAGTTACAATCATGCATAATTCTGTAGCGTATGTACAGGAATAGAGTAGAGAACCCGCTTTTAGTTTAAAAAAAAGGTGTAAGTGTCTAAGCTAGGGTAAGATTGTCGCGGACGGGAAATAAGTAACATCTCATTTTGCTAGAGGGAATCAATTATTTAAGGATACACCCTCTGAGTACGCTCTCTGTAGGTATACAGAGCAAAAGAAACTCCGTAAATACGTTTGTAGGTATGTCTACTTTTGGGACTAGGTAGCCATTACAGTAAGCATTACTTAGTATGACAGCGTGATTCAATGTAGATATTAAAATGAATATACGATTTTATACAGAAGCTTTGTAGAAATTGTAAAATTATTTTTACAATTAGAATGAATGGAATACGCAACAGCGAATTCGTTAGAATGGGCAGTCCAATACCTAACGTATGAACGCTTTTTGTCAGTAAAGTTACAAACAATCACATTTACCGTCGGCGTCGGATCAATGCTATTTATTCCAGCTTCGCAAATTAAAATGAAAACTGCCTTAGAAACACCAGAGGATTAACTTCTAAGCTCATTTCAAAGCTTAGCCCCTAATCAGTGAAGTTAATTAATGTCTACGTCGATTCAGTTTTAGGGCATCGTCTGATAACCTGAATACTCTTGTATCCGTAGCCACAGCGAGATTCAGCCATCAAATATTCACGTGTGGAGGTATGGTTGCCGTTTTACTGCCTCCCCTCCCCGCGCTCTCCCCCCGGCCTCCTAAAACTCCTCGCAGGCCCACTCGCGCCCTCAAACGACCCTGTCTGAAACAACTGAATGTGCTAAAATCAATAACTGTTGTTTGACGACAAAACTTTTACTCTAGACGTTGAGCTATTTACAACAAAATGGGTGCTCGCCGAAATAGTGCTACTACAGAGAAAAGAAGGCAAAGTCATGACTTCTCAGAAATAAACAAGTCTCCACTCCACCTGGTACGAAACGGGTTTTCAAAAAAACGAGTCGATCAATATAAAGAACTCAATATTACCTATTATGTATTACAATAAAAATGTATCAATGATTATATACTTACTACTGAACATTCAGCACAAAAAGGGAGAATTAAACCTCTCTACAGCTATTATGGAATATAAATGTTACATAAATACCGTTTCATGCTCCCGTCGTCGTCCCTTTAAAGTTCGCTAAATACTGCAATGACGAGTTAAGGCCCCTCGTCGAAACTCAATAAGAACCGCGACTGAGCCCGTCAAATTATTATACCCACTCCGTAAATAAAGTTCAAGAGAATGTTTTTATTTATTATACTGTAAAGCGGACATCAACGCGAGATGTTTTACGTTACTGAAATTATAATTCTGAAGTCTACACATCTTTTTATGTCTACGAATTAATAGTAATAATCTACATACTTACCTATAAGGTACTTATTATGTTTTCTATATAAACTCACTGCAGCGTAAAAATTTTTTAATTGCACAACATTTTTTAAAATGTCACCAAATTAATACGCGACCTTGTCTAATAACTTCCATTTTAAACTAATTTTACTCGGATTATAACTAATCCGTAAAAGTAATAAAACTTTCGAAAGGAAAGTCGTAATATATTCACGTACCTACGTCGTACACGCATCTTAGTATAATTTATTTTTTTTACCTATCCAAAAATCCAATGCATAATTAAATAGCGTTAATAATATGTTATTTTGGTGCGGGGTTTCAATTTTTCCTGACTCGAGAGTCGACCCGCCACCCCGCAAAAGAGGTCCAAGAAGATGGTTAGGTTAGTTGCCTCGGCCCGTAGAGTCCGCAAACCGCTACAGACCGAGCCGGCTAAAAGCAACGGAATCGAGTCGGCCGGACCACTATATGCTGTCGCAGAAAATCTCTATAGCGAGATTCAGGATTCGACATAAAAAGTACAACGCCATCTAGTTGCCTTATTTAAAATTAATCCCGTAGTTTGCCAGTCGTTCATGTTCAATAAATTAAAAGCTTGGAGTTTATAATCCCGTTTTTGTACACCTATGTTTTTATAATATATCGAATGACGGCGTTATATTTATGGAGTTTTAACTCCCTTTGCTTTGCCAGGTAGGCAAACTTTAACCGTGGCCACCGTGGGAAATATTTTTAACTGACTTTGTCGGTGCAAAGAGGCGTAAAATTTCTACGCTAAAACTGTATATGCAGTTTTTTTACAGTTACGATTCGTTCCCTATACCTCGGTGTTTACCTACTTGCTATTTGTTTCATTCTCGTTAGCTCGTAACCTTGAATGCGTTATAAACTTTTGCAAAGGGTTTATGTATACAGATGAGCTGAGCAGGTACCTACTTCCTGTGTGTAGGTAGGAAGAATAAATAGTTATAGCTGCAACGTTACTTTTATTAAATAGTAATGGTTTTTAACCCCTGATGTAAGCTTCGACAAAGCTATCATGTAAATTAAAACAATTTGGCAAATGGCGTGTGTGAAATTACACCGGCATAACGAAAAAAGAATTAATAATTGTTTTACAATTACTTTTATTGTAAACTTTACTGCATTTTTTATGTTTATTTTTAACAATGGTATAAAAAACCGTGTTGGTTAATGACTGCTTTCTCTTTTTATACGGCATTATGTCCGGTGTATCGGTGTGATATCACCCGCGTGGTTTCCGCGGCCGGCACAGGATGGGCTTGTGGTTAAAACAACCGATAGCCACCCCGCTATAAGACTACTTCATTGAAACCTAACCGGTCCACCATTTCCTCTCTGAGGCAACATCCTCTATACGCAACTTTTTTTCTATGGATATGCGGCACATTCACAAGTGTGTACTTGTGAATTTATAATCGAATGTGTTATTAAATCTGGTTTGCTGTGTGCATACTGAAATTAAACGTTGGTTATTTTTCATTCGATATGTAGAACATTAGACGGACATTTTATATGCCTAGTGCATAAATAGCCACAATAATATTAAAACTGCACTTTATTGTTGTTACTGTTTTCATAATCACCTAGTTAAACTTTATACTTAAGTATCTAAAGTAATTTCGGTCTATCTCGTGTTAAAGCTTAAAAGACTCACGATTAAAGTTTTTCATGTCCATCGCTTTGCCAATACTTACGATTTGTTATCTACCGTGGCGGAAATTTGTTCTCTTATCGCGTTCCTGTAAAAATTCGCATTAGCCACCCTCTACCTGCCGTTACATGGAAATTAAAATCCTGATTCGTTCGACTAAAACGTGCTGTAATAAAAGTAACGAAATTGACAATCTGGTACCTATCTGTACCTACATGTACCATGTATGTGGTTGATAATTATGGAGCTTGTGTATACGTAAAGATTCGATAATACCGAGCAATTTCCGCTGGAACACAATCAAACTGAGCTGTAATTGAGTTTAGTTTGCATCGAGTAGGTAGGTATCTACTGTTTGAATTTTGGCGTTATGAGCAATTGTGTAGTGAATTGCATTAACTTGATTTGGTATTCAAATCTCGGTACATCAATGTTTAGAGTTAAACATTCTTTCATTTGTTAGCATAAGGAGATTCGCTTAAAGACAGAAGTACAATCGGATAAAAAGTAATTTTATTCATTATTACGAAACATCAGAGAAAATAAAAAAAACCTTACAGACATCGTTACTAATCAAAAATAAATGCCCTTTAGGTTTGTTGTTTGTTTTTATTTTTTTATTTTTAATCCAATTTTTTTCTATATCCTTGTTTCATTGCTCTTCCTAATGAAGAAGAAAACGGCAATAATTCGCATAATTCTATAGCAATTTTAAACTTACTTTTTAACCCTTTTTAATAATACATACTACCTATACCTACAAATGCACAAATAGTAGTCGGAGCACATATTTGTGTCGATTAATCTAATTTCCCAAAATAGCCATCCCAATTTCAATCGAACAACAAACCGAACAAATTAATGAGACTACATGTGACCTACAAACAGAACATCGTTTTAAAAGGGGTGTTTGCGACTCCACAAGATCAGTCGTGTCGTGTTCCGAGCCGGGGACTGGGAGCCGGGAGCTGGGAGTCGCTGGCGTCTGGGCACTGAGCAAATATTCCCGGCGCATTCCCCGCTTCCTTCCTCCCCACTTTGCACTGATAAAACTGAAATTTAGTTCACATTTCGAAATGAAACTCACCAGATTATTTCACATGTTGAAATTTGATATTGGATTATGTGCCTATGTACCACTGGTCGGGTTATTTGGGGGAGGGTTTTATATGAATGTTTTAGAACTCTATTTTCTATGAAATCTGCGTTATATAGGAAGTTTAAGATGGATGAATCCATTGCAGAGCAATGGATTCATTAAAGAAAAATGTGTGCTACAACCATTTAAAAACATTGGATCAATTTAAAAAGGTATAATATACTTAAAAGTAATAATAAATAATGATAGACAAAACCTACTAAGTTATTTTTTATGCTAACAATTCCTATGTTAACCCGACTAGGTTTTCCCATTGAAGATGCAGTTTTAAACAGTGACGCCATTACGCCAGCTACGGCGTAGGCTGAACTAGCTCGCCTTATGAATCCATTATGAACCATTTTATGTCCCATCTCCTGCCTGGCACAGAAACCTTATCTTAACCATTTGTCACCTGCAGCAAGAACGGAATTAAAGCACAACATTGCCATGCAGACAAAATGTTCCTTCAACTTATAGTTATGCGGAGTCTTACTTTTACGTGACCAATTAACCACAAGAATGAATGAAGATTTCAATAAGTTTGCCTAAGTCACGACTTTATGACGGTAATTTAAACAAATGTCAGACATTCTGTAATACTGTAATACCCATCCGTCACGCCCCGACGTAACGGGTTCTTACTTTACTTTGATATTTAGAAAAAATTTGTAACCAAAATAATGATAATCTCTTCAACAATATTCGAGACTAACCGTTTTATGGATTGAAATAACTCTCAAATAAGAGGCACGCTACGTTTCATAATCGCATTACTAAAATGTCCGGACAAAAGTAGGTACATACAAGAATTTCCACGAGATCCGCAGATATACCTCGGTAGGTGGTGTAACGTCATTTTACTCTCGGAAAGCGAAAACGTAACCGTAAATTACATTTATTTAGAGCAGTATCTGACTTGATTTATTCCCTTTTTATGGTACTTAGCACATTCACGGCGGAAGAAAATGTATACCAGCTGAAAATGAAAAGAGAAATGTATTAGAAATTTATTTTTCAGTCATTGTGGTAGCTGTATAAATCACAAGTAACAATAATTTAGCTTCAGACATGGGCATTGTTGTTACGAATATTTATTTCAGATTACTTTAACGCCTGGGTAATCGTCTTCTAACCACGTTTATTAGGCGCTTAGCGCATAGGCTCGCGTCTACGACTAACTATCTACGACTCTCTTGGCGAATACACTGAGTATCTGTTACGAAATATCGTCAAACAAACGGTATCGTGCAAACTGTAAAAAATATTAGATTATTGAGTATACTAACAAAACATTATATATAAAATAAAATTCCATACAAAAATGGTACAGATCGGAATACAGCACCTTAAACGTTTGCAAATAGCTACAGCTATTCAACAGCAGTCGTTATTGTGTCGTGTCGTTTTAGGATAAACTGTTAATGTAATCAAATAATGCTGGCATGTCGCGAGCTGGTGTAGCTAACGAGTAGATATGCCAACATGGCCGCGGGAGCCCGTGTCGAACAGCCCTCGATGATTAAAACCAGCCCAGTTGATTACGTTGCATGTTTCTACCCTTTCACCGCGTATGAATACCGACCGATAGCTTTATTTAGGTTAAATATGTTTCGCATACTTTTTCCAAATTGCTTCGGTGAGTGCTTTTAGTTTTTCCTCTAATCTATTGGAAACGCAAATAAATACCTAAATAAGACATGTCCATAATTATAGTATAACACGATAGGTCTACATTTTTCCGCTCTTAATTGCTCTGGTAAATAAAACATCCAAGTTAGTTTGCCTAATCCGATTTCTTTTAAAGTATTCTGCCCTCAATAACATAAATAAACAACAAAATCTACACATGGTTAAAGATACAGTCACATAAAAAGCTTAAAAGATTTAGGTCACCAAAGAAAGAAAACATGTTTCCAAAAATAAACATAGGTACCTACCGATTACCGTACAGCGCTCCAATTGACGTGTTTATAATAAAGGCTTACAATAACCAGAACGCGGATTACGTCGAACAAACTAGATCATAGCCATAAGCCGCGATGTTGTGCGGTGATTACCATGAACGTCGGCGTAATCAATTGATTCGCGAATTGTGGTGCGCACAGTATCAAAAGATTCATAAGCCGATACAGGAAACGGCGCGATTAAGCTGAACGGAGCGGAAATTACGCGCCGCCGGCAGCCGTCTCCGAATCTAACAATGCACGATATTGATCACATCTCTACCTACCTACGTATTGTATGTATTAACTCAATGTTGATTGCTGACGGAATGTGCTCCTAAGTACTCCTAACGTACATTTGTTCACAGAATGTTCCGTGGATTAAATCGGAATCAGTTTTTAAGGCTTCTGTTTGCTATACTCAAATCTGTGGCCTTTAATGTCCCTCAATCAGGACTTAACTACTTTGTCGCAAGTAAACCCCAATTAAGCTCACGTTGAAAAATGAGAGAACACATCGTGAAAAAGGATTAACCGAAATTCGTGCCCGAAAAGTGTGAAATGAATATAATTTAATTATTTTGGGTCAGATATATTAAGCTGGTAGCTCGGCAGTAAAGAAAATTAATATTTTGCAGCTGAACGCCTCCCTGCTAAAATATTTTATACCGCACTCGTTCTGTCCACCACAGACTGTCCTAGAGCCACTAGAGCATTTTAATTTTGCTGCTATTTCATTTCTTGGTTTCTTACTTGATTTAGTGGTGCGACAAATTACTCGAACAAGTGAACACACAATATTATCGTGTAATTTAAAAGGAGTCGTGCTGACCAAATTTTGCTTGTAGATTAACTTAGTAATAGTTTTAAGCTAAAATAATAGGAGCATTACAGTAATAGTGATATGAAAGCGGCATCAATCATATCTGCGGTGGGTGTCGAATGAGACGGCGGCGGAGCGTGCCGAACGATTTGATGTGTGACGCTTCCTTAGATCGCTCAGCACCATTGAGACGTTTTTGATTGCATTCCCGACATTCTTCGGCTCTTAGACCCTTTGGACTGTGAGCGATCACAGTTAAAATCGGAATTTAGATTGCATGTTAAGGAGGCCGGCAGTTTTTTAAGAAAAAGGGAAGTCGTCTATTGAGATTCCGAAGCGGAGCAGTGTGGGAGGTAGCTAGCTGTGCTTTACTTCCTGAACAGCTAGATTACGTGTTAATGAGCTTTTAGGTAATTCACTGAAAAGTTTTTCAATGTTATTAGTGTCCTCCATTTCAGCGTGGCTATCTTCACAACAGCGACTATTAACACCACTAGATATTCCTTTGTTCATGTTTTCTTTCGTCTGATTGAAGTATGCTGGTATAGTCAACGGTCAGATAAATGTAATAAAGCCAAGAGTGGGTGATCAAAGAGTGGTTGGTGGTTTGTGTGGTATGACTGCTTTGGCTGACATGACTGTCTTTAAGTTTTATAAAGCTAAAGCTATTCTATGTCGAAGTTAGTGCAAAACCTACACCGTTTTACAGTAGCTTGTTTTTATGGACTTAATCTTATTTACATACTATGTAAATAGATTGACGCAATCTTACATAAGTCAAGCTCCCAATAAGTAAGTGATCTTGTAAACTGAAAACCAGATCTAGCTGTCACGTAGGAGCTATCGCTACGGATGTCCCGACGTACCCTAGATGCGGCTGCGTCTGCCGGAGGACGCCAATCAATCATGGCGGCCGCTGACAGCGCCAGCTGCTGGCGACGCGGCGGCACTACTCACCCGCTTCTCGCCGCCATCATTAACTTGTGGTCACAAACAAGCGCTGATTAAAACAACGCCTGCTAACTAACACACAGCTAATATTGACAAAACACTCATGTTTATGAATCCTGCTGTCGTTAAATATTGGTTCACCATTCATTCAGTCACAACAAGAAACACTGTAGATACCTAGTCAACATTCATCATCATTCGTTGAATAATAAAAAACATAAGTAGACCAAGAATCTTTGTAAACATTTATGTAGCAGTTTTAATTGGCTAAGCACATAAATAGTATAGAAACAGGAACATTTCCAAAATAAAGGAGTTTCTTTTACATTCTTAGTGACTAGAGTTTTAATTCAAACAAACTCCCAACTATCATCTATTGCAAGAATATTGCAAAAAGAAGAAATCGCCATCTTAAGTAATCTCAACAGCGGGCTATTTCCTGTAAAATCGACTTCGTTCATATCTCCGAGATAAGTAGCCCACTGAAATCTGAAGAACACAATACGGAGCGCGACCGCTTCGAGCACTTTCAGCGCTTTTATTCACGGGCAGCCCAAGCGTGACCACAGATAAAATATCACAGTAAGAGCTGAAAACTGGCACTGGAAAGTGCTAGTAATGTAGCTTGATGTGTTTCTTCAGAATTCTGGTGATTTTCCGTGTGCAGATGATTGGATATACGAATTTTCTTTAGGATATAAGACAACGACACTTCACGCACATTGTTTTTCATACAATCCAATCCAATCCAATCCAATTTATTAGGATGCTGATTTCACAACAGATATTTCTGAAAATTCAAATCATTAGACAATGACAGAGCCTCGTTTAATGTCACTTTATTTTTGAAATTGTACTTAGGTGTCAGAAGTTACAATTGCCGTAACGCTATAAAGGTATGATACACAAAAGTAAAATATTCCTTCTTAATAGCTATAAATAGATTTGAATAATATGAAAATAGCCGTCTAAACAAAGGCAGCAAACGTGTTTAATTAAAATATACTATACCCATTGATGGGGTTTAAGGAATTTAATCTCCCTTTGTTGTAAAACTAGCGGACTATCATTAAATTGGAAATGATGCCACCGTAACATAATTGCATTGGACGGTTTAACACAGTTCTACAATAACCGCACCCACAAAACCGTATAATGAAATTGTTCTTCTTCTACATTTAATATCACGTACGCATCAACCTTACGTGGGGCGCTTATAAGCTTTCTACGTGATATGTGTGAACCCTAGATATCAATAAAAAAAACAACCAGGAAAATTATCTATTGGGAGAATTATTTATCTTTTTCATACGCTGAAGGCTACACTGTACGCCGATTTTATACTTCTTATACTAGCTTCTGCCCGCGACTACGTCCGCGTAAGATACGTACTTTCCTCTAAAAATTTCGAAAATGTAGTATATTTATGATCTTTATCATTTATTTAGATAAATAAGGATTCGGGCCAATTTTAAAGTTTATAGATCAAAGAGATCAGATTTTTCAAATAAACTGTTTCCCCCGCTTTTCACCCCCGCAAGGGTGGAATTTTTAAAAATCGTTTGGGATGTGTTCATAAATTGACTCAAAGATCCATACCCATTTTCGGGGTAATAGAAGCAATCCGTAAAAACTTTAACCTTTTCCACCTTGGTAGAATCGAAGTCGATGTTTGAAAACCCCTGAAACTCGGTACTACTAAAAAGCATTACCGAGTTTCGAGTTAATTCGACAGCAGGTTACATATTTTTCTAACCTATCAACTTTGTCACCCCCTAAATCCTCTGAGAGGGTTTTTTTTTAAACTAATAAGTGACAATCTTAATTATTTACAGAGCCAAATATTGCCAAGTTTCAAGTTTATTAACCAAATGAATAAGATTTTTCATATAAACTGTATCCCCTCTTTTTATCCCCATAGGTGTGGAATTTTTTAAAAATCGTCTCGGATGTTTCTATAACTTGACTGATTATTTATACCAATTTTCAAGTTAATCAAGCCACGTAATAAAATATTCCCCTGCGAAATTGACTACCCCCTTTTTTTTAAAACCCCGATCCACTTTATTATTTATTTTGGTATAAGATAAAACTGAGTTTCGAGTTAATTGGACCGCGCATTAAATTCTTCCATACTAAATTTGACACCAAGGATTTAACAGTTTAGAATTCCAAAAAATTACGAACTTTATAATTTACTTAGATAAGTATTAAAGTTCAAATTTGTTTTTTTCGAGTTAATCAAGCCACTCATTAAAATCCCCTTAAAAATCGAATTACCACTTGTCCCTTATGGGGGCAATTTTCGAAAACCGCATACACTTTATTATTGTTTTTTTTCTGTCAAAAGTATTACCGAGTTAATCGGACCGCGCGTTATGCGAGTATTCAAGATTTTTCTTATAAACTGTATCCCCGTTTTATGCCCCCGCCGGGGGTGGAATTTTGTAAAATCGTTTGGGATGTTCATTACTTGAACCAAAGATTGTTTATACCAATTTTCGAGTTAATCAAGCCACGCAGTAAAGTCTTCCCCTGTAAAATTAACTTTTCACCCCGTTAGGGGTAGTTTGTCGAAAAAACCAGATACACATCATTCTTTATTTTTGGTCTCAAGTAGGTATAAATACTGAGTTTCGAGTTAATCGGACCGCGCGTTAAAATTATTCCATACAAACTTTGACACCTCCCAATCCAAGGGGGATTGGGAGGACTGACTAGAGGTAGTTTAGAAAAACAAAAAATGTCAAATTTCATAATTAACTTAGATAAGTAGGTATTAGTTTCAACTGAAGGAATAAGATTTTTCATACAAACAAAATCCCCCTTTTCACCCCTTAAATTTTCAAAAACCCCTTCTTAGTAGATACCTACTCTTCACAAAGAACATGGGCCTCCAAAATTCATGTATCTAGGACCAGCGGTTTAGGCTGTGCGTATATCAGCCACTTAGGACTTTGAATTTTATTGTATGTTACTAGCTAACCCGGCAAACGTTGTTTTGCCATATAAATTATTTCTAGCTGCCCGGCGCTACTTCACCTTACCCTACCCTACCTCTACCCTATTCCTACCCTACACCTACACTACTTCTACCGTACTCCTAGACTCCTACCCTACTTCTACCCTACTCCTACCCTACTCCTAACCTACTCCTACACTACTCCTACACTATTCCTACCCTACTCCTATAAGTAAATAAAAAAAAACTGGATAAAAATATCCTATGTCCGTCTCCTGGTTCTATTAAGCTACCTCCCCACCAATTTTCAGCCAAATCGGTTCAGTCGTTCTTGAGTTTTATATAGTGTAACTAACACGACTTTCTTTTATATATATAGATTACGGCTAATAGCCGAAGTACGGCTACACCTGGTTTTAACCAAACTTAACCTCGGGGTGCCCTTCGCTCGCTCTTGCATCCTATGTCGACGGAACGCCGCTTCACGGGGCATTTCTGTGTAAGAGGTTTAAAGTAACCTATTCAAACCTAACCTCGGGGTGCCCTTCGCTCGCTCTTGCATCCTACGTCGCCTCCCGAAGTATACACGAACCGCATGTGGCCGGCTGCACGTAGTTGTACCCGGCTAAAACTAGGTGCACTTCGGCTATTAGCAGTGACATATATATTATTATTATCCACATTTTCATTTTCAATTATGAACAGGGTCTGTCCACAAGCAGGAATAGTAGTGAAAACTAAAATTGTAAAGTAACCAACGCTGTTCCATCAATATTTCATTAAAAATGAACCTCGCTTCGTAAATCGCAAAGTAATAAAGTTCTCAATAGGTACGGCTATGGAGTTGTAAAATATAAAATGAAGAGTGTATTTCCTTGTTACAGAGCCTGGCGCCTGGCGGTGGTCGGATGCAGCGCGCACTGGTAAGATATCCACTTGACTTTGTTTCTCTCTTAAAAACTATTCGCTAATTCGCTCCACTCAACTACTTTGGCTTGGTGCCTCTCCGCTAATTATACTTCCACTTAACAGTATAATATTTTCACAAAAATATTGTAGTTCAATTCTTTATTAGTTTTCTTTAAGGATTCTAGTAAAACTTCTTGCAGTGGAAACTTTTTTTAAATTTTACATCAACATTCTTTAATTCATGGGAAACAAGCCGGATCCGTAACGTTAATAATAGTAGATTATGCACCGAGGGGCTAAAGTTGTGTCTTAAGTCACGGGCGTCATATTGAATCTCGAGCGCAATGAAGGATTCGGGATTTAACTCACGAGCGAAGCGAGGGAGTTAATACAAGAATCCTGAATGCAGCGAGGGATTCAAGCTAGCCCAAGGCAAAGACACCTTTAGCCCAGAGGAGGATACTCTACTTTTTACACCTACTTTGAGAAAATAATAGCCATAGTACGAAAATTCGTGCCTTTATTGCGTCTACCAATAAGAGTAGCCAAGACACGATCAATTCGATTTAAAAAAAAGAAAGTCTTTTCTACGGTTTTGTCGTGTGTGTCTATTGATATCACTCTCATGGAAGTGGCGTTTGTGTAAACTAAGCTTTATACAGGGCTGGTAGAATGGTTTTGGATGATGGGCTGTATGCAATTTGAATTTAGAACGTCATTGGAGACGCTCGTAAAAATAGAGTATTTTTGATAAAATGTGATAAATCGACTGTAGTATAGATAGGTTTTATTATTTATTTATTTATTCACAAAATCCACAGCAATCTTAGCGCAGTTTACTTAAAATAAATTAACTAATGTTACAGCCAATTACTATTACGGTATTACGGCGCTGTACGGTATTTGTTATTATTAATGCCAGTTTTAATGTTATTCCAGTCCTTTTAAAAAATGGTTCGTAGTTATCTAATTATTCTTACAATATTATGTCTTCGAAAACATGGCAACGATATGAAGAAGCAGTCGTTATGATTTTGTAGGAAATCGAGAATATCATCCACGCGTAGTAAGGGTTTCGAGAATAGCTTTCCTCTTTCTGGCACCAAAGGGTGTTTGTTAGTACTATACTGCCAATTTAGCTGAGCATGTGAGATTCCAAATTCAAATCACATTATTGACCAGCGGGTCATAATGAAATCCAGTACAACATTATTGACCGGCTGTGCCCCCGGCCACTAATGACTCACTTTAGGTTAAGGTTGCTTAACATATAATTTGACATTTTCGAGCAGGTGGTGTGAAAAATACCTTATTACCATTCCCAGACAATCACAATATACTGTAATATGTCCCGCTCAATCCCACCTAGGTAACTGAAAAAAAACTAGCGGCGATGTATTGAACAATTTACTTAATACGTCAGAGAAACTGGCCCGAAAGGCTTCAACCAATTACCTATTGTTAGTGGTAGTGCAGATGTAAGGGCCTACAGGGCAATTTATACACGCCAGTCATTTCATTACACCGAGATAAGGGTCTTGTGAATATTTGCGCTCAATTTGGCACATTTATGTTTTGGCGTTGAGCGACGTGAGTGAAGAGCACTGGCCGAGCACAAATCTTTGTCTTTATTTATAAAATGGAGATGTGTCCGGTGAGGGTGAAATAACAGAACTTTGAACAAGACTGCGCCAGTAGCATCCAACATTGAGGCTGTTAGGGTCTTACACACATGCACGTAATTAGATTCGGATATCATGGAACCAATAGCAACTCGACCAAACTCGTAATTGGCCCTAACTGCAGCTCCAGTGTATAATTGGTCGGAATCAAGTTGGCCGCGTGCGGTATCCGTTGACGTCACACTCGAATGCGAAACGCTAACTAGTGGCACTCAGCTCGGCCAACACGAGCGCGGGCAAGGCTCACGATTCGGATAGTATGTCCCCTCAACTCGGACGAGCTCAAATAATCGCGTTATCGTTGCGATATTCCCGGGAGCCACGGAGCGGGGAAGGCTGAACGAGTAATCCGCTTTGGTCGCGACAGTCACAACTTTGTCGATCGCTCTTCTGAATTCTCTACTTTAAACTTGCATGCCACGACAAAAGAGTAATAAGATTCGTTCACGGGTAACTTTCTTAAACCTTTAAACTCAAACTTAGATTTTTATTCGGTATACTAATACTTTGAAAAATGTCGGCGTTTGCGGCGACACACTTTTTGAATACCATGTTTATTGAACACGTCCTCGACGCGTAAACTCCGGGCGCATGTACGTCGTGTATCTCTCACATTCATATTTGATTTACGTGTTCAGTATTTATACGTATACATTTTATATTGGGTGAACAATAACAGTTTTGTACTTTTTTCTTTGATACTTGTATTGATCACGAATGCTCCAATATTAATACAATAATATTGTCGGCACGATAGCACGAAACGTTGAAACTAAAGTTGACAGTTAGTACCTAGATACTGTTTCCCCGTACAGACAATAGGCTTCGGTGGGTATTAAAGTAAGGTCTCGTGCTATATGATAAAGGGAGACAATCATCGCAAGCAGCGCGTCGACGACACTGCACGGACTCGCTTGCTGCATTATATAACTGCATTCTGCATTTCGTACCCAGTGTAAACTTTGTATCTGTAGTGCAGTGTTTGCGAATTTATGAAGCGACGTGCCTATTACAGTAACACCACGTGAATTCACGTGATATATCACTGTTTAACTCATTATTTTGAACATTTAACTGCTAAACTGTTTTCGTCCATATCCTGATGAATGTATTGCTACTATTGGTAGCTATGTGTGTACAAATATGTGCGAGCAACACCGAACACGATACACACGTATACTTCAAATTTATCGGCAACTATTTATTATATTTCGGGCGCCTCGAACAGAAATGGTGATATGAAATGTCTATAAAATATAAAAGGCGGCGTGTAGTATTTTCGGTGAGAAAGTCATTTTACTGGGCGTCCCTTCCTGCGCCAACCCGACCGGTTCCCGTCTTCCATCACTCATTCCGGTCACGAAATAGCTGGATATGTGTGTACTGTGTACCTACATGATATTTCTGCCGCAACACAGTCGCGGAAGGGTTCGCTTAGAAACTGGAGAAGGTAATCATTTCTCTACACTAGTTTGGAAAATAATGACGGAACTGTCAACGAAAATGATTACGTTTTTGTATCTCTAAATACGTACCTATAAATCCTATTTACAGTTGTGTATGTGAAGTGATAGCTACGTGTAGCAATAATAAAAGGTTCTCCAAGCTTATGATAATCTCACGGAAAAGTTTCTATAAAAATACCCCTTCATTATTTTCACGAGCTCAAAAATGTAAATACTTATTTTAAAATCAAAAAGCGCATTGCAAATGTTCATTTAAATAAAGGTTCTTGTTTTGAAATAAAACGCGCTGTTGTATTTTTATTCGGAGTGCAGCGCGGGAGGCGTTTCGAGCAGCGGCTTGTGAGAACGTATGATATTCGCGTGTACGAGTGTAGTGATAGGCTTTCATGAGACGCTAGCTGGCTGGCTGCTGGCTGGCAACACTCCACGGTTGTGCACTGACACCTCGTACGTACGTCACATACTTACTTGAACATAGCTTGTGTTGTGTTCTTATCGTAAAGTAAAATAAAGTTATCTGTGAAGATCTAAAAGTAGAATTATTGTAACCAATAGGTTGCACTTGTAAAAGTTGAGAGTAATTTAAAACTTACTTAATCAAAATATTTAAAATAATCGTAATAAATAACGATGTAAAAAGATAAATATATACCTACTTGTATTAATATTCATTTGGAAATAAGAAAGTTCGACAGGAAGAACTGTCAATGCGTTAAAGTCATTCCTAACGCGGCTTTCATCTCAATGTATTCTTTGCACGCACAATGAAAAGATTTCGAAATACAACCCTCAAGAGGGAGGGCAGCAAAATGTATTTTCACGAACACGGCTCTAGAGCGGATGCTTAGTTAAAAAATATAAATACAGAACCAAGTTATTTCCTGTTGTATACAAGGAACGTTTTAATTCTCGGCATTTACTTATCTATGTCTTTAAAAGGAAAACGATCGTACTCGTTAAACTCTAAAAAAACTTTATAACATTTTTTTTTTTATTTACTTACCGAAATCTTGTATTTGGAATACTTTTGAAATTAAAACGTATAATTTTCAGTTAAAGCAGGTCCCTAATAAATAATAACACATTTTATTCAATATTCATTCAATAAATTCAGCACCTGATAATTACAAAGCTCTTAGAAAATGTATAACAATGTCGTAGAGGCGGCGTAGGCCGCGTAGCAACGCGTAGCGGAGCGTAGTCGCGGCAACTTCATCGCTATTTCTAGTTGTGGACAATTTTCTTAGTATTTTCTGTACATTTTGCTTCAGAATATTCTGAAATGGCTCCTATTAAATCGATACAAGATGACCGTACCATCATGAAATAAATAAATAAGTAAGTGACAATCGACTATTCTTTATTTAGGCTGAATGAGATCACATAATAATCTTCAGATAATCCCATTAGACCTTGATCTGAATCTAATTTGGGAAATAAATAAGGATATATAAAATAAGCGTAGCTGGCGTAGCCAGTGCCTACGCGCGTCACAAAATAGTGTCACTCCCATGTTTTTTTCTGTATATTAGGATAATGGTTGTCGATAAACTGTTTTAGGTAACAACAAGCCTTTGTTTTATTATATTTAAGTGAACTTTCCATTACTTGCTAAGCCATGGGCACAAAATATGACAATGTAGGTGAAATATTTTTGTGCATCGTCATCGAATCTGGTAGCGTATTACGGGAGGTAATCAGTACCCGATGTATAAACTGTGGAAGGTATTTGTTGTGATCAGTGACAGCGCATTAAGGGGCATATTGGCAATACAGGCGCATTGAGCGTCAGCCGGCTCAATACTGGTGCCCCTCGCGCCACACTCATAAACCTGTCGTTGAATGCTCCATTATGATTGCTATAGAAGAGAGAAGACATCGACGACCATACCATTGTCAAGCTTTAGACTATATTATGCACAATTGTTATAAGATCTATCCAAGACAATAGTTACCATTTATCAGTCTTACTTTTTATTTCATAGATATCTATTCTTAATGTCTTAGATAAAGCGCGCGATACAAAAATAAATGTAGGTATTTCCGATTTTTTATTTTACGGAGAATATTTTAATCTCGTAGCCACCAAAGAGTAAATTATTTTGAGCCGTAAAATCAATCGCTTTAAAAATGATCACATTATCGGGAACGATGTGGGCCACCTAATTTTTAGGCTAAATGATCGGCTGTAATATGAGTGTGGGGAGTATCGACATGCAGTGAGGACGTAGTGGTGGCGCGGAGGTCACACAGCAGGCCAGGCCGGCGAGCACGTGAGCTTCCACCGGGGACCATTCATGTGCGAGGGCGGCGGCTTGCGCGCGCACCGATCAATACGCGCTGGGCGCGGGCGGGCAGTGCCCGGCCCGCCGCGCGCCGCCTCGCACGCGTACCGCCGCCGCGAGCCCATGACCGCCCTCCACAGATGACGGAGCCCCGCACCCTACGAGAGCGCCGCACTGTCCCCGTCAGCACGACCACACTCGCCGCGCGCTCCCGCACTCGCTCGTACCGCGCGACGATAAGGTAGGAAAATCGATAGCTCAGAGTGCCGCAGCATCCGCTGACCGCTCGGCCGGCCGCACGCGCGCGTCTGCCCGCCTGCTCGCAGCCCTGGCTGCTCCCTGCCCGTTGCTGCTCACGGCTCAGAGCACGTCACAAGTCTTGCTCCCCTTAGGCCTTACCCGACATCTGCCACGTTGTGCCCTTATCACTACTTTTTTGATAACCATTATTTATTACAATTTATACCAGTTTCCACTGAATTTCGTATGCAGATATTTCTCTGCTCTCATTAGTGAATAATTTTTTGCAATCACATAAATTCCTTATTTTAAGAGTCCCCTGAAACTAAATGGCGGGCTGATCCCTTACCAAAAGAGATAACGTACTTTTCCATGATAGCTAGACATCATCTCTGTGGTGTTATTTCACTGCCTTTCTTCTAAGTATTACTTTTATATATTTAAGGTAGAAATAAGTAGCTTTTAGTTAAAAGTTCTTTAATTTAGTGAGCATATGATTAGTGATTTCCGAGCTAGTCAGAGCAACGGTTATAAGTAAATGCGTGATTTCTAAGTTCGTTACAATTGTGTTAGTTGAAGTAAGTTGTAACCAGTTATAATTATCATATTGGTACATCATACATAAAGTGTTTAAGTAATGATAACAAATACAATTAAATACATACATTTTTTTTTTATTTTAGTTTCATAAAAAATAGCTATTTCTATTCAGTGTTTCAACTTCTTTTTTAGTTTTGTTGAAATCTAGACTCAGATTCAGCGTGAATTCTGGTAGGTCTCGAAGCGTACAGATGTAGTTTTTTCGACAAATAAAATATCTGCGCGCTCGAGCTTTTAACTTCTTCATGTTTCGGCGACACCTAAGTATGTATGATATGATTTAAGATCAAACATACGAGCTTGAAGTTATGCAATCTTATGAAGTATTTAGAATTAAATAACACGTGGACTGCTACGTTATCTTAAATTAATTAACTATCTTACCATAGTGTCTGTCAGCTGGATAGAAAAACGGATCAACGTCAAAATATTTTAAAAAAGCACTTCTTTTACCCAAATACCAACTTTGAAACTACACATTGCCTTGAGGTAAAAGCATGATGGTGGCTCGTGTAAAAAACCTTCCTTGTTATTATTTTGTTAAAATTCACAAACCCATTTTTGTTATTCAAACAAAATATTTTTATAGAAGCACTTTTCCAAATAGCGGTTATGATGATAGAAGCACCCTATTCATATTGGAGGAAACAGTTGTATCCAAACTCATTTGATAAAATGGGGTGTTATATAGGGCCAGGGGTGCCATCTGACCGAATCTCCCTGAAGTAAAACTCAAAAATCGTCATATAAAAAAGTACTTTCGAACCCTTTCGAAATTGCCATTTTATAAAATGAAATATTTATTGAAAAAGGACGACGGTTTTCTTGAATATTATGTTGATTTATTTTATTGTTTGTCTTTATTTGATATTCAGGCCAAGGATCTGCCGCGATTCATTTTGCATAAAGAAAATTACTGTAGTTGCAGGCATAGCGTAAATTCACTTTGCACTTATCTTACAACAAAATGTTTTCACTTTTAAATAGAGATACATTTTTCTAAAGAGGGGAGAAACGTGAACGTTAGACCTACGCAAACAGTATGTGAGCTTTTTCATAGTTTGTACAAAACTCACATGCAAAAGATCACACAACAATAATCGTAATTCGACATCCAAGTTAATATCAAGGTACTCGACGAAGAAAATTTATAATGCAAAAACTAGGTACCATAAATAAAAGCTTGGCATGTAAGCGTCGTTATGATATTGACGGCTATGGCAGGCTGTAGGGGCTGGGGTGTAGCTCGATTATACGAGTATGTCGTGATGCAGTGCAATTACTAGCCACGGGAAATAGTCCAAGGACGAGCTTGGTTCAAAGGCCACCCACCTCTCATACACCGCCTAGCTTATCGGATATGCTAATATATATGATATTTATGTACGAAGGTAGTTAACTGCGTAATTACTTACTTTGGCCATTAACTAAAATGTTATAATTGTTAGTAATGATAATTTATTATTGCAGTACGGATTCTTTACTGGTGCTTGGTAAGCAATGATCTACATAATTGTAGATCCTTTATTTTCAAGATTAATATTTAAGAAAATATAAATTGTTTTATGGAGTCGATGTGCGTTTTATAAAAAGCATCTACTTTAATAAAATTAACAAAGGGTGAAAAAGGGTTAACTCTATGGCTTGGGCGGTGTCGGATACCAATACGTATTACGTTGTAATTTGGCTCGTTCAAGTTATCATGAAACGGAATACAAAAAAAAAACCATTAATGATGAAAATAAATAACTAACCGTCATTCAAAACTTCAATAAACTGCTAAAACGTTGGCTATATTTAGCTTAACTTGACTCTGAATTTGCAAATTGTCGCCGCTTCAAATCCTCAGGTCATTGACAGATTTAACAAGGAGTTAAGTCTTCGACAAACATGTTTCAGTGACGATTACATGGGGATTTTTTCTAAAAAAAGCACGTTGCCTTCATTTTCTGTTCTGTCGAGTAATTTTAGAATATCGGAAAATAGAATTGTATGGACAGTTGGTAATATTCCCACGAAGGTTTAGGTTTGACGAACAGATCATAAGGGGTTGATACACAGGGAGCTGACGAATCAAATTAGTACCTAGTGAGCAGAAATAAAGGTACAGTTGATAAAAAGTTGCTGTAAAGAACCTTCATAACAACTTTATATTTAACTTCCAAAGGTCATGACGAGTTCCTTTATTCATAATTAGGGGTGATTTTCTTGTTTTGCGTCGAGCTATACCTACATATACTATGCTGGACACATTTGCAAATTATAACGCCCAATGGTGAGGTAGTAGATAGGTACCTACATGTATATGTACGTGGGATAGCAGCCTTCTTCATCGTGCACAACATCGCCCTATTTTCACGTACACACACGACATAATGAGCATAAATTATTGAATTATATCACATTAATACTAAAGGACTACTGTCAACGGATGGTGAGAACATATATTCTGACATTCTGTTGTTCATAATGATACCTAAAGGCCCTCTAGAAGATTCCCCTCGAAGAACAAATATGGCATTGACAAGGTAATGACAAGCTCTAATCTAATGCGATACTAAATAACTAAAACACATCAGCATAGGAAATTGTCTGAACAGACATTCGTCGCTCGATTATTAATGGAATTTAAAATGAGCCGCGGCATTTATGATTACTGTGGTAAAATATAGAGTAACACATGCATGACAAATAAAGTACCTAATTCAGAGATGCTTTAGCTGTGGGTGGAAGACAAAGGAAACCCAACTTGGAGGACTTGACAAGAAATGGGTATTTACCGCCAATAAAAATGAAACCTATCATACAAAACAGATCCGAAAGCATCGTGGTGGATCAAGTCGATTATCCATATTGCGACTCCAGACTTTTTTTTTGTGTGCGTGGGAAATCATCAAATAACCCCTCCCGCTCTGGGAGTGAAAAAGGGAGTGTCAGACAGTGAGCAGTGGTGGCCAAGTGGTAACGGACGCGACTTACGAGTTGTAGGTCGTAGGTTCGAACCCAGACAGGCGCTTTACTTTGTGTAAATTATTTCATCACCACTGCTCTCAAAACGGTGAAGGAAAACATCGTGAGGAAACCGGCATGTCCTAGAACCAAAAATTCGAAGACATGTGACATCTGCCAACCCACACTGGGCCCGCGTGGTGGATTATGGCCCACTCCCTCTCACCGAGAGGAGGCCTCTGTCCCAGCAGTGGGAACGTTATAGGCTGATCATGTAGACTCTTATTGACTAAAACCCATACGATTCCTTCCTTAGCTCTTTATGTTCCGGGCCAGCGGTAACCCTGTCGGTCAGTCCCGCTGACCCGGCAGGCTTCGGCTCTTCGACTCCAGACTTTCTCTAGGTTAATGTCATCATCACCTGAGGCTTCACAGCTGCGGGCGGACATTAGCCTGACCAAGTTTATTTCTCCAACGTGACCTATTTCCGGCTTTCTCTCTCCAATTTCTCACTCCAACAGTTCTTAAATGTTGGTCTTCGCCATCAAACCATCTGAGCTTGGACCTACCTCCACTTCTCCGACCAGCAGGTTTACTTTCAACTACACGTTTGGGTGCCCTGCTCTTGTGAATTTTTGTGACGTATCTTGCTTATCGAAAACGTCCTATTTTGATGGTCTTTATAACATTAGGCTCGTCGCACATCTCGTAGAGCTCATGGTTGTACCGCATTCGCCATTGTTCATTTTCCATCACTGCACCGAATATATACGACTGAAGTTTTCCGTTCGAAAACACACAGAACACAGAGCTCTAGTAAAAATGCTTAGTACTCAGCATTCCGAGTCGTATGTCAGTATTGGTCTTAGTAAAGTCTTGTAGTGGAGATGTTTAATGCTTCTTGAGAGTGTCTTTGAACGAAAATAACTTAGTAGGCTGAAAAAGCATTTATTTGCCGTCATTATTCTCCTGCTTATTTTAGAAAGCAGCTGATCCAAATTTGGCTTTTGTGTCTTACTAGGTGATGCATCAACGATGAGTCGCCGCGCGCGGCCGTGACATGGGAGCGCAGGCATGGGCTGGCGCGCCGTGCAACCGCCGCACATCGCCGCCGGCTTGCTCCTACTGCTGCTAGTTAACCTGCCAGGTAGTATACCATGCTGTCTTGTCCCCTTAACTATCAGTCCAGTAACATATATCTTTGGATAAACATTTCTTTTACAAGCTTAGCTATCATTGAGAGTAAGTAATTTCTGGCACCTGTTAATCAGACAGGAAACAAGTTTTGGCATCACATCATTTAACACTTTGCGGGACACTTAACGCCCCTCGACGTAATAATAAAAAACTTCTACTGTGTCTCGTTCAGTGTCCTTCAATATGTTAACATATTTGATTCGCTTTGCCCGCGCAGTAACCTGCCACCAAGACCACCAAGATGCTGTGCACATCACGGCGATCCTCGGCGAGAGCGTGGTGTTCAACTGCCAGGTGGACTTTCCGGAAGACATCCCGGTGCCGTACGTGTTGCAGTGGGAGAAGAAGGTAGGCGAAACGGTACGACGGTCCACACTCCACTCTTACAATACAACGCTGCTCATCTACCGTGTGTGTGTTTCTGTTCAGTAAAGGTCGGCTCGTCCGCGCGACGCGCCCCGCAGAATGTAAAGTATATCTCGTCTGTGTCGGCTCCGACACCTCGTATTGTCCCGTGCTAGTGGTAACGCGCGGGCGCCGCGGGCCGGGGGCGCCGCCCCAGCGCCCTCGCCCCGCGCGCGCCCTCCGCACGCCTTTTGTGTATCTCTGCCTCTTCTGCGTATTGCCTCGTGTACCTACCGCGCTCGTCACAGACCGGTTCGACATACCCACAGTGATAAAGGCCTTCAAAGCGAGTCCGAGAGAGCAGCAGACCCCCGTTAGATACGAACATACACATACACGCCACTTTACATGTACAATAAGATTTTTTCTTCTTCCTATTATTTTATTTGGGTGCACCGTTGTTATTCTAAGATAGTCTCGGGCGCACTATCGCTTACACGGGGCACGCGCACTCTCGCGCACTGGCGGCGGTTCTGTCTGTTTCTCTCTTCCTGTGGCTGTGGGCTTCTCCCACGCTCTGTCGGCAATAGTAGATTCATGTACAACTTACTTGACATACTTTGTATTGTAACTCATTCAAGTGACTGCACAGTTGATCTACCTACTTTGTTGCATGCTGTAGAAACGCTTAAGTTTCCCCGTTTTCACTTTCTGCATGCACGATTGTATGTAACCTATTAAATATTGACTAAGCGTACGTTATATCGCTATATATGTTTGAAAATACATAATTTATTATGTGTCGCCTTCAAACGCAAATAAAACGACAGCGAGCTTAGGAAGATCTGTAGGTACACATAATCAGTTTCATGATTTGTTTATCATCCTTGCATGCTTCATTAGTTTTCTTTCTTTAAGTAGATAGTTTTGAATCTTGTAACCACAAAACCAAAATGACTTCCGCGTGCAATTGTGACTGAATTGCACGTCACGTTACAAGATCCAGCATCTGATTCTGTCTGTGTTTTGTGAAAACGCATCGCATCGTCTTGAAAGCTTTAGACAGAGTTGGAAATGTGTAGCGCCACAACCAGTTATGCGGCGAAAAGTATTTAGTATATAAGTATTTAGCTGTATGTAAGCTAAGTGGTAGTCTTAACGAGTTCGCACCAGCACTGCTCGGTTGTTAACATGTGGGCGTGTGTGTGTAGGGACAGGACATCCCGATCTACATCTGGTACGAGAGCTACCCGACGCACAGCGGCGAGGGCTACGAGGGCCGGGTGTCGCGCGTGGCGCCGGACTCCCCCTACGGCGCCGCCAGCCTCAACCTTACCAATATCCGGGAGTCTGACCAGGTAACTACAACAAACATAGATGCTTTCCTGATACATTCATGGCCAACATGTTTGCTTGAAGTGATCTAAAAAGTAAGATATTTAAATGTGTTTGTGAGTAACGTTTTTCGTTTGTTTCACCAGGGTTGGTACGAGTGTAAGGTGGTGTTCCTCAACCGGTCACCCAATCAGCACAAAAATGGCACATGGTTCCACTTGGACGTGCACGCGCCACCACGCTTCTCCATCACACCGGAAGACATTATTTACGTTAATTTAGGTGAGTATTTCAAACGTATTTGAAAGTTACATATGAAGGACCACATGACTTTCAAAGATGGTAGCGCATTTCATCAAGCTTTCAAAAATATGAATCCAACTGGCTCGCTTTTTCTTGACTTTCGACCATGAAGAACTATAAAAATAGTTATAACAATCCAAACGCTCATACCTCGCAGGCCGATTAATAATTAATAGGAAACTTATTAGAGACCTACCTACCGGAGAACAAAAGCGGAACGGACTTGTGGAAAAAACAAATCAACACTATTCTAAGTTATAAAACAAATATCAGGTCATTACAATCTTAGTTAGATTAAAATTGCTTATTATAAGTCTTATAGACTAGATTGTAATTAATAAACTTTTAAGCAAAAACAAGAAAATATCTAAAGTATAACTAACACGTATCTTTAATTCCAGGAGACGCCATAATCCTCAACTGCCAGGCGGAGGGCACGCCCACGCCGGAGATCCTCTGGTACAAGGACGCGAACCCGGTAGAGCCTTCGGGAACAGTCGGCATCTTCAACGACGGCACGGAGCTGCGCATCAGCAACATTCGCCACGAGGACATCGGCGACTACACGTGCATCGCGAGGAATGGCGAGGGACAGGTGTCGCACACTGCGCGCGTCATTATCGCTGGAGGAGCTGTTATTACTGTGAGTTTCATTTTGATCTGATTACAAAAGAAGATTTTGTTAAGTACTAGTGCATATCAAAATGTTCTTTAGACTTGAAACATTCACGGTCTTTAGCAATGTAGCAATGCAAACTACTACTAATACTTTTAAAAAATTCAAACGTTATTTGTCACTAATGAATACATTTGTCAAACTATCAATCCGAAAGTCACGCCTGGGGTATTAGTGTACTGTGGTCATATTCTAATATACGTCAGTATATATTATATAAATTGCAAAAACGTTATATTGACTCCTAAACTTGAAAAAATGGGATACCAAACCCTGGCAACGAATTATAGCATGGATTATTTTGAATCAACCACAGGATAACCACCCAGCACACAACCACCCAGCTTCACACAATTTGTATTAAGGATATTAATTAGCACTCCCTTTCCTTCATTTAAATAATAATTCTCACTTTTACTTTTCTTCAGATGCCGCCAACAAACCAAACGAAGCTAGAAGGAGAGAAAGTACAGTTTTCATGCGAAGCGAAGGCCTTACCTGGAAACGTGACAGTGAAGTGGTTCCGTGAAGGTGCTCCGGTGGCCGAGGTGGCGGCGCTGGAGACCAGGGTCACCATCCGAAGAGATGGCGCGCTCGTCATCAACCCTGTGGCGGCCGACGACTCGGGACAGTACCTCTGTGAAGTGTCCAACGGAATTGGAGACCCGCAGAGTGCTTCGGCCTATTTGAATGTTGAATGTGAGACTTTGTTGCTTTAACTGCAGTTGTATGTTGATCAAAATATGATTCGCAGCCGTAACAAATACTAATATGAATAGAAACATAATTATTAAATTTCATTTCGCGGCTTTCGCTTGAAGTTAGCTGAGTACAATTTGATTTCAAGTTATCGAGGAGCTGAAAATCTTTTGGTAATAGCTAAAGTTTTGATATTGCACTTGATGCCCTCTTAAAATGTAATAGGTATGGCCCTTTGGGCGGGTTATTTGGTCTGGATTCGGATTAGTCTCAGTGCTAGACAGAACAAATATATCTTAGGCAGATTACTACACAGTGCATCATACTTAGCCATATTTACGTTCCACAGATCCAGCAAAAGTAACGTTTACTCCAACCGTGCAATACCTCCCCTTCCGACTGGCCGGTGTGGTGCAGTGTTACATAAAGGCCAACCCTCCCCTCCAGTACGTCACGTGGACGAAGGATAAGCGGCTGCTGGAACCCTACCAGACCAAGGACATCGTGATCATGAACAACGGCTCCTTGCTGTTCACGAGGGTCAACCAGAACCATCAGGGTCGATATACTTGTACTCCTTATAACGCGCAAGGAACTCAAGGGTCTTCAGGTAAGACGGAACATAATTAAAGCAAGAAATAGTGATAAAATTAAAGCGTTACTTCAAGAGAAGGTAATAATGGTTTCGTTTTACAGGTCCGATGGAAGTATTAGTTCGTAAACCACCAGTGTTCACAGTGGAACCGGAACCTCTGTACCAAAGAAAGGTAAATGAAAGTTTCAGTGTGACATTGTCCAGTTAACCTTATATCACCCGCGAAAGATTGTTGATTTGGAGAGGCGGGAACGTGATATTTTGTTTAAACTATCTGTTGTTATAGATAACGCAGTCCATGAAGACGCGCCCCACTCTTCTTACTAATCTCTAGTAGTTGTCGATAGTTAATTCCGCTAGTGTTTTAGTTTTTTGATACACACTAATTACCAGTGATCGGAATAGGTAGAGCTATTTAGGTTTATTGACCGCAAACATTGATGTTAATATGGATATTCCACGGGATTCCGACTGATACTACGGGATTTTTACGGGATTTTATTGTCGCTAGAGTGACGCACCTATTTTTGTCTTTTTCTGCGCCACTAGAATTCAATTCTTTACCAACAGTAACTTCGAAACTAAACTTAACTTCGTAACTAAAAGGGAATATCCATATTATTCTAACCTATGGCAAGTACATAAAACAGCTCTACCTATTCCGATCTATGCTAATTACACACTAATAAATAATTACTGTGTATCGACAAAACTAAAACACTAGCGGAATGTTGCACACTTGTAGGTACTGTAAGCGATTAGGAAGAAGAGTGGGGCGCGTCTTCTTGGATGGAGCTATCTGTAATAATTTTAAATAACAAAATGTAGGGCCTCCGAAAATGTTACTTATGCAAGTCTCGACTGAAAAATGACTTGCTGTCATTGGCCTTGATGTTTTAATCAATTTACTCAGACATCGCTAGACATTTAATTAGTTTCGCTTTGAAAACATATGAATAAAAAATTTAAGGAAACACACACAAAACAAATATGTTTTCTTAAATTTTTGATTCTTATAGTTTTTGTGTTGTAAAGATAACCTTTTTACTCTTTTACCGAACGTGTTTTAAAATATATGAATAAATACAAAACCCTCCATACCTTCTATATTGGTGCCGAAGATAAAGAGTTGCCTCGTTTGAGACCGTAAAACGTTATAATCTTCAATAAGTATTTTTTTACATATCTGCCTGCCTTGGGTGGTACTTGCTGCCATCTGCTTCGATGTTGGCGGTGTTCTAATGACGTCATTATATGTTCTATGTTCCTGTTAGGTGGGCGAGTCAGTAGAGATGCACTGCGAGGCGCAGGAAGCGGAGGGCACGCAGCGGCCGAGCGTAGTGTGGCGGCGGCGCGACGGCCTGCCGCTGCAGAAGAGCCGCGTGCGCGCGCTGGGCGGGAACATCACCATCGACACGCTGCGCAGGCAGGACTTCGGCATCTACCAGTGCGTCGCCTCCAACGAGGTAACACTCTTGTAAAAACAACCAGTCTTACAATGAGTTAAGACTAGTTGTCTGACTTTCGTGATTCTGACGACCCGTAACGAATGTCAAAGCTCTACGAATGACACCCGGTACCAACAGCTGTGTTTTATAATTAAATTATTGCATCTTTTAGATTGTCACTGTGTAAAGTATATTTCTCATCATGCTATTAGACGTGACGACACTCGTATCAAAAATCAAAAGTCATTTAACCTTTTGACCGCCACACGTCAAACAATCTAAAACGTGCCCTCGTCATCAAAGTATGTCATGTATAGTCGAACCGTGGCGTGCTGGGCACATTTTTGTTTGTCATATACATGGTTATTGGTAAAACATTAACAACCTCTTAAGAGGTCATTGTACTCATCATTATGAACAACTTTTACTATAGTGCCAGACCTGAAATCGCGAAAAAAAAATCAGCAGGTCCGTACATTTATGTTCGTATAACTCGTCAAAATGTAGGAAACAGCTAATTTTTTTTTTCGCGATTTCCTGTTTCGTGTCATAGTAAAAGTTGTTCATAATGATGAGTACAATGACCTCTTAAGAGGTTGTTAATGTTTTACCAATAACCCTGTATACATAAACATTAAACATAAACATTGTCAATGTTTACCCCCAACTCATCCCCTAAAAGTAAAACTGATCGCGGATTACAACAAAAGATAAAAAAAAAACTATCCATGACTGTGGCGGTCCAAAGGGTAATGAAATTAGGCTGAGAATCAGCACTTTTTGAACGTCAAAATTACATAAGGCAGTCCCCCAAAACGCCCGCCCTTCGTCTTCACTCCCCAGTGCATTAGCTGAAAAGAAGAAGTGGCACAAAAAACTCCCCAGCAGTATGTTCGTTTCATAACAGCACTAACTACTAAACGCCCTCTTCAGGTGGCAACAATAGTAGCGGACACGCAGCTAGTGATCGAGGGAACACAGCCGCATGCGCCGTACAACGTGTCGGGCACGGCGACGGAGTTCCAAGTGACGCTGCGCTGGCAGCCGGGGTACGCCGGCGGGCCCGACTACAAGCAAGACTACACCATCTGGTACAGGGAGGCTGGCTTCTCCGAGTGGACTAAGGTCCCAGTTACGCCATCTGGTGCTACTTCTGTGAGTATTCGCAGTTTTTTTACCCGATTGCGAACAACAATGTTACATCGATAAATATTAGGTACCCTGAAGAAAAATCTAAACCTTCCAAGCATCTTAACGGCTGAATGGATTTGAATTGAAATTGTTTATTAAAATAATTGATTTACATAAATGTTTACAAAATAGGGCCTTAAACTAGAGGTAGGTAAGAAACGAATATAAGAGTCGCACGTTAGCTATAGGGTAAGTATTGACTTTATAACATCAACATTTTGGATTTTAGACCTCATAAGACAAGTAGTCTTGAAAAAAAATTACCATGAGGTACTTATCCAAAAATTTTACACAGTAAAAAGATTCAAATTAAATAGAATTGTTTTTGGACGAATCAGTATTCCCATATCATATTCATCATAATCATTGTTCTCACAGAGAGGACGCCTGTGTTCCAGCAATTGAAAAATAGAGGCTGATTATACAGTGTTCAACGAATAGATACGGTCAACTAGTCAGTAAAACTGTCAATCGCACATCAGTGGTATTTATAATCTTACCAAGATTATGTCTGGACTTTAAAAGAGACTGTGACCTCTGAGTTTGTTTCGGTGTTTCTTCTCAAAGTAGTCGGATGGGAAACAGCGACTTAACCCAGTTTTTTAAATATTATCTGCGTGCTATATGTTTATATAAACCTTCTTAGGGCCGATTTTTCAATCGACAGATAATTTTGATTTGTGGAATAAAATTGACGTCTGACAGTTTTTGTATAGAATAAATGTCAAAAATTCAAAATTATTCCTCCGATAAAATTATCTGGCGTTGGAAAAATCAGCCCTTACAGAAATAATGGTTAATTATTCAACTGTTGTATAATAAGGGGTATTAAAACACGAACGTGGGTTTATAGTATCACATGAGTGTTTTAATACCTAATTATGTACAGTTGCATACAAGACTTTACCTTTACACCTATGATATGAATCCTCTATAAAAGATTCTGAAACAGTTTTTTGCAATACAAATATCGAACAAAAATGGCGGCGGCGGGATACGACGTAAATTCGAGTAACATATGTTCTTTTTAGGGTTCCGTAACAATATGGTAAAACGTAACCCTTATTGTGAGACTCAGTCTGTCTGTCCGTCTGTCACAGCTGGATATCTCAAGAAATCTAATGCTATCAACTTGAAATTTGGAATAGTTTTAGATGACGTTTACCCAGTTATTTTGCAAATAAGAAAGAAATAAAAATATTGATATTTTTTTAGCAACAGGGACTGAAAGAGGGTCTGAAAAATTGGATTGTCATGTTCGTGAACGGGCGCCGTCGGTTGAGACTGGTCATCTCCTTAACTGCCAATGCTTATTTTTAATCTTATATTTTGAATTGTTTCTTCTTTGTCTTTTTTTTTTTACATTGTTCTCACATATAGAAGCAACAAGAATAATGTACCCAGGATTTTGTAATATCTTGATTTAAAAGAGTGTCCATGGAGTTTCTTGCCCGTTCTTCTCCATAGAGATCTACGTTTTGGAATGGGCAAGTAGCTTCAACTTTCGGACTAACTGACAGACTATTTAATTTTGACAATTGAAAAGTGCCTGTACAAGGTCTAATTGAAATAAATGCTTTGAATTTGAATTTGGATGTGGGGCTACTAGGGCATGTGGTTATCATATGAAAGAGTGCAGTTTGCACATTCACAAACAATTTTTTTTTTAGGCCGGATAGTTTTCGACTTTTGATGAAAAATGTAAAAAAAAAAATACCGTTACCCATAACTCCGAAGTTTGCAAAGAGAAAAATCTGAAATAATTCTATGTGATAGAAGTTTATGTAAAGATTAAATAGCACACTTCTTCAGAAATCATCAACAAAGGTTACATTAGTTGCACTATTGATCAAGAGATGGCGCTGACGTAAAACTGCAATATTCTACACCGCAGTGAACAGTGTTAAAATTCTCCGACGAATATAGGCCTTGCCGATGAAAATTTAAAAACATATTATTATGATGGTAGTGAAACGCGCGAGCATGACAATATTCTTTTTTTGAAAAGGAGTTGCATTATGTAGTATGTACAACATTATTATAACACTCGTTTGGATGATATTATGGTTAATATGACACTGGTGGTTTTAATGTTAATAATGAGCTGTTTCAGAAACTTTTATAGAGGATTCATAGCATGGGTGTAGATAAAATCATTTATCGACGTGTACGAGCAAACCCGTACAATTGATATTGTATCAATTTTGTACTGACATCGACGCGAGGGCGAATGAATAAAATGTACACGTTTAAGTACTTTGAGTTAGCAAATTAGTAGTTTCATAGCATCGATCGACTCATTCGCCGCGGCGATCATTTTATCAGTTTTAGGACATTTGTGCTTTCTTTTTACCTTACTATCAATACACAAGTCGAACATTTATCATTCAAATGTACCTTACCCGTACAAAACGAAAAGGATATAAAAGCCTAATATAAGATGTGCTAAACTCAAAATGAGCGTAGCAGTCGTAATTTTACAATAAGTATTTGAAAACCATTTCGTAGCGTCGCTCGTAGAGGGTCTACGCCGTAGCGTCGAGTAGCGCGGAACTTTTGGCTCGAAGGACCAAAATGATTAATGATCTTTGGATAGTCGGGTAAAATGTTATCGTAAGGTGTGTAAACTTTATTCGAGACAATTTTGGTTAGGGTCCTTGACAACCAACATTGATGAAACGATTTAAAAGAATAATAAAAACAAGGTTATAGCTATGTTTACGTCTGTCGAATTTTCAAATAGGACATTAATATTACTCAAAACTTTTTTAAACTTCGTTAGTGCCTGTCAAAGAAGGACCAATAAAACTTATTCTTTGTACACAGGTCACAATAAATCGGCTCCAGCCTGGTACGACGTATGAGTTTCAAGTAAACAGCAAGAATACGATAGGAGAAGGAATGATGAGTAAAGCTATTACAATAAGAACTCTTGGTAAGTGCTACAATCTAATTTATTTCTATGTGTGGCGGGACTTAACATGTGTGAATATGAAATAATCTTAGTATTACACTATGTTTATAAAAAAAATATTATCCGTGTGCATAACAGGTATGGGTTGTGGACTGCTTGTTAACTTTTATGTCAACAGGGATAAGATTATGTTCAAACGAACTGATTATTAGGTAAAATCAGGAAGGTTTCCAGTTACAAGGCTGGTTGGATTTGAGGTGGGTTGTTTAACTTAAGATTGCTTTTTGTAGATGTAGGCGCCAAACCGAAGGCGGCACCCACCCCGGCGGGGCCTGTAGACGAAAAAATATTCCAAAACGCGCCCGAAGGCTCTGGTATATACCCACAAATGTTGCACAGTAATCAATAACTTTATCACTTCATCTCATTTCATGTAACCATCTTTCATGTAGGTAGTTAGACATTTTATTCAAGTAGACTCATTTAGATCAGATACATCTTAAAAACTATACCTAGACTTGACTCTGTGTTGACGTGTGTAGTTAGTGCATGTTTTACGATGTTTTTATTATGTGTTGTTTGTATATTATTTTGTATTTATTTTTAATTATTTAATGATATTATAATAAATTAATAACAGTGTAGTTGCATGTTCAAACCTTATCCCTATTCTAATTTCTCACTGAATCATTTGTTTAAAGTTTTAACGAAAAGGTTAATTTTGCATTTTCAACTAAATACAGTGTAGATAAATAATTATTTTTACAGCTCGGTTTATTTAAATACTTACTTACATTTATTAAATTAGTGACTATATTCACCACATAGGTATAACATGAGATTATTTTTTTATATCGAGTCACTTTCGTTTTATCATCCACCACATCACGTCTTTCTGTGGTAACTCAGGCTCACAGGACCACAAAACTATATCTCTGTCTAAACATAGGTCCGAAGTCTGGTCCTCCCCGCAACTTGACGGTGACGGAGGTGCACAACGGGTTCCTCATCACGTGGCAGGCGCCGCTGGAGCGCGCGCACCTGGTGCAGTACTACACCATCAAGTACCGAACTGATGCGCAGTGGAAGACGCTCAACCGAGGGCAGATTCGACCCGAGGAGACCAGCTACTTGGGTAAATTATGATAGAGAAACTGCCATGTACTAACAATATTTATGATACCTAGTTATTAGGTTTTGTTTTGTCAAATTTATAAAACTTTCTAGATCTATTATGTAGTAGGAACGTGGTTTGAAATAAAACCCAGTTACGCTTAGCAACGAGAATGCCATTTAATATTTTCTAAAATAAGCACAGGTATTATTTAAGATAGGTATTGACTTTCGAGCTTCGATTGATCAGAGCCGGTTATGATCAGTGGTCGGAGTAGGTAGATTGAATTGGGGTCATTGATCCGAAACGTATATATTAATATGGACATTCCTTCGGAATTTCGGGATTGAAACGTTACGTGAAAACAGATAAATAATAAATTAATTTAGTTTTAATACCTTCCTTTAAATTTTGAATTGAGTAGTAATAATAATCACTACCAACATTAACAATACTTAATTGGATCCGGAAATACCGGAATTACCAGAATTACCTTCCGGGAAAATGGCTTATCCATGTTATTCTTTCTGTGGGCATTTATGATACAAGTACCAAAAATCAATCTACCTACTCCGACCATTGGTTATGATACATGCTTTAATCTAACATTTTACAATACTTTGTATTATTTAGGTACAGTATTCTAATTTGAGATCATAATTTTATTTCTAAAGTGAGTTTTTGTTTTTGATTTTTGGGACTATAGGATACCTAGATTAATATTAATCGTTTGGTTCCAGCTTGCTTAGTTTATCAAAATATTTTTAAGCATAGAGATCAAGTACCCAGTCTTTCTTTCTTAACTTACGCACTAACCTAACATAGATGTAAGTATCAGCTGATAAACAGAATCACATCACAACAAAGTGCAATGTTATCACAGAAACCTTAACGAAACATTTCAGTTAAAAACCTAGTCGGTGGTCGTACGTACTACTTCCGAGTGCTGGCCAACTCGGCCACCAGCTACGAGAGCTCCGAGGAGGTGAAGTTCCCGGTGCCGGCGCGCGTGAAGCACAAAGCGATCACGGCGGGCGTGGTGGGCGGGATCCTGTTCTTCATCGTGGCCATCATCCTGTCGGTGTGCGCCGTCAAGATCTGCAACAAGCGTAAACGACGTAAGCAGGAGAAAGGTGAGACTCGTCACACGAGCGGCCGCTAGTCCGCTGCCGGCGCTAGTTATCCCGCGATCTTGCCTCCATAGACGTGCTAGCTTTTATGGAACTTACTAATACCATAATATTTCTTAAACTTTGACGGTTAAAACGAACTGTGTCGACTTGCATACATACGCATAAAAAGATCAAACATACTAAAATGTACTTGTAGCGTCATGTTAAAACGTCTGTTTCCACAGACTGGAAAATAGTTAAAGAGTTTAAAGTATATTCTACTAGTACTACTAATATTTACATCTTCATAATTATGTTAATCAGCTCATAGTACAAAAAAAAAACATTTCGTTGATGGTTTGAACAATAAATAAGTTAATCCACAGCCCTGAGACTTAACGGATTACCTTTCAGTTCAGTTGGACTAAAAATGTCATACCGACTTGGTCGCTGCAATTTCGCGACAAAAATATTGTCAGTAACTTGCAATTCATTATTAAAAACGACACAAGTTCCGTAGGCTCTTAACATAGATAACGCGTTCGTTGAAGACAGGTAGACTTCCTTACATAACTTACCATATTGTCGGCAAATTACATATTCGTTCGTATATTATCTGCTTAATTCACTCATACATTGGCGTTTCCTTTGTAAGCTTTTTGCATGCGTTAGGTTTATGTAAATAATGCATTTTTTGTCCTAAAAATAAGTTGAAGATAACTAACTACTCGTTAAACATCAAGTAGTCCAAGATAAAGCAGTAGGGCTAGAGAAATCGCGAAACTCATCTACGTAAACTTTAAGAGTTCTGTTCCCTAGCTAGCTAGAGTAATCTTGCTTCATACTTAGATACGATAGACATCTATCAGATAAAGCTTTACTTCGTGAATTTATTTTCTCGTTGACGTCATATATACCTACTATAGATATCATGATAAAGATTGAACGTGAGAGGTTTGTATGTAATAAAACTTTCGCTCATAAATCCTTCATCAACAATATCAGCATTAAAATATAAGCACGTAAGCTTATTCAATTATTAGCGCAGCAAATATCGTAGGGGAGACCGAGGGGAATTGAAACAATTTTGACATTATGTTTCATACACCAAATACTATTGACAGAAACCGTATGATATTAGTACCAATCGATAGGTCATTCTTTACACTTGCGAATGACTAACTTAAAGAAATTGTAAACGTTAAATAATGTGGTGAAAAATCGACTTAACCTTTACAAGTGAACTTGTTTCAATTCCCCTCATACCGAGGTAAGATGAAACAGGGGTCGAGGAGAGTTGAAACATATGATTTTTGAGTAGTATCAAGGGCTGTAAATTAAAAATAATGATATAATTTAAAAGTATTTAATAAAATAAAACTGTTCAAGTGGAATAAAACTTTTTTAATTAGTATTTTGTTAAAATAATCAACTCCAAAGTACTTAATTAAAAGTACTTGTTTTCAAAATGTTTTACATTTTGTTTAACGAAAAAATTATAAGTTTAAATTATATAAATTCTAAATCTTTAACATAAAATAATTATTAACTCTCAGTCGTTTCTTAAAAGTTACAATCAGTCTTAATCAATATGTCTTCAAATATTTAAGTAACAATAATATCACAAATGTCAAAAACATAAAAAAAATGAATATAAAAAACTTCAGTCTGACAAGCAGTTGTGGCAAACATAAGAAAGTTCCCCACCAGTGCAAGCCTCATGAGCCCAGTTTTTACATTCCAGACATTGCACCCATTTTTCTTTGGCTCTGCTATTTGAAAATGGCTCAAAACAACAAAGGCAAAAGGATTCTTCTTCTTCTTCTTCACTGTCTTCATTTCCTCTTTGTTTCTTGACCACCTTGATCTTTTTAGTTTTTGTGCCTGGTTTTGATCTTTTTTTGTTTTTGTTTCTTCAAAGTTAGATTTTTTTTACCTTTTTCTTAGCCGTTCTAGCTGCTTCGATTGCAGCTAGTTCATTCTTTACGGGAGTGTCGGTTAAGATAGCGGATTTCACATTGCGTCTATTTGTTTGATTTCCTTTCCTTGGTGGAGCCTTTGGCAAGGGTCTAAGAGTTTCAGGTGAGAATGGAATAGCTATCACACTAACTGATGTGTCTCGTGATGTAGATGCTACAGGAATTATATGGGGTATAAGGACTGTTGAGGGAACAGCGCATTCAGAGGTTGAAGGAATCGTGATAGTATTAATTACCTCAGATATCGCATTTCGCGACTCGCAATACCTCTGTCCGTTTTTCTCTTATAATCAGTAGGCATACTGAAACCAAATAAACAAATTAAACCAACAAAAAAAATGTGTCCGTTATTATCTGATATAAAAATGAAAACGAGGAGAGTTGAAACAACCTGTTTCAAATCTCCTCAGTACGAAAAAACCTCCCAATATTCATTAAATGCACCATAAAGAAACAAATACACAGAAATCAACTGTACCAAATATAAATAAAAAAACTTTAGTTAATGATCTTTCGAAATATATATAATTTAAGCCATAATACAAGAACTTTATCAAAATATAGACATCGTAAAAAAACGTTAAAAACTTACTTTTCACGATTTTTGTCACATGGGGCACAGAACTCCACAACCGCGCGACTTACGTTCCCGACGCGAACTGACATGTCAGCAGGCGGAGGGAAGGGATTGAAAAGCGACGTTGCCAACTCGCTAACGATTTTAAGTTCGAAGAAATCGGTACTGTTTCAAATCACCTTTGTTTCAAATCCCCTCGGTCTCCCCTACTGCATGTTGGGTAACAAGTTCATTGCAATTGTGAAAATGATGGCAATCCATATTCTGCTTGTAGTCATCATCACATCACGTCATTATTGCATAGTTTGATCGTCATAAGAACGCGCACTGGAAAGAACCACCGATATTACGTACCTGCAATCTGAAGACTGGGAATCTCTTTGAAAATTCGATGACTAAACATAGTTCCGGTAACACTACTGATCATATCAAACGTATCCCAAGTAGTAACAGGAGTCCATTCCAGTGCTCGTTGTGTTTTGGTTGACAATATGGTGGGTGGTGGTGGTGGTGGTACATAGCGAGGGTGGCGGGCGGCGGCCGTGGCTGGGTCGGGGCGGAGCGCCACTCCACTACGTTAATGTTCAGAAATTATCCGATTGCAGCATACAACATGGTAGCCGCGCGACTGACAGACCTCCGCGCCGCAGATAGCACTCAAGTGCCTTTTAAGAAGTAAGTTCTTATGTAGGTACTTGTGCCTATCAGATGTACTTATTTAATTAAATTTATTGGTCGTTTTGAACAACTCTAATTTTTACTCACTACATTCACGCTGCGTTAACAGGAAATCAGGTCAGTTTTACCTAATATTAAATTGATTAATCTTTTGGTATTTCTATGTATACGTATATGTAAAATTCAAAGTACTGACTGATATATCAACGCACAGTCTAAACCGCTGGTCCTAGAGACATGAAATTCGGAGGGTGTGTTCTTTGTGAAGAGTAGGTATCCACTAAGAAAGGATTTTTCGAAATTCCACCCCTAAGAGGGCGAATGGAGGAAGGTGAAATTTCACGCGGACGAAGTCGCGGGCAGAATCTAGTCCTGTATATTATTGGTCAAAGGCCAAATAGGAACACACGGATGCACTTTCAAGACGTTTATAGGAAGTTAAGGTATACCTAGCTAACATGTTTGTTGTGTTCATACAGATTTAGAGAACGCGGAATATCGAGTATAGTGCAGTGTTTGCGGTTTACTGCAAACTGGGTGTGGCCGGCGTCGCGTTGCGGCGGCGAGGCGCGGTACTGGGTGTCGGTGCGGCGCGTGTCGGCCGCGCCGTCCGCGTCGCCCGCGCCCTCGCCCGCGCCCTCCTCGTCCGACGACGGCGGCTTCCTGCCGCGCCTGCGCGCGCCCCTGCGGCCGTCCGCCGCGCCCCCGCTGTTCCGCGCCTCGTCGCCAGCGCTGGCGCTGCACTGGCCGCCGTGGCCACCGTGGCCTCCGTGGGCGGCCGCCTGGACGCCCTGGTCGCCGCTTCACGTGTCCGACCTCAGTTCCGTGCCCTTCCCGAGCTCGGCCGACGGCTCGTTCCCGACGCCTCCGTCTCCCTTCCGCCTGAGATCGCTGCGACAGACCGCTCACGACCCGACGCGCACCACCTCCGGGCCGCTCGCCAGACCGCGCGCACGGCCTCTGCCTCGGCACGCTCGCCCGCGAGCCGTCGCGGATTTGCCGCCGCCTCCCCACGAAGCCTCGCCCGAAAGTCGGTCATCGTCCAGTGGATTCGGCAGCAAAAACGCTTCGTCCTCGCAACACAATCGCAGCAGCCGCACGGGCAGCCTGGCCGAGTGGCGGCCGCCGCCGTACAGGCCGCCGCCGCCGGCGCCGCCGCCGCGGCCCGGCTCCGGCGAGGTGGGCGACGCGGGCTCGGTGGACGTGCACTACGAGTGGGACCGCGCCACGCGCACTCCGACGCCCTCAACGCCGGAGCGGACACGCGCGCGCCCGTCCCGCGACGACGTAGAAGCTCGAGTGCGTGCCATGAAGGAGGAGTTCCTCGAGTTCCGCAAGCGCCAGGCGCTGCGGCGTCGCTCGCCGGAACCGCTGGCGCCCCCGCCACCACTGTCGCCGCTGTCGCCGCTGTCTCCTCTGTCGCCGCTATCTCCGCTGTCGCCGCTGGCTGCGCTGGCGCACTCGCCGCCCGCGCCCGCCGAGACTGTCTGCTAACCGCAGCGATACGATCATTTCGAGATACATGCTCTAAATGGTCTCTTTATCCCCCACCGACCCCCTCTGTTTTATAGATCTGCGCTTCATCTTTTACATACCTAGATTTGGTGAAGTAATATTGACATTCCGAATTTTACTTCTGCAAGTAAATAATTATTATTTGTATAACACTTTAGCCTGAGCATACATTATTCAATATCGGGCACGAACAATGGCCGACAATCAGTTTCGAATGTCGGTAAAAATGCATCATTTAATAGAGCCCGAGAATCCACAAAACGGGGGCTATTCGGAAGTAGATATTGATTTGGTACGTTCACTGTTTATGTAGTGTTAAAAGATCCCACCAGGTGACTGGCGTTACGACCACGCCGCCAGTGACCGTTATTATAAATACTAGATACTTAGAAAATGATGACTTAAGTCGCACAAGAATATTTGCGACTGTAATAATGTACGTATAAAAGTGGATGCTGTGGCGTTTCATGCTCGCACTGTCTGCTTTCCTATCTAATAAAATATGTCAATTAATTGTTCGGAGTAACCTCACGCACGACGACACGGACGCTTCATTAAATAAACGTGGCAAAATGAGACCTATAGCGACAAAAACACAGGCACTTCCATTTTGATTTTGTTTAAATATACATACGATTACCGTTAGGCTAATGTAGGTACTAAAGTGATTACTAAGAACAGAATGTGCCATATACAGATCAAAGTATTGTTTTATATTTAAAGTGATGTGGGCGTGTGCCCGGCGAGCAGCCAGTGCGAGAGACGTTCACCTTAACGCTTTAGGTATGAGCGGGGAAGCATCCACAACACCGCTCATACCAACATTATATTGTAGTTATTATTGTAACTAATTACGAATAACGATTTACTAAAAGAGCAGCCGCGACTGGTGGTCGAGTGCGCGAGCAGTACGACGCTTGGCTGCGCCCGCGCACAGGCGGCGTCAGGGCGCCCCAGTCGGGCGCCACAGCCGGACGCCAGTCGGGCGCCACAGCCGGACGCCAGTCGGGCGCCACAGACGGGCGCCTACTACGCATTCGGGCGCCAGTCCCGACTGCTCGTTTATAATATACAACAAAATAATCATTAAGTAGATTTTAGAAATAATTTAGATTGATACAAAACGTGTAAACTCAGTTTTGTTTGACATTTTTAAATGAATTATTATTTTACAAGTAAGTACAAATTTATTTTTATTATTTTTATTTATGTAGTTACAATAATTTAAAAGGAACAACTGTACATATGTAAAAACATATTAGATATTATATACATTTATTTATTTAGGTGTGGTGTGGTATGATTGAGGTTCTGAAGAACTGTTTGCCAGTGCTTGTGACTACTTGTGAGGCACTCGACACTGTCGCCATTAGACACTGCCGACTTAGGAACTTCCCACGTTTATATTAAGTATTCTTTATATTGATGACTAACTTACTTTTTTATTCTTGTGTGGCTGATGATGACTTACTGTATATGACGATGCGACTTGATGTGTCAATGCCCAAAGTAATCGCAAAGGTTCAGTCAATTGTTTTGAACGTCACTCAACATTATATTGAGTAAGATTTTTTTAAAGAATTTTGTATGTAATTTTTTTAACCTTTTTCTACAATTCACTGAGAGATAACAATGATTGTGTTTGTTATTTCACAAGAATAATAATAATTTACTTATCGGTTCCTTGAGTAATCCCACCTATGTAGTTAACCAGTCAAAACCAAGACTGTTTAGTATTATGTTCGTTATTAGGTTTACTTATTGTGTCAAATGTGCTCTTAGATATTTCCTTGCATGCACGTCGCACTTTTTGTACCTATTGTTTGTAACGCAGAACTTTTTTTATTCGGATATCGAGTTAAGGACCTCCTATAAATAAGTATAAAAATGTACGCTTTAAAGAAATTGGAATAAATTACTCATAACAAATAGATAGGTAGGTATGATAAGGTGTAGTTATATATGTGCGTGCATGGAAGCGTCTGATACGGAGGAATACGGCGCGTTGCGTCAGGAGGCACGCGGCATGTCGCGCAGGGCTGCGCGCGAGTCGCTCGCGGCACTCGCCTGCCGCCAGCGCGCCCAGCTCGAACTCGACACGCCCTGTCGTCCGCACTGTGTATTGTTACGTCAAGGACAGCGAACAAGCGCATCATTAGTTCACTGCTGATGACGGTGTAGAGTTAAGCTACGTATAACGACACAATAGACCCTTGTTTTGTTTTTTTACTCGTTCTCTAAGTAACTTCCGCCATAGCATACACTTAGAATATTAGGATCGACAATTTGTGCAATAAATTATCCACTGTTCAATATAAATAAATTATAATATGTTAAAATAATTATGTATGTATATGCTCAATATTTTCGACTGACCAACTGTAAGAAATATTATCGGTAAATTTCGAAATCACGATTGTTTAATGCGAATTTATTATGCTTTGGTATAGAAATTGATACTTTGCCATTCGTAAATCGAGACAAAAGTAGAGTACTTATTGCAAACAGATATAATAATTCTTGGGCAAGCTTACGTTGTGGCCGTGTGGCCAGCAGTAGTGCAGGTGCCTAACTCGTAATTCTTGTTGTTTTATTGACCGTGGCGGGCATATCACGAAACTAAAAATAATAGTCCTGTTTTTAAACTTTGATCTTTTAGTATAATACTTATAGAATTGTAAATATTTGTTTTATTGATTTCATGTCATTCGGCGAGTGATATAAAGCGACCACAGATATATCGCACACAATACGTAGGTGCACGACTACATTCGAGTAGTTTGCGTAGGTTTTATATTATAATGCCTAAATCACTCGTTTATCTGAAATTATATTTAAATGCGATCATTGTAACAACCACCAAGACTTGAAATTCAATTAACGTGAGCTGTTCACAACGTATGTACCTACTTACTTAGGTATTATTTTGACAAATTTATTATAATTGTACGTACAAGAGTAAGAAACAAGAGTAATATATACATATAGCTCAAACCATGTGATATCTAGTCTTTTCCATTATAAAATTATCCTTCCTTTACATACTAAAATTTTCATTAAAAATCGCATTTTCACTTATTTTAACCTTTACAGATAATTTGGATATGACTGCCTCCTATTTGTCTGAATTCTGTCGATGTCAGAGTACACTGAAGTTAGCCACTATCGAAGCACTTGCATTTCTTCAACGGTCTACACACTCAACTTGTATCGTCCAATTATTTCATAAACCTAAGTGAAGGCTAAGAAGTAAAGCATTGCTGAATAAAATAGCCCAAACATCATTCGACAATTTCTAGACTAAAATGAAAAAGATAGCAATATTTTAGATTAATGTAACTAAATCGTATGTATCAGTTTGTATAAAGGAAAGTAAGTAAACGAAGTTATTGCACATTGGCAGAATGTATTGCGGTGAAACAGGGCACCCAAATCTTAAAAACTTAAGGCATAATGCACAATATCTCAGCACAATAAGTGATATTATAAAATACTCGAATCTTCAAAATATCATACTGAGCACTTTAACTGTTACTCCAATGAATCCACAATAAGTTTGCCTCGATTGAAAACAAAATATGCACAAGCAACATTTTTATAACTCGAGTAAATATCCATTTTCATTTATAGAATATTTTTAGTTATAAGTGTTGAGATCATGTGTTTACTGTGTAAGCACTAAAAGGATTCAATTCAAAAAAATAAAAATACAATAACGTTGCTATGATTATATTGTTGTATTATTTTTACCTGGAGCTGCATTTTCGCAAGAAATAAACTGTAGCACGGTCTTGTGCTTTACGTAAACTACACATTAGAGGAATCCGAAAAGGCAGGACATAATCTTGTTAGGAACGTAGGTACCTACAAGCCACAAACTTTTACCACATATGACATACCACATGTTTTTTAATCTTTTTAAAGAAACGAGGAGGCCTACACCGATTTCTCTTCTAAGAAAGTCTCGAAAGTCAAATTCTTTTTCTTTTGAATTTTGAGTGCCTATGTTATTAGTTTAGCAAGCAAAATATGTCAATATTATAGTGTAGGTATATTGTCTAGTTTAAAAAGAAATAAAGGCTTATTCTCTAACAACGCCTATTGAGGATATCTTTAATTTTTGGAAAAAGAGATGTGTGCCTTTTAACCTTGTGCCATGTATGGGGTAGGTAATCACACAATAAATAAATAGGGGCGGGGAATATAAAGAAACACATATATGTTAAATGAGTAATTTTATTTAAGATAGAATGTTGTACGTAACCAATTATACCCACAAAAAGTTATAATTTAAAAAAGGAGAGGCGTCGCTGCCCCTTCCTCGACGGTATTGGGTAAGTAATAATTATTCCCCTAAAACAGCAAAACACAGCAGAATGCCACGAAGAAGCAGAAATAGGTAAATACTTATAGAGAGCACTACCCTCAATTCAACCAAGCACCTAGCCACCAAGCCATCCAGCTACCAAGCCTACAATTACTATTATTGTGAAGCTACCAACATGATGTTTAGTAGGTAGGTAAGTAATGTTTCGGCTATTTGTCACAGAAATTAAAAAGCCGGCCAAATGCGAGTCGGGCACGAAGGGTTCCTTTCCACAAGGGCGGATCCAGAGTGAGACCAAGGGCCCCCCTCCCCGGAACGGTTTAAGTAAAATAAAATCGAACCGTCTGAATGGACTGGCCTGAATGCATATCCATCAGGGCATTGCTTCAATGAGGAACGCTAAAGAAGTACCTACTATATCTTCAGCAGCAGTGGAATAACTACTAAAATTCAAAATGGTGCAGTCGGGTCGTACTCGGACTCAGACGTCTGCTATGCCAACAATGCACCGGCCTAGAGTCGGCGAAAGGATTTCAGGATAACATATAGTCTCTCAATTCTTAAACTACCACCTAAACCTCACCACTAACTACTACCTATGTCGACAAAGTAACTCTTATTTCTGTATCTATAGTCGAAAAAAAAAATCTATCCTATCCGAGGCGCAGTGTTAAAACTGCATTGTGTAAAAGTTCTTTAACGTAGCTTACGGTATGAGTAAACTGCTAGAAATCGTCACGTAACGAAAAACCGTTATGCCCCGTCCATGCGACTACAAAACATAAGACTAGTTTTCATGGTTTTCGAGGGTGCTAAAGCCGATAGTGAGGTCAAAATGAAAATTTCTTGTAATTTTTCGTCATGGATGTTGTTTTCGTGGTTTCTGAGGATGAAAATCCAAGATGGCGACAACTTCATGGAGCTTCTATAAACTTATACTGAATGGCTCTGTATTAAAAACACGTATTAAATTAACATTTTTCTCTCTCTCTCTCTGTCTCTTTCTATTAATTATACGAGTATGTGTGTGTAGCGTGCAAGTATCGCGTAAGGAACTTCGTTTCTGACGGGGGTCCCCCGATCACACATGTTTTTTATTTCATTGTTATTCTTAAATGTTATTGAAAAAGAATGAATCCCAAAAATATCATAATGCAATACTAGATGTGGGAGACACTTCTTTACAGTCTGACCCATGAGCCCCTCCCAGAAATAAATCCTGTATCCGCCCTTGCCTTACCACCGTACAATATTTAATAATAGGTACATATTATTATTTTTAATAATTACCTCTTTAATTTTGAACATAACTGAATTTTATTTTGTTTTTAAAGCGGCAACAGCTGCTATAGAAATACTTACACTATAAATTATTACGGTTCATGAGACAGCCCGCTACCTAATGAAAAAGATCCACAAAACATAACATAATCGGAAGTACCTAGGGCAGGCAGGATGTAAAATGTCATGTAAAAAGAATAAAAAGGTATTTTGTTTCAGGGACTTCATTTCAGTGTGAGTTTGAAACAAAATAATATGTAGGTACTATAAAAAAAACTGAAAAACGCTTTTAGAATTCAATCTAATTATTTTATAATTTTTCGAGTGCGTGATAAAAGCGTGTTTTTAGTTTTTTTTTAAACTAAGTAGGTACATATTTTTATTTTTAACATTTGCGTCTATTATATTTTTCATTGAGTTAATAAATATAAAGTCAACGAAATTATGGCTATTAGGCGATTTATAGGACTAAAAAACTCGAGAGGTTTACAAGTAGGTAAAGAGTTCCACTATCCACCTCCTGGTTCCATCATCAGACCCTCGACAATGTGCAATATATTGGACTCGTCAAAACGAATCATATGACCTCAAACTCTGAGTTTACTAGTAGCCCCTAATGTATGTAATGTATGTTTAATTATGATTTGAGTTCCATCACTGTATTAAAATAAGACTTGAAAATATCATTTTTTTTTTGTCAATATTATTTACGGTATAAGAGAACTGCTTTAAAAAACCAACTTTTTGACCGTTTTCAAGGCTAAACCTCCTGGCTACATCATCAGACCCTCGAAACCAAGTGCAATCTATTGGACTCGTCAAAACAAATCATTAATCCTAAACTCGAGGGGTTTAGGTACTGGAAGCCACTGAAGAGTTCCACTATCCACCTCCCGGCTCCATCATCACCCTCGACACCAAGTGCAATCTATTGGACTCGTCAAAACAAAACATATGAGCCCAAACTCGAGGGGTTTACTAGTAGCCCCTTAAGAATTCCTCGATCCACCTCCTGGCTCGATCATCAGACCCTCGACACCTAGTGCAATCTATTGGACTCATCAAAACAAATCATGTGAGCCCAAACTAGAAGGGTTTACTAGTAGCCTCTGAAGAGTTCAGCTTTCCACCTCCTGGTTCCATCATCAGATCAGCTCCAAGATACCAAATTACAATTTTGTCTTCAGAACTACATATACATACAGTTTCATTTTGATACGACAATTAGAAGTAGGTTAAAATTGACTTCTTTGTTGCATTGTTAGTTAGTTACAAGTGAGCTAATATAAAAAGCGTGTTAAAAAAAAGTTATTTAAAAAATAAAAAATCCGACTGCGAAACTGAAAAGCTAAAAACAAGCCCATTTTAAATTAAATAAAAGTTGGAAGCAGGCGGGACCCATTTGAATTTCAAAACATAATAAAAATGGTATAGGTCCCGCCTGCTTCCAACTTTTATTTAATTTAAAATGGGCTTGTTTTTAGCTTTTCAGTTTCGCAGTCGGGTTTTTTATTTTTTAAATAACTTTTTTTATTTCGAGCTTTTTAGTTTACAAATGTGAAAGATTTCGCAAACGATTTAGTTCTTGGTACTTACGTGTTTTTTACGATTTGTCACTTCGAATTACTTTTAACCATATAAGTTATGTTTATTTTGATACCCCACTCGATAGGTTCAGAGAAAAAAAAATTTTTTTTGAAGACATATTGCGCCAAATATCGGCCAATTTTTTTTTTTTCAATATTGATATACCCAGTGTCACTCTCACAATTAAGACGAATCTAACGGTATCTCTCAAGCTGAAATCGATCAAGCCGTTTAGGCTACAGAGCGTGCCAAAGAAATATACATACATACATACATACATAAATACATACATACATACACTCGAAAAACATAACCCTCCTTCTGACGCAGTCGGGTAAAAATAGGTTAATTGGATGCCAAATTAAAACAATTATGTTTTAGTTTGGCATCAAATTGACCTATTTTTTTTAATACGTAGGTAAGCTAAGGAAGGTGAAGTCGACTTGGGCTATTTACCTAGGTACCTATTCACAAAAATTACAAGACATTAGGTATATGTAGGTACCTACTTCAGATTCTCAAGAAGCTAGGAAAATTTGATTTCCGTTTCATTTTTTCACAGTAAGTTTATACTACCTCAGGAGGAACTACATTCTTATTCAGACAAAAACTACCTACCTACTTGGAACAAGTAATGAGTAGGCCTAAGTGATAAAAAATTGTAAAACATGCCTTTTGATAAGAGAAATACACACACATTTCCTGGATAGTTAAGAGTTATCCTAAATTAGTCGAAGACTTGGTGGCACCGCATACACGTCGAGAAAATGATTTCCAGACTGTTCATTATATACAAGTGCTTATTAGGTAAATATTTATGTCATTCACAACTTCACCACTTCATGAATTTCAGAAATATTTTTTTAAGTAGGTAGGTACTTAGTTTTTGTACCTAATAGTGTAGGTACATATTATACATACAACTTAATGTGGGATCGATAATAATAATTTAGTCCTCTAAATATATTTGATTCCGCACTAGGCTAGATACCTACGGAGTTTTACTTTTTGCATCATAGCAATAAGGTACGACCAAGCCAAAACCTTATAAATTCTATCACATTTTTATTATTTAAAACAATATACCTAGGTATATGCAGATTTAATCAAAATATTTTTTTCATAAATTCGAGCGTTATGAACATTTTATTGACCGATTGCAGATTGATAAAATAACTTGCCCAGTTGCAAAACATAAGTTATAAGAAGTTATAATAATAAGAAGTTGTGACATTTAGGGGTTTATATTTACCTACCTATAAACGTTGCTTATGGTGCCACTAGTCGATATTTTTTCCATACAAATTTCTGGGGTATTACTCCACTGTTTGACATTGTGCATCCAAAGTTAAACATGATATCGTTTTGACTTACTATTAATTTTGTCTGTACGGAAACAGAATAGTAATATAAAACCCATTAAAAAGTTATGAGCCAACAAAGATTCGTTTTTCTTGGTATTTTTAACGTAACTTTGGATGTAAATAAATAATAAAAGAACAGTAAAATCTTCAAAACCAAGTTCGTACAGACACAGCTCAGTTATCGAAGACTTCAATGATCTTTATTTGTAATTGATTCATGCAGTGGTTTTTTCATAAAACTCGATTTTTCGAAGCACTTTTCGAATTTTTTTACGCGCCTATCAGTTGAGAACGGTGTTTCTGTGCGTGAGAACTAGACGTTGTTCGTGTAGACTAGCGTCTAACTGCTCATCACTGATACTAGCTCTGTCGGACACGAAGCCAGGTCAGACAGCGTGCTTTTTGGCCATGACCACTAGTGAGTTCGAGCTCGCAACTAGTTTACTCTTAAAGTTAAGTGCCGTTCAAACGACTAAAAATTGTGGTTAAACAATCGCTAATCATTACTTAACTTTAAGCAACGTTTGTAAATAATAAATAAACCTCTTACTGCACACCTATTACCGGTTTGGGCCTTATTGCTATGATACATGGTTTTGGTCGTTGCATTGTATCTACTAAGTATGACCTCAATGACTGCACCAATAAATAAAATACTGCCTCACTTATCACCTCAACGTGAAATTATGTTTTATATTTCTATGTAAATTACAGTCTCCTATACAACTGCTCTCCCGTATGAGAATGAACAAGGGCCCGAATACGGAGACGAATGGATATACTTCTACGACGACGAAGGCAACACCCATACCATGAACTTCTCTACTCTACCACAGGAAACGCGTGGAATGATTTTTGGAGACGCCTACTTTTACTTGTACACCAGGTGAGCAACGTTTAATATGAAGTTCCGATGCCCTGATTGTCATAATTGGAATAACGGTGACACCGGCAGGTTATGAGTTAAAAGATGGATTGTACCTAAATTTTAATGTTAAATGATTTATTCCGGTAGGTACCTAAGTTAGTTTGTATTTGTACAAACTAACACGTTAGACGTCAAACATATTTTAAAAACTAGATGAGGTCGGCGTTCCTATCCGACTACTCTGAGAAGCAACACCGAAACAAAGTCATAGGTCACAGTCTCTTTTAAAGTCCAGACATAATCTTGGTCAGATCACGTGAGGACCATGTAGATTAATGTCTGGTATTTTGATGAAAGAAACACACAAGAGAGTATTATTATTATTAGTATTATTTTGATAAGAGTGGTCCTGTGGTGGTGGAAAATACTGGTATTCAGCTGCATCCGGTTAGACTGGAAGCCGACCCCAACATAGTTGGGAAAAGGCTAGGCAGATGATGATGATGAGTGGACCTCAGAACTTGAGGCGTAGGTAACAGTTGTCCTAATATTTCTGTTGCAGACAGAACACTGAAGCTGAACAATTGGAAATTCCCGAAGACAATCAACTATTTACAAGCCAATACTTTAACTCATCCAATGAAATTAAGGTTGTGACGCATGGGTGGTTCTCCCACGAGAAGACGGAATGGCTTCAGGAAATAAAGGATGCTTTCTTGAGAAAAGACGATTTCAACATCATTACTGTTGATTGGAGCGAATTAGCTAAAAACCCGGCTTATCCATGGTCAGCATTTAGTACTAGATATGTGGGGAAGAAAACAGCAACACTGTTAGACTCTATTGCAAGAACCTATCAAGTAGACGGAAAGGTTATGCATTTAATGGGACACAGTTTAGGTTCACATGTCATGGGATATACAGCATTATTTTCAAACCAAAGAATACATAGGATCACAGGTGAGTAACACCAGGGTACCCACCTAATTCTTATCTACCACATTCGTTTAGGGCAGGCCAGACATTTTCATTAATTTACTTACAATCAATCTCTTTGGGGCTAGGCCTACACTAAGTTAGGTACCTACCTACTTAAATTATGTAGGTTCGAAAATGCGCCTACTGTTAGCTAAATTGTATAATTAGTTTAGTTATATATATTTGATAACCCAAATTGTTGTCTACTACAACACATGGTTGCCTACTCGCAGGGCTAGATCCCGCTCGACCTCTCTTCGAGCTTCCCTTGATGGGACCAGATTACCGTCTAGAAAAAAGCGATGCTGAGTTTGTAGACATTATCCATTCCTGTGGTGGAGTTTACGGGTACTGGAGAAGCCATGGTCATGCTGACTTTTACCCAAACAACGGGCGAGCGAAGCAGCCCGGCTGCGAAGGGGCGCAACAAGTTATAGGTAAGAACTGATTGACAATAATTATTACGTAAGTATCTACCACAGGGCACATGAATAAGTAAAATAAAATCGAATCGTCCGAATGGACTGGCCTGAATGCATGTCCAATTCTTCAATGACGCACTCTGAAAAAGTAGGTACCTACTCTATCTTCAGCAGCAATGGCGTAACTTTAGCTAACACCTAATATGAATGCTCAAAAGAAAAACAAAACTAACCAGACCAATTCGAGGTTGGGTGCTAAAATGATTGAACTCGCTTCGGTCGCTCTTGCAGGCCAGGTTCTCATAATTCTTAAACTTTACTACCGATGTCGATAAAGTAACTCTTATTTCTGTAAGTACCTATGGTCAAAAGAAAATCTTCATATCCGAGGCGGGGGTGCTTTTTTGTAGTTATTCTATATCTTTGAAAAAAAAATCCCAAACAGCATAGTGAGCAATAGTATGGTGCATCGATATGGGACAATTCTTACCTGTCTGGCCCATGTGCCCCTCCTATAAATCAAAATAAATCCTGACCCCTTAAGTAACTAAATATTTAAAGACCTAAAAGCCATACTTGCGTAAATGCGTATCTTATCGAAGAACATTAGAAATGAATTAAGTCAGCAACTAGAATGTATAAATCATTCATTAAACATAATGTTATTAGTTTATTATTTTTCATTTTCAGAGGGTTGTAGTCATGGACGTTCAACACTATTTTTTGCCGAATCTATAGACTCCAAAATTCCTTTTGTGGCATACCCTTGTGAAAATTGGAAGAAATTTGAAAATGGCGATTGTAAAGAAAACTCTGTTAATATGGGCTACCCTGTTTCAACAAACATTAGAGGAGACTACTATCTTTATACGAATGGCGAACCTGAATATGCTCGCGGTGAAGACGAGACCAGACCCTAACTACCATTTGACGAAGACTTTGTTTTACCTAAAAATCTGAAATCAACTGGTCAACAGTTGCCAAAAGACCGCAAAATTTTACGAGATCTATAGAGATATGGTAAAGGAGATCATTCAACGTCTATACATTTTTCGGCTAAATGTGAAAGAGCCGGCCAAACAAAAAAAAAACTGGCCAAGTGCGAGTCGAACTCGCACACGAAAGGTTTCGTACCACAAGGCAAAATGCCGAAAAAAAAAATCACGGTTGTATGGGAGCCCCATACTAAAAATGGAATAAAATAAATATTATTCTATTTTTAGTATTTGTTGTTATAGCGGCAACAGAAATACGTCATCTGTGAAAATTTCAACTGTCTAGCTATCACGGTTCATGAGATACAGCCTGGTGACAGACGGACAGTGGTCTTAGTAACAGGGTCCCGTTTTTACCCTTTGGGTACGGAACCCTAAAAAGCTATATTCCGAAAGAATACGGTTTTCTCTTCATTTTATACTATGGGACCAAACATGTAGGACCATTCTCCGTCAAGTTACAAGAGTTTGAAAAATCACTATAATGATACTTAGTTGATAGGGGCTCAAGAGTGATTTAATGAATTAAATTGATTTTTATTCGGGTAACCTATCTTACACGCTTCTTTTGCTAGTTTACTAGGCGTTAGCCGAATAAAAATCTATTTAATTCATTAAATCACTTGAGCCCCCCTTTCAACTAAGTATCATTATAGTGATTTTTTTTATAGTGATAATAATTCGGAATTATTATTAACTAGCTGCGCCCCGCGGTTTCACCCGCGTAATTGTCGATCCCATGGGAATATCGGGATAAAAAGTAGCCTATAAATATATCCTATATGTATATGCACCCTATCCAGGGTGTCAGTACCTCCATACAAAATTTTATCAAAATTGGTCCAGCCGTATGAGCGTGAAGAAGTAACAAACATATAAACACACACACACTCACAAACTTTCGCCTTTATAATATTAGTGTGATAATACGGTTATTTTAAACTGCATATAATTAATTCGTCGTTCTTTTTCTTCCTCATCGGTTTGAAACAGATGACAATGGCTTGGAACAGCGTTTCTTGTCATCTTTGTAGTATTTTTAATATACAGAGAAATATATAATTTCAAAAGACCCATCACATATCAACGTATTCTATACATCATACTTAGTAAAATTGAGCTTAAATTAATGCTGGGAAACGACTTTTACTTTTGGTGTGAAAAATCGCTGTTATTTATGGCAAGCGCAACGTAACGCACGCAAAATATTGTCCTTATAGGAGCATATATCTGTGCAGGAGTTGTGGTGGTATTAAAGATAAAATTAAGTTAAGATAAAATAACATTTAAAAGTACATAAAAGTTGAAACTTGACCTTCAATATCTCCGTACTTATCCAGAAGGTTCGCGAAGGATGGCAAGCGAAAATAAGTAGAATTTCCTACATTTTAGGCTCTCGCATTCTAAAAGAAAATGTGTGACACAATTATCCTGCAGGTATGGTCCCAGGTCCAGTACAAAAAAAAAAACAAAATTACGAGGAATATAAGTGACTTTGCATCGTTTAACTTATTTTAGGGTTCCGCTCCAAAATACTAAAAAGGAACCCCTATGGTGCGACTCAGTCTGTCTGTCCGTTTGTCACAGCTGGATATCTCAAGAATTACTAATGCTATCAACTTGAAATTTGGACTAGTTTTAGATGACGTTTGCCAAACTATTTTGCTAATAAGTTTCGAAGTGGGGCTTCTAGGGCATGTGGGGTATCATATGAAAGAGCGCAGTTTGTACATTCTCTAAGATTTTTCTTTTTTTAGGCCGCATAGTTTTCGACTTTGATGAAAAATGTAAAAAAAATACTGTTCCCCCCTTATCTCCGAAGTTTGCAAAGAAAAAATCTGAAATAATTCTAAGTGATAGATGTTTATGTAAAGATTACAGGAAAAATGAAACGGTACACTAAATGGCACACTTTTTTAGAAATCATCAACAAAAGTTACATTAGTAACACTATCGGTCAAGAGATGGCGCTGATCTCAAACTGCAATATTCTACACCGCAGCGCGCAGTGTTAAAATTCTCTCGACGAATACAGGCCACGCCGAGGAAAATCTAAAAACATATTATTATGATGGTACGGAACCCTCGGTGCGCGTGTCCGACTCGCTCTTGACCGGTTTTTTATTTCACACATAAAAAAAAAACCTAACCTAACCTGTAGCTAATAAATATAATTATGTGCCTCAGGCTGGCTGGACAAATCTTCAAATAGCTCGCATTTAACTAGGTCGATAGGGCACTTTTGTGACGGCTAAACACCCTTATTTCAGAATTTGTGACACTACAGAATCTTAGATAATATAATCGATCGAAAACGTGTCCAGCCAGTTTGAAAAACCACTTTTCGCTGGTCTCTCAATGGTACCTATCAGAAGTGATTTTGACGGCTGTCTGCATATCAACGGGCGTCACATAAATTTGTGACAGGCTTAGAACTAAAAGTTTTGTGATACGTACAGCAGATTAGTAGAAAAATGCTAAAATCTGTGTCCAGCCATCTTGAATTTACGTATAAAACTTCTGGCTGGCACTTCCGAATCTCAATAACGGGAGCGTTTTCGAATATATGGTTCCTTTACTACCAATATCTTTGAAACTACTCAAAGTTTCTCCGTTACAATCTCAGGTTATCATTATCGTCCCCGTCACAAAATGAACACATTTCGAAGGCCGTAAATCATCATGCAGAGGAGATACATGTGTCCAGCCAGCTTGAACTCAGGCTGGCTGGACATTAAGTTTTTATTGATTTCTCGTAAACCCTTGCATGTGACACAATAAATCGAACGTTATTACTGTCACACATTGCGTCACTATTAAAACGCTCCCGTTATTGAGATTCGGAAGTGCCAGCCAGAAGTTTTATAGGTAAATTAAGTTGGCTGGACACAGATTTTTGCATTTTTCTACTAAACCGCTGTACGTATCACAAAACTTTTAGCTCGATGCCTGTCACAAATTTATGTGACGCCCGTTGATATGCAAAAATTCGTCAAAATCACTTCCGTTACCGAGATTGAGAGATCAGCGAAAAGCGGTTTTTCAAGCTGGCTGGACACGTTTTCGATCGATTATCTGATAAGATTATTATTATCGATTATTATAAGATTCTGTAGCGTCATCATTTTTTTTCAGCCGAAAGACGTCCACTGCTGGACATAGGCTTCCCCCAAGCACCTCCACTTCGACCGGTCCTGTGCTTCCCGCATCCAACGGGTTCTTGCGGCCTTCACAAGGTCGTCGGTCCACCTTGTGGGAGGCCTTCCAACGCTACGTCTGTAGCGTCACAAATTCTGAAATAAGGGTGTTTAGCCGTCACATAAAGTGCCCTATTGACCTAGTTAAATGCGAGCTGGTCTCTCAATGGTACCTATCAGAAGTGATTTTGACGGCTGTGTGCATATCAACGGGCGTCACATAAATTTGTGACAGGCTTAGAACTAAAAGTTTTGTGATACGTACAGCAGATTAGTAGAAAAATGCTAAAATCTGTGTCCAGCCATCTTGAATTTACGTATAAAACTTCTGGCTGGCACTTCCGAATCTCAATAACGGGAGCGTTTTCGAATATATGGTTCCTTTACTACCAATATCTTTGAAACTACTCAAAGTTTCTCCGTTACAATATCAGGTTATCATTATCGTCCCCGTCACAAAATGAACACATTTCGAAGGCCGTAAATCATCATGCAGAGGAGATACATGTGTCCAGCCAGCTTGAACTCAGGCTGGCTGGACATTAAGTTTTTATTGATTTCTCGTAAACCCTTGCATGTGACACAATAAATCGAACGTTATTACTGTCACACATTGCGTCACTATTAAAACGCTCCCGTTATTGAGATTCGGAAGTGCCAGCCAGAAGTTTTATAGGTAAATTAAGTTGGCTGGACACAGATTTTTGCATTTTTCTACTAAACCGCTGTACGTATCACAAAACTTTTAGCTCGATGCCTGTCACAAATTTATGTGACGCCCGTTGATATGCAAAAATTCGTCAAAATCACTTCCGTTACCGAGATTGAGAGATCAGCGAAAAGCGGTTTTTCAAGCTGGCTGGACACGTTTTCGATCGATTATCTGATAAGATTATTATTATCGATTACTATAAGATTCTGTAGCGTCATCATTTTTTTTCAGCCGAAAGACGTCCACTGCTGGACATAGGCTTCCCCCAAGCACCTCCACTTCGACCGGTCCTGTGCTTCCCGCATCCAACGGGTTCTTGCGGCCTTCACAAGGTCGTCGGTCCACCTTGTGGGAGGCCTTCCAACGCTACGTCTGTAGCGTCACAAATTCTGAAATAAGGGTGTTTAGCCGTCACATAAAGTGCCCTATTGACCTAGTTAAATGCGAGCTATTTTGAAGATTTGTCCAGCCATCCTAAGTCACATGGAAGAACCTACAGATTTGTTCCAATAGTGAAAAGTAAAGAGAATAGCATATTCTAACGGAATATAACTCTTTTTTGTTCGGCACTTTTATAATTTTGCCCAAAATAAATGATCTCCTTTACGGGCACGTATGTACTGATAGTACTCAATCGTAACTGCCGCGAAATGTGAGTGTACTATGGATACACCTCTGCCTAAACCTTCAAGAAATACAGGCATGATAATATGTGTTAAATTTATAACAGGCCCTGATCCCTTTTATTATGACGACAACAAAATCTGAGCCTGACAATTTATAGAAAAGTTCCTACCTCCCGTGTCCTAATAGAAAGCGATTGTCGCGCGAATAGGCGATCGTCGCGTTCATGTCACTTTTTGTTCGGAAAACCGGAAGGCTCTGTCGGCGCGACAACGAGTTCTGGTTCACCGAACAAACAGTGTTATATCACTGTTTGTTCCGTTCATATATGAACGCGACGATCGCGTATTTGCGCGGCGGTTGTTTTTATTAGGACGCGGCCTACGACTTCCACCTCTTAGATACAACTAACTATACAGCGCGTGTCATAAATGTGTGATCATAATCATATTAATTAAGGATGTGGATACAGACTAGCAAACTGAACAACTTTGTCCATTGGACCAAAATCGTGATCACGAAATCTGTCCGAGTATAATATCATGTGTCGCGTTGGTTGTTTTGTAAGGGACAGCTGAGTATTTTTTCGCGATTACGATGATTTTCCCATGGAGAAAGTTGTTCAGTTAATAGCAAAACTTATTAGCAAAATTATAGCTCATTGAGAATTTCGTTAGACTATAAGAGAAGAATAAAACAAAATGTTTATGAGATTCAAATGTATATTATAGTTTAAATAATAAACTAATAGACACTACAGCAAAAACAAGTAATACTTTTCTTTCTTCATATATAAATACTTCTCATTAATAAAATATGGGAATTATTTCAGATCTAATTGTTTTGGAACTAAGAAGTACCTATAGATAAGGAATGCATATTGCGTAGATACATATGTAGGTCACAAAAAATTATGCTTATTTGGTAAAAAGGAATCATTGAATAAATGGTAATTAATAAAGTGTTTGTTTTTCTTAAGTCCTTTTCTTCATTGAAATCTGCAAAAAAAGAAAAAAGTCTCAATAAGGATAAACTGAACGAATTCATTCCAACGAAAAGTAATAACATACGTCAGAACATAATGATTATACTTCATTATACCTCAGTCGGGAAAAGAAGACAAAAAAAATGAATCATCATTGAATAAACTAAAAATAAATGAAAAATCTTAAAACATCATTATTACCTACATTCCATTATATGATAGCGATAGATATTTTCCTCGGACGGTGAACGCCGGGGAGCCGCCGACATTTCTTTGCACTGTGAAAAAACAATAAACATTATAAGCGTTGCATGCGCATCAGAGTTTCATAAATATGTGTAGTTAAATATAAATTATTGAAAAACAAGCTATTACAAAATCTTGGAAACAATTGTAAATTGTTTTTTGTGAAAAATTTTGTTAACAATATTTTATAACAAAATTACATATTATTATGTAACGACTTTTTCTTCAAATGTTATCAGATTTCAATGGTTATGCTTCAGTGTATGCATCAGTCGGGAAAAGAAGACAAAAATGAAAGAATCATCATATTTTTAAATAAAAACGCAATATTATTAGCAATATCCCTCTCGATTTCAATACGCACCTTGCACAAATCATCCAGTCACATAAAAATTGTTGTCAAGGCTTCAATCCTGGCCATCTGAAAACAAAAAGTAAAACGCATTTGTCATACGGCCTTCAGAGTCGCCAGATATTTTGAAAGGAGATCATTTTGATATATTTATAGGTTCTTTATTTAATATTCATATTAAGGTAATAAAAATTACCAACAAATCTTTAAAATTGGAATTTAATCTAACTATAACAATAATAATTATTTGCAAAAACTATAACTGTAGGGACTTTTTTTTTCATCCAGTATATTAATGAAAAATTTGTAGATTTAATAGTTACCTGAATAAATGCCACGGCTGGTCTAGCTAAAAACTGAAACCTGTGAACATAATAACAACAAAATTAGCATCTAATTAGATTTATGCTAATAAAATACAATTTGTACTGGAAGGCATTACAGTCAGCATTTTAAGTAATTATTATCAAGTTTAAAAAATAAAAAAAAAATAATGTAAAAATACTTTCAAATTATTACTCTCTGGTTACAAGTTAAAATAGAAAAAACTCAAGATTCATTGAACTAAAATTAGTTCTTAAATTATTTTTTCTGCTGACTGTACAACAAGTAGAATATCATTACATTGTAAAAAGTAGGTATTTTCTGAATCTAGTTAGGTAAATTGTTAATGCAGTATTTGGTCAATCAAAATAATATATTATAGTTAATTTTTCTTTTTTAGCATCAGAATAGAATAAAGTTCAGCAACAGTATTGTGCTGTCACAAGATTGTTAAAAGGTAAATATGGCAGATAGGTAGACAAGAATCTGTAAAGAAAAATAACTCAAACGCAGATGTCACTGAGTATTATTAAATCAGCTCTTTCCTTCCTTGGTGATATTAAATACCAATAAAGGGAAATCTGGTACTATATTGTTATTTTTTCAAATCTAAAGGGAGGATGGATGGATTGTGTACAGGATTTCCATGTTTTTTTTTACGGTGTTGTAGTGCGCATCCAACCCCCAATCATGCTTTCTTATGAAAGTAAATTATAGTGCGCGTAGTCTATCGGTTTAAAAAGATTGAAAATATTTTTGGATCTGGCTTTTAACTGATAAGTGTTTTCAAGTTAAGCTACAGATCACGCATATCGCTTGTATTCAACAGTTTAGAAAGCCATAAATGGAAATAATTGAGCCGCAATTTAATTTCCTTAGCACTAATACGACATAATATCCGGAAAAAATTCACCGCAGTAAATAATAAAATTATGCACTTCAATTGAGCTAATGTTTGATAAATTGCAAAATTTTCTTCATTTCCTGGAATAAAATCTCGCTTTGATAATGGTATTTCATTCTATTAGCATTTAGGCATACGTTCGATATTTATGTATGAAAGATTTAAAATCGGATATGAGATAAGGTCATCGAGGTACATAATTATATCTGTTGAAAAAGTTTATCAAGTAGGTATATTGTGTAAGTAGCATTAAGTAAATTTTATTATTCTAGTATACTTTAAACTCTCATATTTGGGTAAAAATGTTCTCATTTCTCAAAAACGATATAATATCTGTTACTGCTAACGTATTAAAACCGATAATTGTGCACATTGTAGAGATAATCCTCCTATCTCTTTTGGTTAGCATGACCTATATAAAAATCAACTCTTTAATATTTTTTGAGTTACGGTACTTTTTAATCCGTGCACCAGCACCGATTCGGAAATAAAGAAATGACGGGGGTTCTTTCTAAGGTTTTAGTCTTTTAACCTTGTTATTGGGTGGTCATTCCTTGATCAAAGATGTAATGAGTATATTTTTTTATACCAGATTTCGCCGGTAAATGGGCGTGGATAATTTCTAGAATAGTTTCCTCAATTCTGCGTTAACATTGACAATCATTCTGCAACTTATTTCTAACAGTGCTCTAAACACAGACACAGCACACAAATTGTTTAAATCTACTTCCGGTTATTTATGAAGACGTGTTGCATTTAGTTCATAACTTACCAGTTAGTTACTCAGAGATTTCCGCAGAGTTTCAGATAGAGTTATACTAGGTGTCTTCGATGAAGCAAACGTGGTTTCTTATTCTGCTCTTCATGTAATCCTCCTCCTTTTCAATGTTAAATTAGAACTGCTAATTTATACTGAGGAAAAAATATTAAGCAGTGCAGGCAAACTACTATAGAATCCTCTGGTACTTAGTTACCAAGATTTTCAAAAAATCATAAATCCTTTATGACATCGGTATAGCAAGCTGTTAAATATTTTTACCTCGAAAGGGAAGACATCGCCAGTAAATTATATTTGGGGCTGATATGTATATTTGGGGTTTCCGATTAAGAAAGAAACGAATGATGTTGCAAACACTTTCGGATTATCTTTCCTCGAAAGGGAGAGGAGAGAAAAATGCGTATAACACGCATCAAGTCAGCAAGTACGGTTAGGTGGGTAGGTGCTAACGGTTAAGAAAAAATATTGAGGAGTCCAAAAACAATCAAATTCAATAGTTCACAAGACCAATGACAAATAGGTTTGAGAACACAACTTCAGTAGTATGGACTATACATATAGCCGTTCTTGTTCTTTCCAGTTAAAAACAACATGTTCCAACACTAATGATGGCGTGAAACGTCGAAGTGAACAAGAAAGATGGATAAAATAACGAAACCATAAAAGTTAATATTAATATTGGCTCGAACATTTATTTTGAATTTCATACATTACATCCGATACACATCATTGCATGAAGAAAATCTCGCCCAAAAACTCCCTGTAAGAAGGAATGCGTTTAGAAACGAATTGTGATTTCGAAGAAGATAAAAAGATGTTTGAATTTTAGTAATAGGCAATTACTAAAATTCACTGATAAAAAATTCACTAATAAAAAATTCACTGGGCTGTAATTGCTGCAATAGCAAAGTTAATTGAATCGGAATACCAGTAGGAATATGAGCCCTGAAGATCACTGCCATTACTGACAGTAAATTTATTTTACCATCAATGAAGAGTTTATTTTTGAATAATGTAATAGACAGGCTTTAAATAATTAAGTAGAAGTCGTCGTTTATTTTATGACTATGATATAATCTAATCGAATCTATGTAACTCGACGATATTTTTTCATTCTCACGTTATTCATTTTAGACTTTCAGTTGTTATCGGGAACCAAGAACCAACCCGTTGTAGGGGTTAGGACTAGGATTGCCTTTTCTAAAACTCAAACGGTGAAAGCAAACGTCGTGAGGAAACGGGCATGTCCTAGAACCAAAAATTCTAAGACATTACCAACCCGCACTGGGCCCGCGTGGTGGATTACGGCCCACTCTCTCGCGCAGAGGAGGCCTGTGTCCCAACAGTGGGAACACTATCGGCTGATTATGTTCCCCTTTTTACAAATATTGTAGTAAATAATGTGTTACGGGATTTTATTTAAATAGCGCATATGACAGCAGCTTAGTGTTGGCATCATTGGGTAATCGGATTCCCTGATTGGTACGAAATTCAGACAGCAGCACTGCGCTTTACCAAAAATAGCATGAAGCATGACCACTAATACGGGTTGACCAAAAGCACCTAGCATTTCGTCTTTTTATCAAAAACAAAAAAGGCACATCATTTAAAGTACATTCTGTAGGAATCTTTATTTCAAAAATCTGCAAAAAAATCACTACCGTAATTTACATTCCGTCGTTTTGTCAATAAGACTTCTCTGGCTTGCTTCGTCGCTGTGTCGGAACTAATTATACTTATCTATAGGTACGAGTTGTCATGATAGTCTAGTCTCCGCATCCATGTAATTTTGCTGACCAAGTTTTCATTTGCCGGTGAAGAAGAATCATAAAGGCTGGGCGAAATTGTTATATGAGCCAGTAGTGATATGGTTAAGATATTTTTAAAGTAGATACACAATGTTAAACCTGTAAAAAAGAAGCACAATGTAGCAAATCAAAGAAAATGGCTATTTAGTGCAATTTTCTTAATCTACTAACATTTTAATGAATTATAAAAGTATAATGGTGCCGATTTTCTTGTCCCAAATGCCTATAAACTAGACAAAAATCACCAAAATTTAGTTTATTCCTGTCAAATGACGATTTCCCATTCTGAAATTGACTAAAGTACCACAACTTAACTATATTTTAGTTTGACAGCACTAAGATGGCACTGACTTATTAATCTACTAGCAGCGCCCCGCGGTTTCACCCGCATAAGTGTCGATCCCGTGGGAATATCGAGATAAACACTATCCTATGTCCTTTCCCGGGACTCAAACTATCTCTATACCAAATTTCATCTAAATCGGTTCAGCGGTTTGAAGCGTGAAGAGGTAACATACAGACAGACACACTTTCGCATTTATAATATTAGTATGGATTGAAAACGGCAATTTTGCTTTTCAGAATTTGTCTAACTAAATCTTTTTTTAATCACGATTAAAAAAGTGTGGAACAAAATTAGTTGTCATGAACTAAAATTCACACCAACACCTCGACTTCAGGTGTAAAAACAATAATGTAAATAGATATATTTTTTCTTTTCTTTTGCTTATATCTCGAAAATGGTATCCTATCGCAAAAATAATGAAAATTTGTTATGACACGGAGGCGCTGCTAGGATAAAATATAACCGTACACCTGCCTAATGCCTGCACCATTTATAACCTTATGCATACACTCTGATTCATTTGTGTCACACACCCTCGCATTTGCATTCACACACTCTCGCATTCGCATTCACACACACACACTGACTCTCACCTACGCGTAGGTGAGAGCGTGCGAGCTACGCACCGTCATGCCTGCGCGTGCGTGCTGCATGTTTAGCTTTAATTTTCTCTTCTTTTTTCTGTATTATTATAAATACCCTTTAGTTTTGCATAAAACAAGTACCTAAACGATACTTATTAAGTTATGGAAGAGCAGTCTCCTAACACGGGCTTATCTGCTTAAAAGGAGGCTCAAATCACTAGTTTTTAAGGTTTACTTGTTAAAGTAATAAACCATTTTTAATTTTCATTTCGATCTCTTTTATAAACCCCTAACACTCAACATGTCGGTACTAATTTTCCATACAAAAAGTGAAAAATTCCATATAAAACACGTCGCGGTTGCACCATGCGCGCCTCCGGCTCTAAAAAAAATTCACGGGGTAGGGCAAACAAGTACCACGTGGAGTCGAGATTGTCAAATTCGATTTTAGTTGTGTCAATATTATTTTTAAATTTAGAGATTTCTTTTTCCAGAATTGATTTAAGATTCAATTTTAGTGATAGTTTAGTTCGGTGTACAAGAGAATCGGCACTAATTTCTTTTAAAAACGGTCAGGTCAAATTCTGATGACACCTAATATTTACTAAACCTCTCCAAGTTTAATATTTGTCACAGTACTAGGTGAACAGAACTTGTGACACGATCTCTTGTTTGGCCGTTTCCGAATAAGCCTTTAGCCCTTATCTATAAGGGCTTTAGCCCTTATCTATTTAGTTCAGTTGTTATGAAGTCTGTGCCAACTAGCGTGTACGCAAGATATATGTATGACATAATATCCCGCCTATATTCCCCGAAGGAGAAGGCAGACAGAGGTGTAGTACACCCACATTTTGTCAATTATTTTAGTAATAATACAGGCCAATTCTATGCGTCCATTAACTGGGCACGAATCTAGACTCAGATGTGTTAATGAGAAAATTGTGAACCTTGTATAATTTTTTAATTATATTCTTTGCCAGCAACTGCCTCTCACAGTGCAGCAAGAATATCTTAGACCGTGTCCTTCACCACACAATCCTCACCTTTGACAACTTCATGAAAATCAATTATGGGAACGCCAAAAAATTGTCAAGAAATAGTCAACAAAGTCGAAAAAAAAAACAATCGCATTATGATTCCGAAGTTATAGCTCTAAGTTGGTGGTGAGGAATGTGTGGTGAACGTCTCCACACAATCCTCACCTCTAGTGCAACCAAAGGGCTGGGAGTATCGACTTGGTTTCAATTCCAAAAAACAGTCAAGAAAGTCGATAAATTAATAATAACGTTTAATGAAATTAAAATCCATCCATACTTCCATACTAATATTATAAATTCGAAAGTTGTCTATCTATATGTCTGTATGTTACCTTTTCACGCCTAAACCGCTGAACGGATTTCGATAAAATTTGGCAGAGAGATAGATTGCATCTTGGGAAGGAAATAAGATAGTTTTTATCGACATACCTCGCGGGTGAAGCCACGGGCGGAAGCTAATACCTATTATAAATGCAAAAGTGTGTCTGTCTGTTACCTCTTCGCGCTTAAACCGCTAAAACGATTTAGATGAAATTAGGTATAGAGATAGTTTCGAGTCCCGGGAAAGGGACATTGGATAGTTTTTATCCCGATATTCCCACGGGATGGACACTTATGCGGGTGAAACCACGGGGCGCTGCTAGTATCTTTATAAATCAAAAACGCGGAACCGTTTATGTGTATCAAATTAATGTTGCCATTGCAGCAGCGCGTTGTAAATAACACAACACAACATGCTTAAAATACCCACCTAAAATAGCTACATAACTAACAATTACATCGTTTTTAATACAACAAAATTAAGATGACCACAAAAAATACGTAGGTACTTAATTCTAATAATTTTGTGCTCGACTGTATTCGACTCGAAAAATGTATGTAGAAGTTTACAGAGAAATTTAGCAAACTTCTAGATAATAAACCAGGTCGAAATGATAATGTTTGGAGATGACTAATTCTTGACTATTTTTTAACAACAAATTCAAATTCAAAAACGTAAGCGTTCCGCGGTAATCAGGTGAGGATTTTGGCAAGAAAGGCTCACCACGTAATCCTCACCAAAGCACCTTTATATCGCTGGAATCACTTAACGATTATTTTTTAGGAATTTAGGAATTGAAACCAAGTCGTTACTCCCAGCCGCCACTAGAGGTGAGGATTGTGTAGAAACGTTCACCACACTGTCCTCACCAACTTATATTTATTATTGGTGACTATTTATGACTATTGACTATTTTTTGGCGTTCTCAAAATTGATTATCATCCAAGTTTTCAAAGATAAGGATTATATGGTGAAGGACACCTTAGACCGCTAAGTCCCCCCTTCACCTTCCCCTTCATATTCCCCTTTGTTTCTTTCACCAGATGCGTAGGTGGTGTCGGTGGTGTCGGTGGGTAGATCTAGTATGTAGGTACCCATACCTACAAAAGTACCAATATTATACCGGAAAGTAATTCAGTTTTACAATACCTGATACCAGCTTTATATCTGCAACTTCATTGGGAAACCTGAAGAAGAAGGTCAAAGTCGGATCCCCACGACGCGAATGTTTTTAAAATACTGACCGAGCTCTTTTCTAACTTGTCTAATAGGTATCAATTAAACTGACTTATATTTTAAGACAGTGGGTAGTCGTTTTTGATCATAAATCATGAACTGCATTCACAAAATATGGAAAATATTTGTACGTTCATCTCAACAAACATGCACATTAGCCATTACATTCAATGTACTTACCAATAATCTTATACGTACTCAAAAATCCTTCAGTGCTAATTTTCTTTTGAAAGAACATAATGAACCAAAAGTAATAAATTATAGAATTTCCCAACGTAAGATAAGATTGCACTATAATGTAATTTTGTACATAAAAACTAGGAAAATAAAACAAGACAAGATCCAGCAGAAAATTAGCGCTGTGAATGTAGGTTGAAATAAAGCAGTAGTTCCACAACTACGGCAAGCTCTTATAAACACACTGAAGTTTTACATTTTAATAGACAAGTTGAATCTCCGCCATCTTTTTTTCACTATACCTGTAAAGGGAAATATCTGATAGGCGCCAAAGCATCCTATTGCAAAGCAGTTCATTTATAAACTTTGTATCATGTCAGAACCCCCCCCCCCCCCCACCCCCCCCCCAAAACAACACAGTTGTACATGGTAAAATTTTCCTTACTCAAACGCCACCTGCAGCTTGTTCTCCCCGCAGCTTACCATGTATGTCCTTACATTACGCCATGATACTCATCTCACGAAGAGTAAAATGAGGCGACCCAGATATAATTATCCCAACAAAAACATAAATATGAAACAACGGGAGCCCCGTTCTTTCGGTACAAAGTACAGGATTGTCGGTTCGCCAATAAAAGAATTGAGATAATGAATGCCAAGTTCTATGGAAGAGCAAGTTTATTAGGTTCCTTGATGCTGAACATGCAACTTGAAAAGTTTTGCAAGTCGTTTGTAACTGTTGAGACTACATTGCATTAATACTTGGTCTAATACCACCAGTTTAGTTAGAAGTAGTAGTAGTTCGTTAAATACTAAGTTTTTCTTTTTATATGTTAATTCTTTTCTGATATGAAAATTGTGATGGCTAGAACTGGCGTAGGCGACCGACAACCAAGATGACGACTAATAGAGAAGTATAGAAAAAACTGGCCAAGTGCGAGTCGGACTCGCACACGAAGGGTTCCGTACCACAAGGCAAAAACGCCGAAAAAAACATGTTTGTTGTATGGGAGCCCCCCTTAAATATTTATTTTATTTTTATTTTATTATTTATTATTAAAGTTAAAATACAACTGAGTATTTTGTGAATATTTCAAGTGCCTACCTGTTGTCATTTTTGATATCGAGCAAAAAAGGGCAAAAAAATCGCGTTTGTTGTATGGGAGCCCCCCTTAAATATTTATTTTATTTTGTTTTTAGTATTTGTTGTTATAGCGGCAACAGAAATACATCATCTGTGAAAATTTCAACTGTCTAGCTATCGCGGTTCTTGAGATACAGCCTGGTGACAGACAGACGGACAGACGGACAGACGGACAGACGGACAGACGGACAGACGGACAGACAGCGAAGTCTTAGTAATAGGGTCCCGTTTTTACCCTTTGGGTACGGAACCCTAAAAAGACATTGCGCCCACCCCAAATAAATTGGAATAAGGGGAAAAGGAATTACGATGATTGGAAAATTGATGATAATAAATTATAATTTTAAATGATGGAAGATTAAAATGATTACGGAAACACATAACTTAAAAATGAAATACAAGAGCACCTGTAACGTACGACAAGATAGGCTAACTAAGCCGTTAGATAGGTTTTTGAATTATATAGGCTCTTTCACTGGGAATGAATGTCGTTTTTTAATTATATAGGCTCTTTCACTGGGAATGAATGTCGTTTTTTAATTATATAGGCTCTTTCACTGGGAATGAATGTCGTTTTTTAATTATATCGGCTCTTTCACTTGGAATGAATGTCTAAACATAAAATAAATAGGTAACTTAACAAAATAGTGAACAGGCAAATAAACAATGATAATTTTTTTCATTTGGCATTCACGTCTTTTTACGTTTTGTTTTTTTTATTGAAAGAAAATTGATCTTCCAAACACGTATTGAACATTCAATCATTCCGACTCGTCTCATGTGGGCACTCCTGCACGCGTAGCATGAGCACCGGTTTGTCGACGGAAGAGTAGACAAAGATGACGTTCCGTGTAGACAGTACGACGGCAGCAAAGTAGAAAGAGTCAACTGCACTTTTTACGAAATTCACTCTTTTACTTAATTCGACTCAGAATTTTTTGTTTTGTCATACGTTTTTTTTTCTTTATGATTCTTAATTTTTACTAATTTAGTCACATTATAAGGAGGGGTCCGTGGCCAAATAATAACAGCCGCACAAGTTGATCGATCAGGTTAAGCTACACTTGTCGCGGTTGGTCCGTGGATGGGTGACCATCTCTACATACCGAGACCCGTCCGGGCCTCGGAAAGCACGTTAAGCCATTGGAATTTTAGGAATTTTGCTTTTTTTTTTCGTGGGATTTTGTAGATAACCGTATATACTTTGTGGCCGTCGAGTAGAAAGTTTTCTACTGTCTTACAAAATCTCTTCACTACCTTAGACAACTGACAGTTGTCAGTGTGATTTTGACATTTGGGATAGAAAACTTTCTTCTGAAATGGTCTACTTATAAAAGGACCTAGACAAAGATCGTTGGAAACGAAAGACAAAATGACAGATTGTAGAAAGATTTCTAGGTAAGTCAAAAATGAAGAAAAGAAATGTCACTTTGTATAGAAAGCAATGTGTCTACTCTTCATAGAGATAGAAGTGTTCATGCTACGCGTGCTGTAGAGGACTTCGCGATATACAATATACCTGCATTACGCAATTGAGGGAAAAATCCAGACAAATGACAGTCGGACTTGAAGCTGTGTTCGACCACCCGAATTTCCAATTTCGGATTGAAGTACAAACTTACCTTTGCAGTTGAAAAAAAAAATTTCCCATGCATCGTTCTACATCACCGTCGCGTCGATGCTATACTTATTGCAAATGTTGATTTGTAATTGCAAAACTTATATTGTTTGTGATATTACTTCAAATTCACTATTTTTGTATGAGTTGACTTAGGTTGGTTCTGATCTGAATATTTGATATAAACTTCAAGTTAATACCTCCGCGGGTTCCCGAGAAAAAGGGTCTTGACAGAGCGAAGTCATCCTATAATTCCGTTTTTTCCTTTTTGAGGTACGGAACCCCAAAAAGGGCGAATGTTCATTTCTACGACAATGTGTGAACATTTCGATATAGCCTTAACCTGCTAAACTATAAATTACCAGCTTCTGCCCGCGACTTCGTCCGCGTGAAATTCGTACTTTCCTCCAAAAATTTCGAAAATGTATGTTTATGAACTTTATCATTAATTTAGACAAATAAAAGTTTTCGGGCCAATTTTTAAGTTTATAGATTAAAGGAATCTGATTTTTCAAATAAACTGTATGCCCGCTTTTTACCCCCGCAGGGGGGAATTTTGAAAAATGGTTTGGGATGTGTTCATAACTTGTTTCAAAAACCCATACCCATTTCCGAGTTACTGGAAGCAAGCAGTTAAATCCACCCCTTAAACTATATCACCCTTTTCCACCTTGGTAGGAGTCGATATTTGAAAACCAACCAAAACACATTTTTTGTTTTATTAGTTTCGAGTTAATCCGACAGAGGGTTACATATTTTTCTAACTTTGTCACCCCCTAAATCCTCTGTGAAGGTTTTTTTTTAACTAAAAGTGACAATCTTTATTATTTACTGAGTCAAATATTGCCAAGTTTCAAGTTTATTAACCAGATGAATAAGGTTTTTCATATAAACTCTCTCTCTCTCTTTTTATCCCCATAGGGGTGGAATTATGAAAAATCGTCTGTTTCTATAGCACGACTTGAAAGATTATTTATACCAATTTTCCAGTTAATCAAGTCGCGTTATAAAATACTCCCCTGTGAAATTGACTACCCCCCTCTTCACCCCGTTAGGGGTAGTTTCGAAAAACCTTGAACTACTTTATTATTCATTTTGGTTTTACATACTTACCGAGTTTCGAGTCAAGTGAACTGCGCTATAAAATTCTTCCATACTAAATTTGACACCTCGAATCGTATGGTAGTTTAGAATTTTAAAAAATACAAACTAAATAATTTACTTAGATAAGTATTTGTGCCAAATTTCAAGTTCAAATTTATTTGTACCATTTTTTTTGAGTTAATCGAGCCACTCACTAAAATCCCCTTAAAAATTTAATTACCACTTTTTGTCCTGTCTGGGGTCAATTTTCGAAAATCCCATACACTTATTATTGATTATTTTCTGTCAAAAGTATTAGTACTGAGTTTCGACATTAATCGGACCGCGCGTTAAAATTCTTCCACACAACTTTGAACACCCCAAAATCCCCTTTGAGGGGTAGTTTTCGTAAACTAATAATGATAAACTTTATTACTTGCTTGGGCAAGTATTCTTGCCAAGTTTATTAACCAAATCATCATCATCTGTCTAGCCTTTTCCCAACTATGTTGGGGTCGGCTTACAGTCTAACCGTATGCAGCTGAATACCAGCATTTTACATGGAGCGACTACCTATCTGACCTCCACAACCCAGTTACTGGGTAATGCGATACCCCTTGGTAAGACTGGTTGTCAGACTATCGGGCTTCTGACTACCCGTAACGACTGTCAAAGATCCACGAATGACAGCCGGGACCAACGGCTTAACGTGCTTTCCGAGACACGGAGGGGTCTTGGTAAGTAAGTTTATTAACCAAATGAATAAGATTTTTCTTATAAACTGTATCCCCCCGCTTTTCACCCCCACAGGGGGGGAATTGCGTAAATCGTTTGGGATGTGTTCATTACTTGACTCAAAGATTGTTTATACCAATTTTCGAGTTAATCAAGCCACGCAGTTAAGTCTTCCCCTGTAAAATTAATTTTACATCCCGTTGGGGGTAGATTTTCGAAAAACCCGAGTTATTTTATTATTGTTGGTCTTAAGTATAAATAATGAGTTTCGAGTTAATCGGACCGCGTGTTAAAATTCTTCCATACAAACTTTGACACCTCCCAATCCCCCTTTAGGGGATAGTTTAGAAAACCAAAAAATGCCAAAGTTCATAATTTACTTAGTGCCAAGTTTCAAGGTTATTAACTAAGGAATAAGATTTTTCATATAAACAAAATCCCCCTGTTTCACCGCCTTAAAGGATGAATTTCCAAAAACCCCTTAGTGGATACCCCCCAAAATCCATGTCTCTAGGACCAGCGCTTTAGGCTGTGCGTTAATATCTCAGTCAGGTTATTGAATTTTATATATTATTATATAGATTTATTTATTTTTTTGGTTATATTCTCCATTTGTCATCTAGAAGAAAAATACAGTGTTGTTAGTAGCTTTAATTGTCACACATGCTATTTTGAGTTAGGGTGTATTTCACCCCACGTCATTGGTAGGTTAATAAAAATGCTTATACACTGTTCAGGGTAATAATTTCTGCTCATAGCAATACGGATTCGCAACGTCAACGCACGCGAAGTATCGCAAATCAAAATATGGTTACATAATAATAACATTACCACTGTACTCGTGGTAGAGACCAATTAGCTGGCTACCCACACACCCTGGCTAAATCTGGAAGGCTAATTCATATCATGGGTCCATCGGTATACAATCGACTACCAGATGAAGTTGTAAACGCAACGTCTGACAATGCTGTCAAAGCGAAACTTAAAGGCTGGTTAACAGACCAGGTTATTAGATAACCTAAAATAATTGTTTTAGGTAATTTGATTATGATTTAGGTATTCGTCTCCTTTTTTTTATTTTTACGAATGATTATTCTATTAGGTATGTTATTGTAATTTTCCTCAATTAATCTTTATAATTTATGATAAACTGGTGGTCTCTCTATTTTTGTAAATTTTACGACTAATTTTATTAATATGTAATTTTGATAATTATTAATAAACTAGCTGACCCGGACCGAACTTTGTATCGCCTCAGAATTAAATAGTGTGACAGAGTTCAGTAATTAAAAATTTGCAGAAAACCAATAATACATTCTTTTCATAATATCGGCATTAATAAATACAACACAATTACATTACCTACATCTTTCAGAAATTACATATTTTTTGTTGTCAAATATTTATAGTGCGTTGTGAAAGTTATTTTGTGACTAAACTTAGAAAGATATATCAAACTACATAAAAAAAATGTCTGTCTTGATAATAAACTAAAATAGATATAAAAGAGTAAATTACAGACCAAACAATTTATACAATCTTATTACCTCCATATTATTTAATTTCTGAACGCAACCTGTTTGACAGATCATCATCATCATCATCATCATCTGCCTAGCCTTTTCCCAACTATGTTGGGGTCGGCTTCCAGTCTAACCGAATTCAGCTGAATACCAGTATTTTACATGGAGCGACTGCCTATCTGACCTCCACAACCCAGTTACTGGGTAATACGATACCCCTTGGTAAGACTGGTTGTCAGACTTTCGGGCTTCTGACTACCCGTAACGACTGTCAAAGATCCACAAAATTGTATGGGATAAAAAAAATTGTTGCTTCTACTATTTTCCTTTCAACTTCTTCATATTTTCTCACCGCTTAAACCTTCCTTGGACTTCTACAAATATTTTAAAACCAAAATTAGCCAAATTGGTCCAGCCGTTCTCGACTTTTAGTGAGACTAATAAAAGTTATTATATTTTAATATACAGAGTTATTGGAAAAACACCAACAACCTCTTAAGAGGTCATTGTACTCATCATTATGAAAAAAAATCAGCTGTTCCCTACATTTATGTAAAATGTAGGGAACAGCTAATTTTTTTCGCTGTTTCAGGTTTGGCACCATAGTAAAAGTTGTTTATAATGATGAGTACAATGACCTCGTAAGAGGTTGTTAATGTTTTACCAATAACCCTGTATATAGATGAACTGAACTAATTCATGTTGAAATTATACATTATATGAGAACAATGCCGAACGTTAAATCGTCCGTAATATAAAGAAAAAAAAACAATTCAAAAACTAAATTAAAATAAGCCGTGGCAGCTAAGAGACGGCCAGTCCCTACTGCAGACGAACACGAACACAGTTCACGAACACGACGCATGGGATCAGCATGAAGCTCAACCATTCGGTAGCCCGCGAGTTTCAATTTTTTTTTCACGTTTTTTGCAATTTGCTGGTCAGTATTAAGTTATACGTTGATTAAAATATGATTCGCGGCCGCAACAAATATGTATTTACAGAATTATAATCATTAAAGTCATCAACATAACTCTCTAAGACCAAGTAATCCTACTGAATGACTATTTCATGAAATCTTGACATTTTAGGATTATAGGTAGTGTAGTGTCTTGTGTTCCGGCCTTTAGCAGAAAGGTCTGGCTGGATATAATATTCCATTCGAAGATTCAAGCGTACGTCAAATAATTTAATATGGTGTTTTTGGTTGAATAGATAGGATTGAGATATAAGCTGCCTGATATATATTGTTAAAAGAACTTTACAGCCTTTAAGCTGTAAAGTTCTTTTAACAATATAATAGTTTCAAGTCTACGGTCTTTTAATTATATACTAGGAACTGTGGAGGTCCAGTGTAGACCTTCACAGTACTAACATAACAAGTTGTATTACTGATTCTAATGATTATAATTCTGTAAATACATATTTGTTATAATACTGACCAGCAAATTGCAAAAAACGTAAGAAAGTTTGAATTTCGCGAGCTACCTTAGCGCTTCCCCCAATGATCCAACACACGCGCCGAATTGCAAAAGACCGGATTGGAAACAGAAACGTAGAAAAAAATTCGTGATAATACGAACTATTATAATAATATCAGGATATTTGCAAAAAAAACTTTTGGATCTGCTCAGAAGTCATATCTTATAATGTCATTAGGTCGTAGTAATGAAAAGAGTTGAACCATTTAATTTTATAAAGCCTTTTTACAGTTGGGAAATAAAATTATATAAAAGTGATTTTAATAAAATGTTAGTATATTAGTTTTTGTCAGGACTCACAAATATTTACGATGCAAAGTAGTATAGGCAAAGAAGTAGAAGAAGTAGTCTGGGTGGTGGTGTAGGCTATGCATTTCTCCAGGTCCCAGTCACATCTTTGACAGATTTAATAATTTAATCGGTTCAGCCATTTAGTCGTGGTGAGGTAACAACAGACTAGAGTTACTTTTGCATTCATAATATTAGTGATACTGGTGACATACTGACATTATTATTTTCTCGGTGCGGACTACAAATAGGTTAAAAGCAATCTCCTATACTACTACGAAAGTTAAGTAGGCGCTTGTGAAAATAGTAGTCCACAAAAAAAAAGTTTGAGCGTACTCCTCTGAACCCCGCTTTTTGGCTGTTCGAAAAGTATCTGAAGAAAATGTTAACAAATTGATTTTCGTCGGTAATTTTACAATTACAATTTAATAAAGTTATTCAAACAATAATTGTTGGAAAAAGTGGTGCAGTATAAACTTGAAACCTTTTAAATTTAGATGTGTTACTAATACTAATTCTCTTTAGCGAGTGTCTGCGTAAGCATTTAACCTAAACAGGGTTTGTTTTTACTTTCAACAGATACTTATGGCACAGACTACCTACAGGTGCTTATCCGTAGCACTCAGCAACGACCGCGTGGCACCGGGCCTAGTGCATCAAACGGTACGAGTTAAACCAAGAGTCTTTCAAAAATCTATTGAACGCCCATCTATTAATTTTCAGTGATGTAAAGGTACAATTTAGACCCGATTGCACCACAAATCACTTAATACATTTAATGATACGAATTTAAACATCGTTCTGTTTGTCAATTTTTTTATGAAATGAATTACTTACTACAAGTCCCCGTGTCACCGTAGACTCGAAAATCGCGTTAAGTCGCAAAAATTGCGTGATTTGTGGTGGAAGCGGGCCTTAGTGTCCTATATCTGACCGGATGTTCAATAATTCAAGACCACACCGAGGCTTTTTTTTTTACTGTTATGTCCCGGGTATCAGGTTAGGCTACTTCTCATAGAGAAAGCATATATGTACACTAGGAGTACGTACAAAATAAAATGGTGTCGTAGGATCACGTCATCCTTACTTATTTACTGAAAACGGCAAGTACTATTGCTAGAATTAGTATTAAAAGTACGTAGATGGGGTAATACGCGGAATGTTTCCTATGACTGCGATTTTCAGTGAATATCGATAACGCGTTCCTACGGCATTATTATAGGTGTGTATTATTGATAATGATGAAATTTATTTTGATGAAACCTATTACCAGTGTTAGTCAGTATTAGGCGAAATGATCGACGACTTTTTACATTGAAAATGGGTTTTCTAGAAATAAGAATTCAAAAATAATTTCTTAAGTAAGGTTGTTTATTTACGATGTAAAAAATAACTAAGTTACGAAATATTAAATAATATTTTCACACTCAATTCACTATGCACAAAGTTTAAATTAACATAAAATTAATGACTTACACCCCGCACAAGGGAAACGTCATCTAGTGAAGCATTAAAATTAATGTTACTTATGGGAAACCACTTTATTATTGCAGTTTATTGTGGCGGTGCTTACAAACTTAAATAAGTACGTCCGAATGCTAAAAATATTTCAATTCAATACTTTGTAGCACATTTCATCATCATTTAGCTCCAGACAACAGTATGTAATTTGAGATATTTTCGGCATTAGTTCCTATTTAAGCTTAATAAGCATAAATGTACCCAGATACATTAGCTAACGGCCCATTGTTTTTTAACTTGTGGGCGTAAGTAGTGTATTATCCGGTAGATATTAAAAAAATTATTAATATTAAAGTTATAAAGGTAAGTTCTCTTCAGATACTTAGCCTGTGATGCGTCCATAATAGGAAATAGATATACAAATATCGTTTACTAAGAGTAGCAATAGAATAAATAAGTGTTATTAGGATAGTCCCCTTTATAGGTCAAGATAAAATACTGCTTTAAAAATGTTCGTTAAACTGGACTTAACACAAAGCAATTATTATAATTATCTATTTATTATACTAAATTAACGACACTAAAATGTGTGCTTCAGAAGGTTTAAAATACTAGATGTTTTGCAGTGGTGCAGAATCCGGAATGTTAACATAAGTTATTATGAATATTAATGTAATTGAATTTTGTATATATGAAATGTAGACACTTAAAGCTAGTGGAGTCAGTTTTTCACCAACATTTTTTTTTTGTGGAAGCCGATTAATCTCTAAATGTAGGAATTGTCATAAAATTCTTAATGCCGTATCATGTCATAACGGTAAAAAACATATCTCATAGCTATTAACTTAATAAGTAAATGTATCTATCTTTCATAATTTCTAAATAATTATTTTATAATGCTATTTATTTACGTGATACAATGCTAACGGCCGTAGTGCCAATTAAAAGTCTTTGGTTAGGACAAATAAGGGGTTCATAATTTGGCGATACCAACAAAACGATTTAAAAAAGTACAACAATAATCGAGATCAGCTTAACGAACTTCTCCGGATAGACCAATTCATATAATCAAGTCACTTAAAAATGTGTTCAGTACAAACAAAAGATTATGAAAAACACTATTTTATTCGGACTCTATGTACCCATATAAATACCCCTTATTCGTACCCGACCAACAACCACGAAACCAAATAAAATGCTTCATAGTCAGAAACAACGTAAAATTACACACTATGGGCTCATTAGAGCTGCTTTAGAAACGACGACGTTTGTTAGGGTAATCGTCCATTTGGCGCGGTCCTTCCCAACCGCGGTTTGGCGGCATGTCATCATAATTCCCGCGTGGCATGTCGTACTGGTCTCTGAAGCCTCCATCCTAAGTAAGCAATCATAATACTTTCGAATAGAATTTCACTAAAATAATTATAATAAGTATGATAAAATAATAACCAAGTATATGTACCGGATTGATGATTGTAAACCAGTGCAAGTTTCACACGTTTGATGAACCCAAAGGATTCATTATTTAAGCATTCACTTCATAATTTTATTGGCTAATTCTAAGTATTTACTAGGGACCAAACATTCCGAGCACAAATCAATTGGTTAGTAAAAATATTCAGTACGTAAGTACTTTCTTTCGGTGTATGGAGTCAACAACAATTCTCCTGTTTCATGGTAATTTATTAGAGATAGTCTTAAATATTAAATAAATAATTGTCAGCTACGCTGAAGTTAGATGCGAAAGGTTGGTCACGTTCCAATCGTAATAAGACTTTAACATGGTGATTTTCATTTTCCGTTTTCCGTGCGATATGAGACTATCGGGATATAAGCCGTTTCCTATCGCAATTTTATTGCAAGTATATTTTTATAAATCTGGCTTTTATGTTTCAAGAAGATCAGAAACACATACCCACTTCTTGTTAAAATGATAATAAAAATGCGCCACTTTTTATTGGTAAATTGCAACCCTGTGGTTACTAACGTTAGCGGCACGTGTACTCTGAAGCGGAGCTATGCATCAACTGTTGAAAAATCAAAATTTGATTTAGAACAACAGAAATTCAATTGTGTCTCATTAGCCACAGTTGAGCTACTACAGTATACTTAGCATAATGTAAAACAAGTAATGTACATTTCAAAGCCTGCAGAATGACTTAGGAGTAAGTTGCAAGCATCGTGGTACACTTTTCTTTACAAGCATTAAAATATTTATCTAATTCGACTGAATTTCGACTTAATTGGTTTAAACAAATGTACTTGGATAAATTTAAAGCGCTCTGCGGTGTCTTCCACAAGTATGCATTGGGCCCATGAACCCTATAGTGCAGTCGTACCTAGATTACAATGGCTGCAACGAAGGTAGTCCAGTGTTATCTTGTCAAATACGAATTGTTCAACGAAATACCAATCACAACAACAATCATGAAAACGTTGTGACAATGCGCATATTTGTCTTAATGAAGCTTTCAGAAATAAGGGTAAATTGAATTTCTCGGCTACGCTAATAAAATCATATTTTGTTTTAAAAGTAAAGCCCACTGCATAGATACAGGACGTCGTAGGAAACTGATTGCTCCGTACAGAAGCGAAAAATGCGCTAAGGCACCACAAAATCACAGTTTGGAGCTAAAATTAAAGCATCGCCATTTTTCCGAAAATACCGAATAATGCTTTAAAAAAATGTTTAGCGCTATATGTATTTAGTAATTCGTGGTGGCCAGTAGACCTTTGTAGTAGCAGTTGTATAATCTATAGTGTTTAAAACAAAGCCGCTTTTCGTGTCTGTCTGTCTGTCCGCTTAGTTCTCGTAAACTGCTGGCCTATCGCCGAATCGGTGCCTGAGGTAAATGCGCGGTGCGGGAGGGGTGTGGTGACGTCGCGAGAGCTGTCATTCGCCCCCTGACGGGCGTCCATACCCCTCCCGCACCGCGCAGCTACCTTCAGCACCGTCACAGTTAAACGGTAGGCCTGTACACAAATAATTATGGTTGGTGTGGATGTGGTTTTCACCATCATTTAGACTACAGAATTTATTCTGAAAGGTTTATCTGAACTGTACAGTTCATATTTAACTTAGAAATAACAGAAATGTCGATGTTTTGACATGTCGCCATATCAGTATATTACACCCGTGCGAACCAGGGGCGAGTCGCTAATGATAAATGATTTATTTTCTGTAAGTAGGTTTGAACATATAACGCAGTTTCTGAAATATTTTAAAGCCTGGCAAGTATCGGCAAAAACACTTGCCCCTTCATCACATTTTTAAGGCATAAATAAAGTAATCCTCTAAGGTATGTACATGCTTTCATAGTTACATAGATGTTTACAATAGGCTTCTTCAAAAGAATACTTGTTCAAATAGATCAGGAAGAGCATACTTAAGACGAAACAAACATTGCTCTGCTATTCCCTATTCCATTCCTCAATCGCAGAGAAGTTTTAATGTTTTGAATGTGGAAACACAACATCTAAGTAAAATTGAAAGCATGAGAAATCGCGAAAAATTTGTTCCTTAGTAAATACTGGTAAAGAAGATTGCAAAACTTAATAAACTGAATTACTTAATAATGTTAGTTCCTAGACACCGACGAGTATTGTATTACGTGACATTTGCACATGTTCTCATAATGAGACAAGGACCGGAATGCAAAAACGTCCATATGCCGAGCTCACTCCCGCAGTTGAGCGTTTTCCAAATAATATACGTGTCATAAAGCAACAATTCAGGTTAGCGGTACAATATATTGTACGCCAATAATAAAAGTATTTTCGGTTAATTCACTTTGGAATCTGGTAGATAACATGGAAGAAGATTTAAAAAATTATGGAACCTGAGTTCCTTTTTCTCGGTCATATTATTAATAATTTTATGTAGGTACTTATCGCAAGTGTTTGTTCATAATAATCAAAGTTTACACAAAAATAAGATATTTTGTCAGAAAAGGTATGCTTCCATAAAGCAATGTGTTGTTTACTTGAATAGTTGAGTCATAAGATAAACAAAGTGGCATTTCAATCATTTTAAAATGTCGCATCATTGGACAAAGATATTTCTCTGTCTACCCCAGTAGCCTGAGATGCCAGACTGTAAATAAAATGCATTACTCACCATTGGTTGCTGCTGGTCAAACATGCCTTGCTCTTGGCGGTCCAACATGGAGTTCAGACGTTGCGCCTGTTAAAAAATTATAAATGTTACTAGCTGACCCGGCGAACTCCACTGTGTCCCTGTTTTTTAAATCTCTGATATCTTCTAAGATTTTATTAATATTTAGATTATTATATTATTATTATTTTATTTTATTTAGATTTTAAGGGCAATTTTGATCTCCTAGGAGATAAACATATACCCATCGCGGACTTTTTTATCGATATTTTTAAGATATACAATTGGATATGTAAAGTTTTTTCAGGTATTTTTTTTATATTTTTAATTTTTAGATTTCGTTATTTTAAGCAACTAATTTCTAAGCAGTCATTAATTTTAAATAAATTTTCTAAATCTACTTCAAAAGTAGTAGGGCAGGGTCAGTAGGGTGAAGAGTTTAATATCTTTGCCACGTATAACACAATAATAAAAAAAACTAAATTTTACGTTTTTTGCTTGACATCAGAAACTTCAAGCATGACACTTGACAGTTTTAGAGGTGGGAATGATCGACATAATCGAACATTTACTATAAACTGATCGATTACGAAATTAGTAACTGGATTGCGAGTTTAGTTGGTACTGTTGCCGAGTGAACACAGATAGTATCTAGGTATCTATGTACCTAGAGGTGCATGACATTGAGTGATTTCTTTCAAAAACAAAAACCAAAATCTAAATATTTTATTTCACACTAGCTGACCCGGCGAACTTTGTACCATCCCGCCAGCCGCTCCGCCTCCGCCTTTTGGGGTTCCATAGTTCCTACAAGGTAACCCTCATAGTTTCGTCATGTCCGTCTCTCTGTCTGTCCGAGGTTTTGCTAAGAGACCGTTAGTACTAGAAAGCTGTAATTTTGTAGGAGTGTGTATATCAATTACGCCGACAAAGTGGTAAAAAAAAATTTGGAAAATATTTTTTAGGGTAGCTCCCCTACATGTGAACGTGAAGTGGGGATAAATATATTTTTTTCGTCGTCTACCCCATAGTGCGGGGTATCGTTGAATCCCCCCTCTAAAAGCTAAACTGCTGGCTTGAAAAATCTGGAAAAATTTACGATGATAGTGCATTTCATAAAATTTAAAGGAAAATGATAGCTGTCAAGATAACTTTATTATTTTAGCAGTAATAGTCGTTGAACTTAGGTGTTGCATTATTTTGTACCAAATACAAAATCCTTAGCCTTAATCCTATATAGTGAAGTGAAGTAGTTGCTTGTTGTGACGGGTAAAGACTTGCATTAATTATCATAACTTTCACAATACTGCCGCTAGATAGCGCTGTACCAACGGGTTACGCTTTCATTCGAGTACCTATAGAAGTCACAAACGAACTTTGTTTAATTTTCGAATTACAATTTTGTGAATAACTTGGCAGCAATTGTACTCTTCTTTTTTCGCTTTGCAAGTGGTTCTTATTAGTTAGTGTCTAATCTGTTTAAATAATTATCTTCGAAAATCAATAAAATTTACTACAAAATTCTTAATTCTATTTTAACAATGGTGTTTGCCACACAACGGAAACCTCTCAGGGTTTATCTGTGTGCTGGCGAGTAGTTCACTTAGTAATTACAAATTGATGTTCTGATACAGTAAACTTGCATGATATTATACATTAAACCTAAAGATGCAATTAGCTTCTGTTTTGTTGACTGAAATGGATTATTTGAAATAAATGCTTTTAATCTTTTGAATGTACCACTTGCTGTGTAAAGTAATATTTTGACCTACACAAGTTAAGAAAGTAAGGCACTCCACCCAGAGCGGGAGGAGTCATTTGATGATTTCCAATCCGCAAAAAAAAAAAAAAAAGGCACTAAATATTCTGCAACCCTCATTCCGTACACATTGTTGGTTTTTGGTAGAATGTATTTATTTTTATGTGTAATGAATCTCAAAAAGTCAGGTCTTGTTTTTTCAGTTAGTAAATCAGGCCTATTGACTTCTGCAAGGGTGAAAAATTCAACTTTACTGTACACATCCATAACGTTACAGTATTTAAACAAATCATCATCATTGTTTTTAAATTTATTTTTTATATGTTTAGGTGTAATGACTTTTAACATTCTTAATTGTAATTTATAGATAATGAATAATACATTATTTTTTAAAATATCTTGGTAAATAACCCATAATTTTTTGTAATATGTAAAAGATAAAAATGATTACGGTGGGTTATCCTTAGGAGATAAACATATACCATCGCGGACTTTTCTATTGATATTTTTAAGATATACAATTCCGTAGTACATTAATTTGATCGATCTCGTAAGGTTTAGCCAGCTTTTGCAATGTAAGCGCACAAAAATATGTTTGTTACGACATCACATTACAAATCTTTGAATTTCTCGGCTTTTCTGTACTATAATATGCATGTTATTATACATATAAACCTTCCTCTTGAATCACTCCATCTACAGCATCAAAATCCGTTGCGTAGTTTTAAAGATCTAAGCATACATAAGGACAGACAGACAGCGGGAAGCGACTTTGTTTTATACTATGTAGTGACAAACCTACACACACATATAAAACGTCAGAAACTATACTTTCAAAACTATATTCGCGAAGAGAGGGACACGTGTGTGGTTATAGGGAATACATTTTATTTAAGCTATCATTATATTGATTAACGATCATTCAGAACTCGGGACTTAGATTTTTTGTGTGAACTGATTTTAATCGATTCAAAGGCCGAAATTTTCGCAAGAATGCGTTACAATTATTATTATGGTCATCCCTATAGTTGACATTATATTACTTGAATTTTTTTTCATAGGAAGTTATGAGGCACCGAAAGTATTCCCAATCTGCGTCATGTGGAGGTCAAATGAAAGTCAAGTAGTATTATGTGTTTATGTTAAAATAAACTCCATCTTATAATTTTAAGCGCTAAAAATAGAAAAATAAGGTTAAGAAACCTAAAAGCTCGAAATGGTTTTGGAATCAGCGTAGGATTTTTTTTCTTTACATACCCAATTCCGTAGTATATTAATTTGATCTATCTCGTAAGGTTTAGCCAGCGTTTGCAATGTAAGCGCACAAAAATATGTTTGTTACGACATCACATTACAAATCTTTGAATTTCTCGGCTTTTCTCTACTACAATATGCGTATTATACAAATAACACTCTTTCCTCTTGAATCACTCTAAACAAACCGCATCAAAATACGTTGCGTAGTTTTAAAGATCTAAGCATACATAGGGACAGACAGCGGAAAGCGACTTTGTTTTATACTATGTAGTGATTTATTTGGTTTATTGCGGGTGTCAATTTGAGATATGATTTGGTGTGTAGGAGAAATTTCCGAATCCTTTAAGTCATCATTGTGAAACACCTGCTCTGAACTCACACGTAAACCTTTAATTAACAAATAAATCGTCGGCTTATTGCAAGAACTCATTAACTGTAAAAATCACTAAATACGTTTTTATCTACAGGGTTATTGGTAAAACATTAACAACCTTTTAAGAGGTCATTGTGCTCATCATTACGAACAACTTTTACTATGGGACCAAACCTGAAATCGCGAAAAAAAAATCTGCTGTTCCCTACGTTTATGTTCGTACAATTCGTCAAAATGTAGGGAACAGCTGATTTTATTTTCGCGATTTCAGGTTTGGTCCCATAGTAAAAGTTGTTCGTAATGATGAGTACAAGGACCTCTTAAGAGGTTGTTAATGTTTTACCAATAACCCTGTATAGTGGACTTCTTTTGACACATTCTACAAATGGCAAAAACATATTAGACTAATCGAAAACATTAAATTTTTCGTCACCGTAATTATATTTAGGATAATATGGACAAATCAACATAACCACTAACTAAATCGAACTTATCGTTTATCTCAGAATAGTGAATATGTCACATAATGACTTCTTGCAATAAGCCAACGAAATATAGTGTAGAGGTGAAGTCATCCTCATTTATTTGTGGTCACTGCAGGACCACAAATAAATGAGGAAAGGCGAAGAAGGAAGATGATACCGACCTGTACAAAGAGTGTGTTCTCCTGCTGGCGGCGGCGCAGCTCGTCGTCCTGCTGGCGCATGCGCTGCGACAGCTCCTCCTCCTGGCGCAGCAGCTGCGCGCGGTCGGTCTCGCGCCGCTCGTCGGCCGCACGCTCGGCCATCTCCCAGCTGCGCTTCTGACGCTCGCGGTCCTGCTCGCGCTGACGCAACTGTTCGCGGAGTAGCTCAGTCTCGTGCTCATACCTGACAGAACACAAAGTTTAATTCGTTGTTACCGATTAATATAGGTATACATATTCTTAAAGAAACAATGAAATACAAAAATATATCAACCTGGTTAGTAATTTACAAAAAGTTGTGTACCTATTCAGCAATTTAACTTACTTGGCATACTCCATCTGTGCTTCTAGTTTTTCTTCTTCTGAAGCTAATTCCTTCTTTAGAGCCTCTTCCTTCTGGCGGTGAAGCTCATGCAGTTGCTTCCACCTTGTGCCATACTCATGCTCAAAACTGCTCAGCTCAGAAAAGCGCGGTCCCATCTCACGCGCCCTTAGGAATTCAGGATGTTTTTTGGGCAAATTCTTTTCTGGGTAACCATCAAACTCATCAGGTTCCTCGAAACTTTCCACAATAACTGGACGAAGTGATCTAAAATGTAAAATAACATCACAGTACTCAATACTTATTCATTTTACAGCAGCATTAAAAATAATATTTCTATAAAGAAATAACAACTTACGAAGTCAAGAAGAAACACTTCTCAGTGCAATTACGGATAGCAGCCAAAGCACTAGGTTTTCGTGCGAATTCGACTACTCCTTCGCCAAGTGTTTTCCCTCGCTCATCTACCTTCACATAAGCCCTCTCAATTTTTCCGAAAATCTCAAAAGCACGATACAAAAGTTCGTTTGACACAAATGGGGGCAGATTTTTCACTCTGACTGCACTATTATGAGGAGCAAATCTTACTCTCAGCGTTCTTCCGCTTCTATTTTTACCATCTAATTCCCTCTTTGCTCTTTCAGCATTAACTCTGTAATCCTATGGAAAAGAGACAGAGAAGTTATGTAATGTGTTGCCATAATTCACAAAATACTTTAGATGTGCAAAATACCAGAAAAGCTAAATATAATCTGACTTTGCAACTTATTAACAAGGTTTACCATTTTAATGAATCCAAAGTTCTTCTCTTTGTTAATAAATAATTCTGCTGTTTCACCAAAGGGAGCAAACAGATTAGTAATCTCTTCTTCAGTAGCATCACCAGTGAGATTTCCAATGTACAAGCGACTTCTTCCATTGAACTTGACTTCAGATTGATCAATTGTGGGTAAATCTGTCAAAGGTCCCATCAATTCCTTAAGCTTGTTAGCTAGCATCTGTTCCTGCAATAATTAATATTAGGTCTTAGTAAACTACTATATAAAACTTTACAGTACAAAGCAATAAGGTCAGTAAAACTTTGTCAAGTTATGGACAAAGTTTTACCGACTGTCATGAGTACAGTTAACCATTGTAAAGGGTCTGTCTTGTTTTTAATTGATTTGTTTGAATAAAGAACAATTTTTTTTTTGCTTCGACAAATTCAATACATAGTTGGGCCACTACACAATGCACTAATAGCCAATTTCTCCACCAATTACTAACCTCCCTCTGGACTGGTTTTCCTCCATCCAGCTGTGGTCCACGCATGTTGTTAGGGCGCTGTTGGTTCCGAGGAGGTCCTCCAGGGCCACCAACTGGTTTGGGCCCAAAGGGTTTGTTACCCTGGCCAAAGTTCCCGGGACCACCTTGCTTGTTGCCAGGACCACCTGGACCTCCCCATCCACCCTGCTTGTTACCTCCAAAACTGCCATTGAGATTCTAAGGAATAACAACATGTTCTTTAAGTCTGCACTGAAAATGGTGGATAATAATTTAGATATAAAAGTTGGTGTATAACAGTATAACTTACCCTCTGTTGATTTTGGTTAGAATGTTGGTTTTGGTTAGAATGTTGGTTTTGATTGGAATTTTGGTTTTGATTAGAATGCTGGTTCTGATTAGGATGCTGGGTTTGGTTCTTTTGCTCAATATTTACTGATTTATCAACATGATCCTTAGACTCATTCTTTGCTTGAGCAACAGGAGCAGGTTTCTGTTGCTGTTGTTGTTGCTGCGGCTGCTGTGGCTTCTGTTGTGCCAGCTGTGGAGCCTGTGGTTTAGGTTGCTGAGCCTGTTGTTGGGGTGACTGCTGAACTTCAGTCTTAGCCACTTGTTGTTGTTGGGGTTTAGCCTGAGGCTGATTTTGTTGTTGAGGCGCTTGTTGAGGCTTTTCAACAATTGGAGTGGGCTTTGTCTAAAAAACAAGTGCTTATAATTTATCTGCTTTCGAAATGCATCAAATACAATAACAAAATAGAAAAGATGTGGTTTACAGTTTTAAACAGCAAAGTAAGTACACTGCCGGCCTAAAGTTTGAGACCACCTTGAAATAAATAGTAAACTTAACAGAAAAAATATTCTGTAAAGCAAAACGTTTATTAATCACACTAATATTATAAAGGCGAAAGTTCGTGAGTGTGTGAGTGTATGTGTTTATATGTTTGTTACTTTTTCACGCTCAAATGTCTGGACTAATTTTGATAAAATTTTTTATGGAGGTAGCTGCACCCTGGATTAACATAATATAGGCTACTTTTTATCCCGATATTCTCACGTGATCGACATTTACGCGGGTGAAACCGCGGGGCGCAGCTAATCATATCGACACCTCCTAAGTACAACTAAGTAACTGAAAAATGCAAATTTTATAGGAGCGAATTGAAGATTTAAATTTTTTTAAATTGCCATAGCTAAGCCCCTACTTGGAATTAAAGTATAATATTTATTTGGTGAGCGGGTTTAAACTTAAGTGAAATCTATAAGTAATTAAGAGTATATTTCGCTCTCCTATAAAATCTGCATTTTTCAGTTACTTAGTTGTACTTAGGAGGTGTCGATATAATATACTAATTCATAAATTAAACACATTATAAAATATACATCAAATATCAATCACTTACGAAAATGAAAAGTGAAAAATAAAAATATATTTGCAAAAAAAAAAATTGACTTCAAAAAATAACACAACACTGAAATATATCTTTAATCTCGGAAGTCGGTGTCTTGGGATCTGTATTTTATTTAATTTTTTGCCACCAAAGTAACTTCCGAAATTAGAGTTATTTCATAATTTATCTCTGAATAGTTTTAAGTAAAAACTGGAAAATTTGTTTGTAATATCTTTAATCTCGGAAGTCGGTGTCTTGGGATCTGTATTTTATTTAATTTTTTGCCACCAAAGTAACTTCCGAAATTAGAGTTATTTCATAATTTATCTCTGAATAGTTTTAAGTAAAAACTGGAAAATTTGTTTGTAATAAGTAGGTAATAGTTTTGTTGTAAATATTGCACTAGAATTTGACCAAGGTTTTGAGATGTTTTCCCTTTGACACTACACCCGTAGCTCATATCAATAAGCCAAGCTGTCACACTTATATGTATTATTCCATATCTTCAAATTACTGAATCGATTTTGATGAAACCAGGGTTCGAAAGGATAATTATCAATGATAATTATCATGATAATTATCGTGATAATAACACATGGATAATTATCGATTGATAATAACAAAAAAAGCACTCGTGAAAGTGAACTCTATTCAAATGAACATTTCTGCACTTGCGTGTATCGGAACACCAATGGAAATAGAATAATTATCAGACGAAGAAGATATTCCTTTGGCTTTACTTAATTCAATTTAATTTAATTATAATTTCGAATCTGACGGACACTGATTTTTACTCAATCTGCCTATAATTAATGGTACTTTGTGTTGGATATTAAATGAATATTATAATTTTTTTTTTCTGTGAGTATTGCCCAAATTATAATGTATTTGTTATGAAACAATACAACAAATTGATTTCTAACACAGGTGATAATTATCCGATAATTATCGGATAATTATCAGATAATTATCGGATAATTATCAAAGAGCTTAATTATCTTGATAATTTCGAACCCTGGATGAAACTTGCACTGTTCCCTAAGTTGAAGTAAATGTAAGCCAACAAAAAAAATGGTCATGATCCGATTAATAGTTGCAGAGAAATGCATGGACAAAGATACATGCATACCTACAACTATAAAATTTGGTATATTTGTTTGAAAGCTCTAATAGATATGTGAATATATGTATTGCAGTTCCAATAATATTACATACATACATATCAAATTGATAACCTCCTATTTTTTGAAGTCGGTAAAAATGTCAATCCTGCGAATTCGTAGGATTGATGACCCCAATCCCGCAGGTTAGCGAGATTACAGTTTTGATGTAGGATTGGATTCCCTAGTACTTACCTACCCCACACAAATTCAGCTAAGTAACACTGCTTGCTATGTGAATATCAGTGACCGGAAACTATTGAACACATCTGTGTACCCCTTTAGAGGGTACAGGCGTGATGTTATGTTTTGTGATTGTATAAATAATGCATACATATGCGAAAGCAGCAATCGTGGTTGATTTGCTGGCATTTATTGAAGAGTTCCGTTGTCTGTCTCCGAAACTCGTCATTAGAAGGCCAATTCTCGGTCAGTGGGTCGTCTTAGGGGCGGATTTGTTAGAGTTGGAGTATACGCTTAGGGGCACTATGATCAGCAAAGAAAACACCAAAAAAATAATATTTTTTTCGGAAATCTGAATTTTTTTGCAGTTTCGGGTTAACCTTGTTTATAGAAACCATTTAGGTTCTGAGAAGCATGGCCCTACGACGCACCGTTTCCAAATTGTGGACCTCCGAATTTTATTCTATTTTATATAAAAAGCTCTCTATTTCCAAAATGGTGGCTCGGATGAAAATCTTTTTAAGAAAGAAACTGTTGCTCTAGTCGAAAACCATGAGATGGTGTAAAAAAAACCGAGAAATATTGAGAAAATACACACCAACCGTATCTAAAGATATGGCAAGTTTTTTTTACAAGTGGTCTCAAACTTTAGGCCGGCAGTGTACCTACCTACCTGTTCTATTTGGTAAGTAGGTCAGACAAAGCGGTGAAAGAAATAATTCACCCTCTGAATTTAATTACATAGAGGAATAATTATTATAAACCACATATTAAGTATGTACCTCAAAATATTACTTGTAAGCCAATATTACAGTTACTTAAGAACGTTAAGGGCTAAAATTACGACGTTTCGGTTTCGCCTTCTTCGTAGCGTAGGTAATCAATATCCCAGCCAGACCACCGAGCATACACAAAATGGCGTCGTCACCGAAACGTTTCTTGTAAGTCGCATTTCAGAATATTTTAGTCGGGTTATTGAACCAAGTACAAATGATAAATACTAACAACATTATCTATCAAAATATTAAACTATCTTGATAAAATTTGAGAATCTACCTCATTAGGCCGTTGACCTCCTTGACCGTGGTTCTGATTTCTCTGCTGCGTATTATTGTCAAATCTTGAATTGCGAAAGCCTCCTCGGTTATTACCACGACGGCCTTGTCTCTGCGGCTGCGGTGGGCCGCCAAATCCTCTATTTCCGAATTGATTCATGGCTTGCATATGCATTCCTACTGGATAGAAAGTGTCTTGTGAAGTCGTGCAAGCCATGGATACCAGGCATACAAAAGACATGGTTAATAAGATAAAAACACGCAATGCTTACCTACTGCTGCTAATACTGATGGATTAAACTTTTTCCGATTAAACAAAATTCAAACAAAGACAACGCGTACACGACTTCTGCGATTAGCTGGCGCAGCGATTTACGAAGAATGTCGGCGTACTCAATATGGCCGATGGCGTCCGTCCTCCTTTTCCGCTTCCGCTGCGAGTGTTGCCACTTTCCAATGGTGACGTCAACTCGCTGCGTCTATCAAAAAGTACTCTGTCGCTGGTTTCCAAATCAAACCGGCCTTCTCAAACCGTGTGAGAGACGCAATAGCTCTTGCGCAGCAGTTTTCTCAAGCCAACCATTCCACCACGGAATTAGTTTATTCTACTATAAAGCTTTCTACTAAATAATGGCTGATTAAGTGCTGCACGAATGAAACCGTGTCTTCTCAAACCGGTCTCAAGTCTAAGTTAATTGCAATTATTGCAATTATCCACACAACGAAGAAGCAAAGATAATACAAACGGACCTTGTAATTAGAAAAATAAAACAAAGTAACAAATGTTCTTTCATCTGTAATTTTTAGCCTCTTGTGACCAGAAAAGTTAATATCCAAATTCCAATCCGATCATCTTACTCTAATGCCCGGGATACACGAGGCTATGTAGTTTTTAGTTTATAATCATCAGAATCAGTAATACTACTTGTTAAGTTATTATAATCCTAAAATGTCAAGATTTTATGAAATAGTCATTCAGTAGGATTACTTGGTCTTAGAGAGTTGTGTTGATGACTTTAATGATTATAATTCTATAAATATACAGGGTGTTTGGTGCATCGTTTGCTAAATGGAATTGGCCGAAAGGAGAGGTCATTTTCTATCTCTTAAGGTGAACGCAGACTTGGCCGCACCGCACGCGCCGCAGTCTTCGCATTCGAATTCTTTATATGAAGTTCTATGCAACCTCGCACACCCACCCGCGTCGCAGTCGCCGCAGTCCCTGAAACGACCGAACTCCCCAAGCCGCAGCTGATGACGTCACCAACGCCGCCGCGCACGCAGCGGACGCTGCGGCTAGCGCGGCGCGGATGACGTCATTCGCGTTCACGGTGCAACCTGAATGAAAGAAATCAAATGCGATTCGTGCGGCGACGGGAACGACTCCAGTGACTGCGGTGCGGATAGATGTGCGAGGACATTAACAAAAAGCGATGACTGCGGGGACTGCGGAGACTGCGGTGCGGCCAAGTCTGCGTTCACCTTAAAGGTGAACGCAGACTTGGCCGCACCGCACGCGCCGCAGTCTTCGCATTCGAATTCTTTATATGAAGTTCTATGCAACCTCGCACACCCACCCGCGTCGCAGTCGCCGCAGTCCCTGAAACGACCGAACTCCCCAAGCCGCAGCTGATGACGTCACCAACGCCGGCACGCACGCAGCGGTCGCTGCGGCTAGCGCGGCGCGGATGACGTCATTCGCGTTCACGGTGCAACCGAATGAAAGAAATCAAATGCGAATCGTGCGGCGACGGGAACGACTGCAGTGACTGCGGTGCGGATAGATGTGCGAGGCCATTAACAAAAAGCGATGACTGCGGGGACTGCGGAGACTGCGGTGCGGCCAAGTCTGCGTTCACCTTTAAGGTCCAGTAACTCATTCCTTGTTACGCCGGTTTTTTTATTATGACTTTTTAATTTTTATTTAGAAAAATACAAGAACTCTGCATTTAAGCTTAATTATTTTTTTAATTAATGAGTATAGCCTTCAAATTTTATTTTAATTCTTATGTTTACTCAAGAGTAAACATAAGAATTAAAATAAAATTCTTAAAATAAATTTTCATAGAATTATACAAGTATAATTCTATGAAATTCAAAATTACTACCTACTAACATCTAATTCCTTTGAAATAACTCACAAAGTTTTTGAAAAAAGGAAAAATACACTTAACACTCAACTTTAAATTGCTGTAAAAAAAAAAAACTTAAAGCGATCGAGATCTTCGAATTCTTTCAAAAAGTTCTCTAGTTTGTCCCCTTTCCAACGGTGTGCAATATACCTAAAAAAAAAATTAATAACTTCAGTAATTCGCTAAATGTGTAATCGAGACACATCAGGCTAATATTCGATACTAGCTTCCGCCCGCGACTCCGTCCGCGCGGATGTCGGTCTTCGCGTGGATGGTTTATTTCTCCATTTTGAGTAACTCTGACAATGACATCTTATAAATATCTATTGGACCCAAATACGGCTAAGCCTATAATAATTAAGGAGATCCCTCTATTGAGCTACTGCTGTTGAGCTCGCGTTCTGTAGTAAGTATTTTTTTCATAGTAATTCCGACCTTGATAAGTAGCATGTAGCAGTAAATTACTGACAATGACGAAAAGTTTGCAATAATAAAAAAGTGATCGTGACAATGCGACAGAAAGTTAATTGAGAGCTTCAGCATACACAACATTGTTAGTGAGCTCGTCCGGAATATGAACATGAAGATTTCTTGGACTGCTCACATGGGAAAGAGCTACATAAAGTTGCCCGTGTGAAAAACAACTCGCGGTAAGATCTACGCCAGCAACTCCTAGGGTCTGACCTTGAGCCTTATTTATTGTCATGGCGTAACACAAAGCTACAGGAAACTGTATTCTCTTAAATTGAAATGGAAAATTATCCACTACGGGTAATGCAACGTGTGTTCGCGGTTCTACAGAACAACGTCTATGAATAAAACCGAAAAATAAGATTTTTTTTTCTACGTATTTTTCCAGGATAAAAAGTATCCTATTTTATGCCCAGGATAATAAGGTATAATTATACCAAGTTTCATCGAAATCGAACCGTTAGTTTTCACGTGATGCCTGCATATACAGACAGACAGACAGACAGATAGACAGACAGACAAAAATTTTTTTAATCACATATTTGGGTTTGGTATCGATCCAGCAACACCCCCCGCTATTTATTTTTTCAATATTTTCAATGTACAGAATTGACCCTTCTACAGATTTATTATATGTATAGATTACGGTAAGAACACTAGTTTTCACATATTATCTCACTCTTACGTAATCTCTAATCTCTTTCTAGGGTTCTAACTTTCCTCGAACTTGAAATAAAAAGTAAACTTTTATTTAATAAATACCCAATTATAAACTTTGTTCAAATTGTCCTCCACTATTGCGTAAGCACGCGCGAAATCTTCGTCTTATCTCGAATGTAGTGGTGTGTAAACGTATTTCTTCTTTGATAGTGACTTACAATCGTACGCGCTAACATGGAATGCAAACCCTTTCTAGCTCTCCTGCGTACCTCACCGATGTTCTAGGTAACGGCTTTGACGTCACTCTGCCAGATGTCATGTTATCCCGCACAGATTGTTCTTTTTACAAATATTAAATAAAAAATTCCCCTTGGGAGAAAGTAATGCATTCTTACGCGTAGGTATTTTGTTTGTTATAGGTCTTGAGAATCAAGACTATGGTAACCGTGTCCAATTTTGTCGTTTTTTATTACACTCGGACGTGGATGATCCGAACTTTTTAAAAAGCATTTCTACAAACAGACTTACCCTAATTATTAGCTCAGCTACCAATTTTCAGTGAGTCTTTTGTTTTTCATCAACACGTTTGTCCCGCTCACTGGAGATTAACCGTCAGGGAGTACTTGGATGTTGCATTCCCAGACTCTTGGATTGGGAGGGATGGCCCTATTCCTTGGCCTCCGTTCCCCAGACCTGACTCCGTTAGATTTTTACATCTGGGGACGGCCCAAAGAACTTGTTTACGCCATGGAAGTTGAGACTAGGGATGATTTAGTCCAACACATTGAGGCGGCTTTCATCACTATCAAAGCAGAAATACGTTTACACACCACTACATTCGAGAAAAGACGAAGATGTCACGCGTGTGTACGCAATAGTGGAGGACAATTTGAACAAAATTTATAATTAGGCACTTATTAAATAAAAGTTTACTTTTTATTTCAAGTTCGAGGAAAGTTAGAACCCTAGAAAGAGATAAAAGACTGCGTAAGAGTGGGATAACACTATCCACCTACTTAAAGAATGTTATTTATGTGAAAGCTAGTGTTTTTACCGAAATATCGAATATCAGCCTGATGTGTCTCGATTACACGTTTAGCGAATTCCTGAAGTTATTAAGAGTTTTTTTTGGTATATTGCACACCGTTGGAAAGGGGACAAACTAGAGAACTTTTTAAAAGAATTCGAAGATCCCGATCGCTTTTAGTTTTTTTTTACAACATTTTAAAGTTGAGTGTTAAGTGTATTTTTCCTTTTTTTTTTCAAAAACTTTGTGAGTTATTAAAAAGGAACTAGATGTTATTAGCAAGTAATTTTGAATTTCATGGAACCATACAAGAGTAAACATAAGAATTAAATTAAAATTTGAAGCCTATACTTATTTTTTTTTTTTATTTAAGCTTAAGGTGAATGCTCCAACCAGCCCGCGAAATTCAAATTTTCTTACGTTTTTTGCAATTTGCAGCCTAGTGCTAGGTTGTATGTTGATTAAAATATTATTCGCGGCTGTAAGACGTATGTAGTTACAGAATTATAATCATCAAAATCATCAATAAAACGCTCTAAGTTCATAAAGCTGTAAGAATTACTTTTTCTGTTTTTTTTTTTGTTCTTACACCTTTATGAAGTTGGAGGGTTGTATTGGTGATTTTGATGATTATAATTCTGTAACTACATAAGTCCTACAGCCGCGAATAATATTTTAATCAACATACAACCTAGCACTGGCCTGCAAATTGCAAAAAACGCAAGAAATTTTGAATTTCGCTTGCTGGTTGGAGCATTCCCCTTAAATGCAGAGTTCTAGTATTTTTCTAAATAAAAATTAAAAAGTCATAGTAAAAAAACCGGTGTAACAAGGAATGAGTTACTGGGCCTTAAGAGATAGCAAATGACCTCTCCTTTCAGCCAATTCCATTTGGCAAACGATGCACCAAACAGCCTGTATATTTGTTACTCTCGCGAATCATATTTTAATCAACGTACGACTTAATACTGACCAGCAAATTGCAAAAAACGTAAGAAAATTTTAATTTCTCGGGCTACAACTGCGCATTCACCTTAAGTATGAGACTTAGCTCTTCATCCATACGTGTGCGCACTCACTGGCGATTTTTTGATGAGACATGTTTTTGTACTATAATACGTGTCCTTTACGGTTTTGAACATTTTGCACGCGGAAAAAACGGCGCAGCCTCTGGCTTTACTGAAATTAACGATACATTGGAGAGCGACAAAACGCGTACGTCCCTATCAACATTTTGACAAATGGCAATAATCATATTGACATTTACAGTTCGCGTCAAACGTAGCTACGGCGTCAAATGACTTTGCCGCTCTGAAGCTAGGCCTTTCGCTAGCCGCGCCAATCCGCGCCATGCGCGCTGCTGTTTTCTTCATAGGATTAACTATTGCGCAGTGGTTTGTTGCCTACTTCAGAGCGGCAAAGTTATTTGACGTGAACTTGACAATTTGACGTCAACTGTCAAAACAAAAAAATACGATGTCCTAAAAATTTGTACGAAGTAGGAAATATTTTTGTTGAGTTATTTATAAATTATTTCCCGACTGCGCCAGAAGGAGCGCAATAATTATTTAGAATAATTTTGAATTCAGTATTAGTGTGGTTAAATTGATATATTGCGCTGTGTAGCAAGCTGTACGTACTAGAATGGAATCAAATAAAGACATTGTTGATGCTGAAGAAGGCCAAGATGATATCGAAATGAAATATTCTTTATTATCTTTTGAAAAACAGATATTTATTGATTCTTTTGAAAAAGATGCTCTTGTTATTATGGCAAAGTATGTACTTCCAAAACACACTGACGAAACAACTGTAAAGTTGCTAAAAACCTACATACATTATTGTATTGTAAATTACTTAGAAAAACAGTGGTGGTGGTCTAGTTTAAAAACTGCAAGAACCTATTTGTAGAATAAAAATATTAAAACAGAAATACCTGCAGAAATAGCAATTTCTTTTTCTTTATAAAAATTAGTCGTCGTCGTCGTTTCAGCCGATAGACGTCCACTGCTGGACATAGGCCTGCCCCAATTTTGGGGGGGGTTTGCCATAATCGCCACGCTTGGCAGGCGGGTTGGCGATCGCAGTATGGTATGATGGTGGAATAAATAGAGAATGCTGCTGCCCATTCTCCGGTAAGACCCTTAGTCGCCTTTTACGACACCCACGGGAAGTAAGGGGTGGTGCAATTCTTTAAGTCCGGCACCACACGGACATAAAAATAAGTAGAAAGCAAGTACTAAAAATGTGAAGCAAGTTTTTACCATGTTCAAACAACAATAAGCTCTAGTATTATGTTTAATGTATCATGTAAACCAAAATTACTGTGTAGGTGCCTGGTAACATACTATAATCATGTTATTCAGTGCATGATAGTTCTTTTATATGTATATCTAACACCAATGAAAACCCAGTATAATGTACCTGATTAGTGTTTTTAATAGTACCTATGTATTTCCAGAGGAATCAATTACAACAACATAATATCAAATATGTTGTGGATATATAAGGATCCTGCACATTTAGTGCTTGTGTTGAACAGCGGTGATCATGAAGAAAAATATTTTACTGAGAAATTTGGCCTATCAGCTTTACCTAATGTTGGGGCAGAGAGGTAATAGCATTATTTAAAATATTACTTATGAGTCCAAACTACATCTAAACATTAATCATATAACTCCTTTATTTAAATCATTTTTGCAACTCGTACAGATGATGTGGTAGCCAGGAATTGGTGTCTATTACTGAGGCAGGTTATAACAGACTTGAAATGCAGGTTCACAGAGAATCACAAATTAATGCTAAAGAGTTGTACTGGCAATTGAATTGAAAGATTTTAAATAAAATTGTTATTACCAAAAAAAGTTATTAACCCAGAATATTTATTTTTATTGCAGAGAAAAAGCATATTTAGAGGGTGGAATACACTTTGTGTCAACTCGCATATTAGTAGTAGACTTGCTCAAAAACCGAGTCCCCATAACACACATAACTGGTATTATTGTTTTGAGAGCGCATACGGTTTTGGAGTCATGTCAAGAAGCATTCGCACTAAGACTTTATAGACAGAGTAATAAGGTAAATCATTTGATGAATTGTTTCTGATGAATTATTTTCTTAATTGCATTTGACCATCTATCTAATTTAAGGACGCCTTTACGTATCTGACAAAAATAAGCCGTTTTTCGGTGCATTTTGCGGCAAAATGAGACGAAACCAAATGTAACTAATAATTACCACAGATAGATTACTCTTTCATCTCCAAATGGTAGCCATTTTTTATTCGAAAATGTTGGTTTATAATATAGTAAAAAATAATTTCCGTTGCCTCTTCACACAAAATCGACGATATCGTGCTGTCTTTGGGGTCATTTTTCTTCTGTTTAATAACATAAACATATTTATTTTAAAATATTTTATGTAAGCAGACATGTTCAACTCAAAAAGGTAGCCAAAAGAACTATCAAAATGTTAAAAATAAGCTCAGAAAAAAATAAAAATCAGAGTCTATTTTTTCACATATTTAGCTGTAATACGTGAATCTTATTGGATTGAAATAAGGGTTATTTTACTGGTCACTGTCTCGGTTTATTGCACAAAAATTTGTAATGAAATATTAGTCTGCGCTCGGCCGCCGTTGTGAGTGGACTCTGTGTCGGTTGTAAGCAGCAGCTTGTGCTAAAAGAAGATCGCTGTACGGATACAAAATATTTGACACACAAAACTTGATACTTCACGCATTCTGTGTACCTATTACCCAAGTAAAGATTTGATTCACAGTCTTATAATTTTTCTAGAAGTAAGTAGGGTTTATAAATTCATATTTCGTTCCGGACTTGCTGGAGTGACCTGCACAGCAGGTGTACTTCGAAGACTATTCCGGTCTGATCCCCTGAAGACTTACAATATTTCATGATGGGTGTCAATGTCGTGGTTTTCGAGGGTGCTGAAACCGATGGTGAGGTCCAAATGAGAATCCAAGCTGGCGGATGTGAAAAATGTTACAATTTTTCATGATGGGTGTCAATTTCGTGGTTTTCGAGGGTGCTGAAACCGACGGTGGGGTCAAAATAAAAATCCAAGATGGCGGATGTGACAAATGTTACAATTTTTCATGATGGGTGTCAATTTCGTGGTTTTCGAGGGTGCTGAAACCGATGGTTGGGTCAAAATAAAAATCCAAGATGGCGGATGTGAAAAATTTTATAATTTTTCATGATGGGTGTCAATTTCGTGGTTTTCGAGGGTGCTGAAACCGATGGTGGGGTCAAAATAAAAATCCAAGATGGCGGATGTGAAAAATGTTACAATTTTTCATGATGGGTGTCAATTTCGTGGTTTTCGAGGGTGCTGAAACCGATCGTGGGGTCAAAATAAAAATCCAAGATGGCGGATGTGAAAAGTGTTACAATATTTTCATGATGGGTGTCAATTTCGTGGTTTTCGAGGGTGCTGAAACCGATGGTGAGGTCAAAATGAGAATCCAAGATGGCGGATGTGAAAAATGTTACAATTTTTCATGATGGGTGTCAATTTCGTGGTTTTCGAGGGTGCTGAAACCGACGGTGGGGTCAAAATAAAAATCCAAGATGGCGGATGTGACAAATGTTACAATTTTTCATGATGGGTGTCAATTTCGTGGTTTTCGAAAACCACGAAATTGACACACAAATCATGAAAAATTGTAACATTTTTCACATCTGCCATCTGTAAAATTATTAAAATGGGTTCAAACCGAAAACCGTGACTTGACAAAGACGAAAATGTCGTTGTTCCTCAATACTAACATACACGTATCCGTTATAATAAGAAATTACGAACTTATGTATTTCAATAAACCCTGTACTTATTTTTGTTGCTGACGATCCTTCAGGATTTGATCCTGAACAAAAGAAAAAGCGGTTCAAACCGGTATGAGAAAGTTTTTAGTGGATAAGACAGAGATTAAAACAGAAGACGATCTAGGAGGGGATCGAGGCGGGGGGGGTGGAGGGGGGATTCAGGGGATCAGAACGGAATAATTCGAGCTGAGTCAGGTGTGCCGAGTATGGGCTCGTTTTCTTAGTTATGTTGAGACCTTACCTCCGGACTTGATGGAGTGACCTGCAGGTGTACTTCGAAGACTCCTACTGGAACTAACAGCCGAGCAGATCTAGGTGTGCCGAGTATGGGCTCGTTTTCTTAGTTATGTTGAGACCTTACCTCCGGACTTGATGGAGTGACCTGCAGGTGTACTCCGAAGACTGCTACTGGAACTAATAGCCGAGCTGAGCTAGGTGTGCCGAGTATGGGCTCGTTTTCTTAGTTATGTTGAAACCTTACCTCCGGACTTGATGGAGTGACCTGCAGGTGTACTCCGAAGACTGCTACTGGAACTAATAGCCGAGCTGAGCTAGGTGTGCCGAGTATGGGCTCGTTTTCTTAGTTATGTTGAGACCTTACCTCCGGACTTGATGGAGTGACCTGCAGGTGTACTTCGAAGACTCCTACTGGAACTAACAGCCGAGCAGATCTAGGTGTGCCGAGTATGGGCTCGTTTTCTTAGTTATGTTGAGACCTTACCTCCGGACTTGATGGAGTGACCTGCAGGTGTACTCCGAAGACTGCTACTGGAACTAATAGCCGAGCTGAGCTAGGTGTGCCGAGTATGGGCTCGTTTTCTTAGTTATGTTGAGACCTTACCTCCGGACTTGATGGAGTGACCTGCAGGTGTACTCCGAAGACTGCTACTGGAACTAATAGCCGAGCTGAGCTAGGTGTGCCGAGTATGGGCTCGTTTTCTTAGTTATGTTGAAACCTTACCTCCGGACTTGATGGAGTGACCTGCAGGTGTACTCCGAAGACTGCTACTGGAACTAATAGCCGAGCTGAGCTAGGTGTGCCGAGTATGGGCTCGTTTTCTTAGTTATGTTGAGACCTTACCTCCGGACTTGATGGAGTGACCTGCAGGTGTACTTCGAAGACTCCTACTGGAACTAACAGCCGAGCTGAGCTAGGTTTGCCGAGTATGGGCTCGTTTTCTTAGTTATGTTGAGACCTTACCTCCGGGCTTGATGGAGTGACCTGCAGGTGTACTCGAAGACTGCTACTGGAACTAACAGCCGAGCTGATCTAGGTGTGCCGAGTATGGGCTCGTTTTCTTAGTTATGTTGAGACCTTACCTCCGGACTTGATGGAGTGACCTGCAGGTGTACTTCGAAGACTGCTACTGGTACTAATAGCCGAGCTGATCTAGGTGTGCCGAGTATGGGCTCGTTTTCTTAGTTATGTTGAGACCTTACCTCCGGACTTGATGGAGTGACCTGCAGGTGTACTTCGAAGACTGCTACTGGAACTAATAGCCGAGCTGAGCTAGGTGTGCCAAGTTTGGGCTTCTTTTGTTAGTTTTGTTGAGACCTTAAGAATAGGTAGGCAGGCACTAAGCCGGGTCTAGTCTAGGCAGATGCGGTCACTAATCGGAAAAAAAAAAATTACAGCCTCCATCTTGGATTTTCATTTTGACTTTGTTTTCGGCTCCAGCACCCTCGAAAACTATGAAAACGACACCCATGATAAAAAATATAAAAAAAATTACAGCCGCCATCTTGGATTTTCATTTTGACCTCACTATCTGCTTTAGCGCCCTTGAAAACCATAAATACGACACCCATGATAAAAATAAAAAATAAATGACAGCCGCCATCTTAGATTTTCATTTTGACCTAATTATTGGCTCCAACACCCTCGAAAACCATGAAAACGACACCCATGATGAAAAATATAAAAAAAAATACAGCCGCCATCTTGGATTTTCATTTTGACCTCACTATCGGCTTTAGCGCCCTTGAAAACCATAAAAACGACCACCCATGATAAAAAAATTAAAGCCGCCATCTTGGATTTTCATTTGGACATCACTATCGGTTTTAGCACCCTTGAAAACCATAAAAACGACACCCATGATTAAAAATTAAAAAAAACTACAACCGCCATCTTGGATTTTCATTTTTATCTCACTATCGGCGATCTCAATATCCGTCACTTTGCACGGCCAAAAATGTAATTGACAGGCTTATGGTGATTTATCGAGGTAGCCACTGCTAATATGCCTTTATGCAATGCACGACACTGCTTAGTACGTTATCCTAATTGCGTAACACACTTGCAATGGCAATCCATTCCGATTTGACAGTTCAACAATATCCATTGCGTTGTTTTTGTTTTACGAATTTTTTAAATATTTATGAAGCAACTAGCTGTGCCCCGCGGTTTCACCCGCATAAGTTTCGATCCCGTGGGAATATCGGATAAAAAGTAGCCTATATGTGTCAGCTACCTCTATACAAAATTTTATCAAAATTGGTGAAGCCGTTTGAGCGTGAAGAACAAACATAATAAACATACACACACACTCACAAACTTTCGCCTTTATAATATTAGCGTGATGAATATTGTAGCATTTGTACTGTTTGCCTTGTAGGGTGTGTGCCAAATACACACGGTATTTTCTTTCCAGTTTTCGAGAACCTACTTGCATTTGATACCATAGCAAATTTATTATATAAAATACGAAACAAACCGAATAAAACAAGCTTGTTTTATATTTGTTTTCAATAAGCTCGTCCGCAAATTGTTAATACATAGGTACTTTGGCAACTTGTACTTGATTAATCACTGTCCAGTGAAATTAAGTAAATAGCATTCTACTTATATGAACACTTCACATTACCTACAAACTGTTTGAAAACAAATCACCGTAAACTTAAAAAAAATACATGGCAAAAATAAAATAAAATTAGGCTCAAGTATCAAGTCGTGTCAATTTACTCATAATTTCACCGCTTCGCGCATGTCGCTGTGTGTGTGAGCCGTGCACGTGTAGTAGTAAGACTCAATACCTAAAATTGAAGCGCGTCATTTCGTAACTAAAGTTCATTTCAAATAAACTTGCGATAAAGTTTGTTCACCTCCTTCTACTAATGTATCCGAATATTTCCAAACCATACGAAAAAAATGTATGGGCAGTGTCGGTAACACGATAAAAACAATGACTTACTCCGTGTTTGGTATTATGAAACTCAACCGATGCATTGTTAGCGACAGTTTTGTATGACGAACGATATCTATCGTAAGTTATTTGGACTTTTTGGTACAGGGTGGTTGAATGACATTTATCGCAAGTTTATTTGAAATACACTTTAGCCTGTATTGCCCTACTGCAGGGCAAAGGCTTCCCTCTCCTTTTTCCACACAATTCCTTTTGGTAGGAGTCAAGCCCGTCCATCATTGACCATAAAATATTTAATTTCTTCCAGACTGGTTTTGTGAAGGCATTCTCAAATTCTCCAATATCATTTACATTTGGTTACAATCAAGTGGAGAAAGTAATGAGGGCATTGTTTGTTACAGAATTATTTTTATGGCCACGGTAAGTTTATTTATTAATTTTATTAACAAGTTCGCTACAAAAATATGTTTTTAACCCATGTTGTATTAATAATAATATATTGAATAGCTGGCTCGAAGCTCAGGGCTAGGACTAAAGTTGGAACTTGTTTTGTTATAAGGCAGTAATAATCTTGTATTCACTTACAAAGGTTCCATGGTACAATTATCAAGAGTCTCAAGAGTAGACAGGCAGAAGTGGTGGAGTTGCATGTTCCTCTGACTACCAACATGAGCTATATTCAGACCTGCTTGCTGGACATTATAAACTACACAGTGAAACAACTCAAGAGTATCAACAGGACACTGGATATGCAGGTAATTAAAAATCCTACACATAAAGTGACAAAGTCGTTTAAGTGTTGGAGGTCCCTAATAAATAAATAAATTGTTTACCGAATTCGCATCTGCAATCTTGTGGTTATAACACAAACAATCGAATAAATTCTGCATCCAACAACAATTACTTACCAAGATAATTATTTATTTCAGGAAATAACAACAGAAAATTGTATTACAAAAAAGTTTCACAAAATTCTTCAATCACAGCTGGACTGTGTTTGGCATCAGCTGAGCACAAGAACAAAGGAATACATCCAAGACCTAAAAGTACTGAGGGATATGACAGTGTAAGAGAAGAAGTGTAGTATTGTGTGTGTTGCAGCACCTTTTTACGACTGTTTTCCGGACATAGTTCCAGAAAACACAACAAAAACAGGCTTTTGATCTAGTTTCTTATGATTAATTGTTACGGAAGAAGTTAATTCAGCCTAGAATAAATACAGTTGCCTACAGAAATAAATATTTGAAACAATTATAGGGCATTTAAGAATAATCTTAATATCATAACATTAAGGTGCAGGCGAGTACACACTCGCGCTTTAGTTTTCAACAATGTTCTAGTTGTAATAATTACAACTTTACACTTTGTAACACTGAAAGGAAGGTGTATTATTCTATCAATGTCATCTAAAAATCCTCTGCTCAGAGATTCTTTTCTAGAAAACTCTATTCCAATATTTTATCAAAATGGCTTACCTTTGTAGAAACTTGCTCCATGACGATGCTGTTTCATTCCATGCCTTAGTAAGTAAATACAATACTCCGGAATATGCTAAACTCAATTCTGGTTGGATTCTCTTGGAGTCAGCAGAGCAGTTATTTAGACTAGCCAGAGGGAGAGTATTTAATCCTAAACAAGGTAAAAAATATTTCTTATTTGTTTAAAATATTGAGGTTGTTCGTTTTTCATATATTAAATTTAACATGAATACACTAAAAAGTAGATTAGTTGGTTGAATAGTGGACATGTTGGATATGATCATAGCTTTTTTATTTTTTAGAATTTGATCCAGAACCATGTCCAAAATGGAAATGCCTCAGTGACCTACTGATAAAAGAAATACCAGATGAAATAAAGAAAAAGGAAGGTTCAACCATAAATAATACTAAGATATTAGTCCTTTGTCAAAATAATAGAACCTGTTCCCAATTAAATCACTACCTTACCATGGGCGTTAATAAATATCTATTTTATATGGCATTTAGAAGAGACCTCCCAATAAATACGGTGTCATCTAAATACACTAAACTAAAGAAACCTGAACCAAAAGAGGATATAAAGAATGAAAAAGGTAAAAAACCTGAAGGTAAAGACAGTGATAATAAGGACGAAATCAATGAAGATGAAACGAAATCGAATTACCTGATAACTTTATCGCAATCGGTTATACAATCTAAACATAAAGAGTCCGTGTCGCATGAAGAAAGTATGTTCGAGCCGATTTCTCAGGTAATAAATATCCACGAAAATGGATATTTTGACGCGGTTTAGTGTTTGGCCAGACTGGCAGCGCGGGCGCGGCGCGGCGAACTCAAACATAATATAGTCGCTCGCATGACTAACTGTCCTATCTCATTTTTTAGCTGATTGAGTTGGAACAACTACCTACGTTTTTCTATTCTTGATTCTTTACATTTTTCAATGACCATCGTACCACTATGTTATTTGGATCTCAAAATATAACCATTTTGAAAGGCAACAAAATGGAAAGAATCACGAATAGAAAAATGTAGTTGTCCTAACTCAAATCATAAAAAATGAGATAGAACAGTTAGTCATGCGACCTACGATATGAACTTCCTGAGTGTCCATAATGGGCACTCGGTCGCGGTGAGCGGCGCGGGGAGCGCGCGGGCAACTCACGCCATAGCTCTTTCATACAAGTGGCCGCAGTGGTTGCGCTGCGCGGGCGCGGGCGGCCCGCGCGGGGACCGGGGTTCTCAAACTAGTTCGAGCTTAATAAGTCTTCTTCATCCATATTATATTTTGACAAACACTAGACACGACAACACGCAGTACGCAGACGCGCTCCAGTGCGGACAGGCAGACAGCGCGCGATCCTGCAGCCGCGCCCGCGCGCGCGCCACAATCTGGCCAAACACTTACAGACCCCTTAGGCCTCATTTACGGAGACGCGGGGCGTCGCGCGTTGCGTTGAGCGGCGCGGCCCGCACTGAATTCAAATATATGGCGTTGTATGAGTGCGTTTACGGAGAAGCGATTTTAGACGCGTTTGTTTGAATTAGGGCGTTTTTTGCGGCCGAGCCCGCGAATGGCACCGACGCGTCCCACGCGGCGAATATTGCGGCGGCGCACGCAGCGGCAATTCTCGATGAAGCTATGTCCTATGCTATGTGCCGCCGCGATGCCCGCCGCGTGCTTCGCTACACGCTAGAGGATTCGCCGCGGGCGCCGCGGCGGGCACCGCCACGCTTCCCGTCTCGCTTCTCTATGAACATGGTCGTATATTGCTATAAGTTTGTGTTTACGCGTGCGATGATGCGTGCCGCTTCACGCGCCGCCCCACCGTAAACAGAAAAAACGTCCGACGCGCCGCGAGACGCCACGCCACACGCGACGCGAGACGCCCCGCGTCTCCCTTAAATGAGGCCTTAGATTGACCAAGGGATCGTCCGTAAACCGCGTCACTTTAGGTACTATCCTTTTCATTGCATGAACATTTAGGCTGACGTTGCCCCCAAACCGTAACTATACAACATAATGTACCTATTCATATTAGGTTAAGTGAAAGTATAACGCCATGAAGACAATGGTAGCTCTCCTCCCCCTCCCTCTATATTATTATGACTTAGGGACAACCAATAGTAGAAAAATAAAATACCTATACTTACAATATTTATGTTACCGTTTTCAGATGGATAATTTAGATTTCACCCAACTAGAAATCGAGAAACCTATTATTTGCATTCGAACATTCAAAGAAAGCGGTTGTAACTTTTCTCTGGAGCGAACATTAGAAACGTTGCGTCCGGAATATGTGATTTTATATCACTGTGACGTAGCGGCCGTTAGACAGATAGAACTGTTTGAATGCCGCAAAAAAAGTGAAGAGTCCGCAACTAAAGTTTATTTTTTAATACATGATAAAACAGTAGAGGAACAAGCCTACCTTACTTCACTGAAGAGAGAAAAACAAGCGTTTGAGCTGTTGATTCAAACAAAGAGTGTAAGTTCTAACCTACGTACAGTCACGAGCATAACTATGTATACAATTGGCTTTATTCAAAGGCGATTTTGTCCTTTATTTTTTAATGAAATTTTATATTGTTAGGAACATAGTATTTTCGAACCCATAGGTTTATGTAAAGTGTCGTATTTCAACGTTGCATTCGTTATTTCGTGAAAAAATCGCAATTTAAAGTTGACAAGTGTTGTCGTATTAGTGCTCGTGACTGTACCTACATACGCATGTGATGCCACCGTTGCTACTTAATAAAATCTATACTGCTCTGGCACAATCGGTCATCACATATACTGATACCGATCTGGGGAGAGGTCACCAAGAACAAATTTCTAAACCTAGAAAGGGCTCAAAGGTCTCTCATCAAAGTTATGTATAAAACCTTTCGATATCCTACAGACAACTTTATAAGATTAGTAATTTGCTCACTGTTAGGAGATTATACATATTAAACACGACCTAACATCTGCACAAGACCCTCTCATTTGATAAATCAAATCTCGATAAAAGATATTGTGGCCCATTCCACTCGGGCCCGTACGGTTTTCGCCAGGCGTCAGTATATTAATCAACTTTATTTATAAAATAAATTGAACCTCAAATTGAATATTTACTCCATGTCTTGTCCATGTACTAATGTAAAAATACTCTAACGGAATGGTTAAACACAAACGTACGACGAAATTGAACTTATATTAACCAGAATATGCTAATGAATAACCTGTACCCAATCATAATACATCAGGTAATCAATCATTAACACACACATACTCACACCCACACCCCGCACATTCCACCCCCCACACGCTTATACACACACAAACAGTACACATAACGTGCTACAACAATTTTGTAACATCCTAGAATCTAAACTTTTTCTTTTTAATTTTGTCTCAACATTATAGGTAGATATAGTAACCCATAGGAAGTTATGAGGTAACCCCATTACAAGTATCCGTGTCATGCTCTGCCGCAGAGCCACCATTTTAGAAACCGATCAATTACCTCTTAAAATGATGTAAGTCAAACGTACATAATGTACGTATACCATTATCGCTGTACGTGCATTAGGTACCTAATGATAAAATAGACATTGATTATGGCTCAGCTGCAGAGCATACTCTCTAGCACAGCCACAAAGAACATGTACCTACTCAGGAAAGATAAACGCTACTGTTTTTTGATGAAAACTGTTGTACGAATAGTGTTTATTGCGTACGTGTTGAAAAATATAATTACTAGACAGTGGTTTTATTTATTTTAACTAAGCTAAAATTTTTATAGAAAGCGCCTGGTTATTTTGTGTCAGCAAAAGTTTTTCTAGACAATCTCCCTTTCAATTAAATAAAAAACATAATTTAGATAAGTAAGATAGATGATGTTTATTTGCCAAAAGAAAATAAAATAGGAGAAAATATGGTAGAACTAAGTTTGTTTAGGGTTCTAAGGTTTACAAGATAAAACAGAACTTTTTCATAAAAATTTTAGTTGTGTAGTGATTTTTCACTAGTCAAATCAATCAGTTTATACTAGCTGCGCCCCGCGGTTTCACCCGCATAAGTTTCGATCCCGTGCAAATATCGGGATAAAAAGTAGCCTATATGTTAATCCAGGGTGTCAGCTACCTCCATACCAAATTTTATCAAAATTGGTCTAGCCGTTTGAGCGTGAAGAAGTAACAAACATATAAACACACACACACACTCACAAACTTTCACCTTTATAATATTAGTGTGATTTGTCAGTAACAACCACGCTGCGCTAGGCCTCGCCGGATCGCGAATGTGCATTAATTATACCGTATGTTTATGGTGCTCACTACTGCTGGTGTGGTGGTTACTTTCTTGGATGTTCCCAGGTCATGGTAGTGCCATCATATCAGGATGGCAAAACAGAAGAGTATTTTAATCTGAATGTAGAACACGAAGACACCGCCACAGACTCTCGGAAAGCTGGTAAATAAGACTATTGTTCAACTTTATCATCACCCACAGTTCGACCTAACCCAATGCTGGATTGCTGGGTATAGGCTTCATAAAAATTTCATGAAAATTATTATGTAATTGTTTTAAAAGATCTAAAGCCTCATTTATTTACACGGTGCAAGTTTCTGGAACGTTCAAGAGCAATCAATAAACGCAGGCCATAAAGCATGTTCAATTAAAACCTCAAATTCGTATATTTACACAAACTTGCAGTCCGGTGTCGCGCCGGTGCGGCTCTGGCGTCATGTTCTGGAAGCGTAAGGTCCCTACGACTGGACAAGTTTAACATTAATTTGTTTTACAGGTGGGCAAAATCAGCAAAAAGAAAAGCCCGTCGTTATCGTAGACATGAGAGAGTTTCGGTCAGATCTGCCAGCGTTACTTCACAAGAAAGGAATCAATATCGAACCAGTCACAATAGCCGTGAGAATATTATATCATTTTTTTTTTTATTGTACGTCTCTTTGTGGTTCGAGTGTCAACCAACGGACATCCCGGATATAGTACTTGCAATGCCTCTGGTGCTGTCGTCGTTGGTGGTTGTTGGCCACCCATTACTTACCAGAACAAGTGGTTTCTGCATTACACTTGTCAAATTAATAAGTGCAGTGATCGAAGGCTAATTCGCGTAATTAAATACGTTCAAGTCGCAATCTCAGCGATAATCAAAGTCAAAGTTGTATGAAAATTAGAGGTATTATTGATAGATTGAGACTGAGATTAGAATTCTTAAAATACCTAAGGCGAAAGCGCCAGTGTAGCCCTCTAAATTCATTTTTTTTACTTTTTTGCAATTTGCTGGTCCGTATTAAGTTGTACGTTGATTAAAATATGATTCGCGGCCGTAACAAATATGTATTTACAGAATTTTAATCATTAAAATCATAAACACAACTCTCTAAGACCAATAAGTAATCCCCAAGGATGACTATTTCATGAAATCTTGACATTTGGGGATTATACTAACTTAACGAGTTGTATTACTGATTGTAATGATTATAATTCTGTAAATACATATTTTCTACGACCGCGAATCATATTTTAATCAACGTACAACTTAATACTGACCAGCAAATTGCAAAAAACGTAAGAAAATTTGAATTTCGCGGGCTACCTTAGCGCTTCCCCCTTAATATGGGGATTGCCCATCTGATCTGCTAAAGGTTTGAGATAAACCAAAGAGCCGGAAAATATATGGCATATTTGTGTTTTTCAGATTGGTGACTACATTCTCACCCCCGATATCTGTGTTGAAAGAAAATCCATTTCAGATTTGATCGGATCTCTGAACTCGGGCCGACTCTACACACAATGCACTCAAATGTGTCGTAACTATACTCGGCCCATTCTACTAATTGAATTCGATCAGAACAAACCTTTTAATCTCCAGGTACCAATTCTTTTTCCTCAATTATTTCGGAAGTAATACAATCAAGTACTTATGTACAACTAGGTGATATTTCTGTACGTCCTTTTTCTTCAGGGTCACTTTGTGGTATCAACCGACTTATCTGGGGCAGACATACAACAAAAGCTTCAGCTTCTGACAATACACTTTCCTCGTTTGAAACTAGTGTGGTCCCCTAGTCCTTACGCTACTGCTGAGTTGTTTTACGAACTAAAGGTTAGTATTATTGTTTATAAACTGACTGACATCAAATTAGTCTTCGACATTAAGTGGGAATAGTGGGATAGACACCAGCCCTTTTACGAAACAAATGGTGTAAGTAGTGGTAACCAGACTCAAGCAACACTTTTTCTCATCCTTATAAATTGATCTCCGAATCGCCTTTCACGAACGACAGATAATAGATTTTTTTATTGTCAGACGAGCCTGACTAAGGGCGGATTTTTCAATAGTCAGATAACTTATATCTAAAAATCACAGTTTGACATAATTTCTATACAAAAGCTGTCAAACCGCAATAATTTATTCCTCAGATAAAAACTATCTGACTATTGAAAACCGGCCAAGTGCGTGTCGGATCTCACACAATGAAGGGTTCCGTAGTTGGATTGAATTTATCCCAATAATAAACTTAACATTGTAGTTGAAAATCAGTGTCATGCTCTGCAGCAGAGCCACCATCCTAGAAACCGATCAATTACAGTGAAACCTGGTTAAGTGAGACATCAAGGGACCTGCAATGTCGTTTCACTTATAGAGGTATTCCACTTACCCAGTGTCTCAGATATACAGGTATAAATAAATATCTGTCTCATTTACAGGGGGTTCCATTAATAGAGGTGAGAATACAGGTTATTTCAGTTATACAGGTGCGATCATTAAATAAAATAATTTGTGGGTAGAATAAGAATGAGTAAACAAACAATGTTATCTCAGTTACAGAGGTTTATGCATATAAAATTTACTCGCTGTCTCAGTTATAGAGGTAACTATGATGATAAATCGAAAGAACAAATTCCAGATATAGAGGCTTACCTCGTCCCACTAACAGAGGTAATTCAGTGCCAAAGTGTTGGGACCTCAGCATGAGTTCCAGGTATGGAGGTTTCTCACTTATCCAGGTCCCACTTAACCAAGTTTCACTGTATATCTTAAAATATGTACGTCAAACGTAATGTACGTATTACCGTTATCGCTGTACGTGCATTAGATGATGATAAAATAGACATTGATTGTGGCTCTGCTGCATACTTCCTAGCAGAGCCACAAAGTACATGTATTCAGGAAAGAAAAACGCCACTGTTTTTTTAATAAAAACTGTTGTACGGATAGTGTTTATTGCGTACGTGTTGAAAAATATAATTATTAGACAGTGATTTTATTTATTTTAGCTTACTAAGTTTTTCATAGTAAGCGCCTGATTATTTTGTGTCAGCAAAAGATTTTCAGTCAGCAGTCAGTGAGTACATGTACTTTGTGGCTCTGCTAGGGAGTATGCTCTGCAGCAGAGCCACAATCAATGTCTATTTTATCATTATCTAATGCACGTACAGCGATAACGGTAATACGTACATTGTGTACGTTTGACGTACATCATTTTAAGATATAATTGATCGGTTTCTAGGATGGTGGCTCTGCTGCAGAGCATGCCACGAAAATCATGTTCTCTCATACATTGCAACTGCAAAGAATCATGGCGAGATCCTTACATTAATTTGTACAGAAAAAAGAGTTCGTTAAGAGGGTTCAAAATATTTTTCAATGTTGAGAATTCATTACCAAGAGTAGATTGATATAGGTACTTATCATATTTTAAAAACCCCGCATAATTAAAATGTTCCGAAATGAATATATCAGTTTTTCGTTTCATCACGTTGCCCGTTTTATATTAATTTTTAAAAAAAATTACAGTTATTGACATCAAGTCAAACCCTAAAGATTTAAATACTTAGCTAGATTTGCCCTCACCGTACTTAGTCACAAGAAAAGGTGACCATTTAGCTGGCAGGGGGGCAGAAACTATTGTAACGAGTCTTTTAAGCCTGTTACATGATAGCGCGTTCTTTGCTTTAATTTGTAGGCAACAGGGTGGTGTTGCCATGTAAAAATTCATTTTTTTGAATCGGAAGTCGTGTAGTGGTCACACTGATTTTTTCTTTTGACGCTGTCAGTTGATTTTGACAGGACACTTTCCGATCCAACCCTTTGCTTAAAATGGAGTGATTTGAGAGCTCCGCAATAAATCGGGATTTATTGACGGCTAGGACGATATCTAGTCCTAAATAATGTGGTAGCTGATTTGCCCTTGTCGGCATCATAATGGGATTGTCCATATTTTGTAAAAGGTTGGTAAAATTCTTCGTGGTTTCAAACCTACTCACGTGTCGCGTGGTTATTTGGATGGTAGACGTTAATAGTTTCCGATATTTGTTTCAGGATCTTTTGAACCTTATATATTTTGGATTAATTCATCTACTGATGTAAAAACTTCCTTTGGAAAAGAAACGGTGAGTTAATTTGCATTTGGTCGTAAACATTCCGATCGGCATTTTTGTCGACGCTGAACATCAGCTAACAATTATTCATGTTTGATTTCAGCCGTGAGGCGTTTCTTATTTGTTTTTACTTCAAGACTTAAATTTTTAACGCTAGCCCCTACCGACATATATCATGGACCGCCTGACGTCCCCGCGAAGATCAAAATCACCAGGGTTTGCCCATTCGGTTTGTTAGTTTATTCGCCGGAATATGGTATGGTTTATAATACTTAACTTAAATTGACAAAAGTGCAATAATGACAGGACAGGAATTAATTTCTATTCCATCTTAGTTTTACACCAACTGTTAATATTAGAAAGGAATTTTCTTGTATATTGAGACCAGCAGCCTTCGGGTAATAAAATCGTTCAATAACTTTTGTGTCGATTTTTATTGATACTCCCCGCTTGAAGATTAAAAGTTTCCAGTTACCGCAGGTTAGTCTATCCTTGGCATAGTTTGGTGTGTGCTCCTGGCGCCCGAATTTTCACTTCTACTTATTGTTTATTTATTTGGAGTACAACACACACATTTCATAATATACATTTTTTTAATAACATCCACACACTTTAAAATATATTTTTTTATTATTACAATTGTCGCTAGATTATATTTTTTTAATATTACAATTGGCGCCCGAACAGGGACTTGAAGTAGGTTTGTCTGGTACCTTATACTGTCATTATTGCACTATTAATTAATTAACTTATGAGTCTATTGTTTGCATTGGTTTGTTCTACATTGTTACTTTAATAACTTTGTGTTTATTTTGATTTTTGACTCATAAGTAGTACTTAACTTAATTTGGTGAATCTTTGTAAACAATGTTTGTTGTTTACAACTGATGATTTTGTTTAATATCATGTTTTTTCTTAGCAAAACCAACAGAAATGTATAGCATAGACTGCGTTTTGTTGTTCTCAACAGTAAAGTTATTTTAAAAACTAAGTTTAACTTTTTAAGTAAATAATTTAATCTAATTGTTAAGTACAATATTGTGCATTAAATTTATCTAGATTTAAACTGCTTGTAAGTGATTATTGCACTTTTAAAACGATAAAATTAACATAGTAATTTTTTATGGGATTACCCACATTGACTTTTATAATTAACCTCAAACTTGAATTTATTTTCAAACATTTATCTTTTTGAAACTTAGTTTTTGCTTTTCGTTTGCTATTCGCCTTGCTGTTTGTTCATCATGGACAAGGGAGTTCAGTTTCCGCCGCTTCAGGATTCGGGTGATGTTGACGCCTGTACTGCTGTTGATGCTGACGTTGCTGAGAAAGTTCATGAGATGGTTAATGCCCCAGATGTTAACAATCCCTTTGACTCAAGAATCGCTCACTCTTCTTCGGCTTTTACAGCACAAGCATTGCCTTCATTTAATTCCTTGAATGCGCTTGTAAATGAAAATATTCGAAAGAACTTTCCTCCTTTCACTAAATTGCCTGACTTGAAGAAAAGTAAAATAGTTTATAGCGGTAAATCTTGTGTTCGGGAATTTATTACTCAGATAGAAGAATATTTTCTTTATAAAAATTTCAATGAAAATTTGCTTGTCGGTTCTTTTTCAGATTTGCTTGATGGCATAGCACTTAAATGGTTTAGATCTATACGAATTCGCATCTCTTCTTGGCATGCACTTAAGCTAGCGCTTTTAAAACGCTTTGATAAGCCTGACTTTGATTATTTCTTAGAGAATGAGCTCCGCACCAGAAAACAGAAACCGTCTGAGTCGCTTCCTGATTTCATCACTGAAATTTCTGATATGGCCAGTCGTCTTTCAGAACCTTTGTTTGAACAAACTTTAGTTAATGCCATAAAACACAATATGTTACCTATTTATACACCTTTTTTGTTTCTTAAGCAGATTGATTCAATTGAACAATTTCTAGAACTTGCAAAAGAACTGGAAGTTGTTGTAGACAGAAAACCCAACAAAGAGTCAGTTAAACCTTCAGTTAAAGTAAATGCAGTTTCTAATGATTTAACTTGTCTGAAATGTAAAAAACCTGGACACTCATATAAAAAGTGCAAGTCCATACCGGGTATTGTTTGTTTTAAGTGTCATAAGGCAGGGGTCACTTCTAAGACTTGTGACGTTTGTAATTCGGCTGTTAAAAACTCGCAAGAGTCAAAAAACTGATTCGGTTGCATCGAGCCCAGGTTTTTGATAAAACTTCGAGTACCTCGATGTGTAAAAAAACAATTAGAAGTCACAAGCCGGACGATGTTACTCGTGACAAAGATTTTTCAGGCTGGTTGGATTATTTAAAAACCTTTTTTAACATTTATCGCTCAGCCCCTATTCTTTTTACAAAACAAAGTGATGCTAGACCCTTTTTAGAATTTAAAGTTGGAAATAAAATTATTTCAGGTTTGTTGGACAGCGGTTCCACTAAATGTGTTTTAGGCTCAAATATTCATGAACAATTTTTGCAGTCAGGTTACAAAATTAGACCTACTTGTGGTTCTGCTTCTATAGCAGATGGGACCTCTCGGAGAATTATTGGTGCCATGGATTTGCCAGTAACTTGTGATAATATTACTAAGATAATAGAATTTTTAATTATTCCTTCTTTTGACCCACCAATCATTTTAGGTTTTGACTTTTGGATTAAATTTAATATAGCTAGAAACTTGTGGAAAAACATTACACTTGTTAAAGATAATCAAGATAATAAAATACAAGTTTGTTCTGTTACTCCTATTGCTGAACTTTCTCCTTCAGAGAAACAGAAATTAAATAGCACTATTGCTTTGTTCGAAGACATTTCTTATGAGAAAAGAGGTTTGGGACTCACTCATTTAGTTGAACATAGAATTAACGTTACTAGTGAACCTTTTAAACAAAGATATTGGCCTTTGAGTCCTGCTAAACAAAAAGAACTTTTTGATGAAGTAGAAGTTTTACTAAAAGAAGGCATTATTCAACCCTCTAAGTCTCCTTGGTGTTCACCTGTTTTGGCGGTAGAAAAGAAAGATGGAGGTACTAGATTGTGTTTAGATTCAAGACGATTAAATTCTGTTACTATTAAAGATTCTTATCCCCTTCCTTATACTTCTAGAATATTAGATAACCTTAGAGGTGCTAAGTATATTAGTACAATAGATCTTTCTAAAGCTTTTTTGCAAATTGCACTTGAGAAATCCTCCCGTGAGAAAACTGCTTTTGTGGTTCCTGGAAGAGGCCTGTACGAATTTGTTCGCATGCCATTCGGTCTCACAAATGCACCGGCTGAGTTGCAGAGACTGGTAGATAAACTTTTTGGTCCAGAGTATGATAATTCTGTATTTTGTTATTTAGACGATTTAATTTGTATAAGTTCTGACTTTAATAGCCATATTGAACAATTAAATAAAATTTATAATATATTAAGAGAGGCAGGACTAACTGTAAATTTAAAGAAATGTAACTTTTGCAAAGATAGACTTCGCTATCTTGGTTTTATTGTAGACAGTAATGGTTTGCATACTGATCCTTCTAAATTAGAGACAATAGAAAATTTTCCTCGTCCAGAAACGGTAAAACAACTTCGAAGTTTCCTTGGTTTATGTTCCTATTATCGTAGATTCATTTGTAAATTTGCTGATATTGCTTCTCCTCTAACTAAAATGACAGCAGGTAGTAAAAATTCTAAAAAGACACTTACTTGGAATGACGAAGCTGAAAATTCATTCCAAGAATTAAAACATACATTAGTAACTTCACCCGTCTTGCAATGTCCCAATTTTGAAAAACCTTTCTTTTTACATTGCGACGCTAGTTCTGTGGGCATTGGCAGTGTTTTGAGTCAAGAGGATGAGAAGGGAGATCAACATCCCATTGCTTTTTATTCTAGGTCACTTAATAAATGCGAAAGAAATTACAGTACCACTGAACGTGAATTATTAGCTATTTTAGATTCCATAGAACATTTTAGACCTTATATTGAGGGAATGAAGTTTACAGTTGTCACTGACCACGCTTGTTTGAAATGGCTTTTAGGTCTCAGTAATCCTAGTGGACGTTTGGCTCGTTGGGCTGCTAGAATTTCTCAATTTACATTCGATATTATTCATAAAAAAGGTTCATTACATTTAGTTCCAGATGCTTTATCTCGCATAGAAGTCGCTGCTATAAACGCTCAGGATAGTTTAGTCTTACCTGACGATGAAATTACTGACCCTTGGTATAGAAAAATATTTATCCAATGTCAAAAATCTCCTAGAAAGTATAAGAATTTTAGAGTTGAAAATAATACTTTGTATAAATTTTGTAGAAATAAATATAATCCTCACAGTCTTTTAGACTGGAAAATTGTTATACCTAAAGAGCATATTTTAGATACTATTAGATCAAATCACGATGATGTAAATTCTGGACACTTGGGAATACATAAGACTTTAAAGAAATTAAAACAACATTATTTTTGGAAGGGAATGTTTAATGATATTCATCAATACATTTTGTCTTGCGATACCTGTAAAGCTTATAAACATACTACATCTTCACCTTTTGGTATGATGATTAATCCTAAAAAGGTTGATCGTCCCATGCTTATGCTCTCAGTTGATATCATAGGAATTCTACCTAAAACTTATTCTGGTCATAGATACATACTTTCGGTCGTAGACGTTTTTACTAAATATTGCTGGTTCTTTCCAATGATCAATGCTACCACTAGAGTAATTTGTAAACATTTTGAAAAAGAAATATTTCTCAAGTTTGGTTGTCCAAAAATAGTAGTTTGTGACAATGGAACTCAATTTACTTCAAAACATTTTGTAGATTTTTTGAAAGGTTTTAATATAACCAAAATATTTTATAATACTTTGTATACGCCTCAAAATAATCCTGTTGAGAGATATAATAAAACGGTCGAAACCTGCATATCGTGTTTTGTTAAAGATGATCATAGAACTTGGTCAAGTTTTTTGCCCAATGTTCAATTAGCTTTAAATAATAGTGTAAACCTTGCTACTGAGTTTACTCCTAACTTTCTGATGTTTGGTAGGGAGCTTATTCTTGATGCGTCATTACATCACTTTAGTAGTTCTGTTGATAACTTATCTCAACTAGAAATTTCGAATAGAAATGCTTATGCAGTTTCTCTTAATTCACTTAGTGATATTTTTGTTAAAGTTCAAGTTTACTTGTTAAAGGGGTATAAGCGTAATGCCGCTTATTATAATAAGGGTCGGAAAGTCATTTCTTTTGATGTGGGTGATGTGGTGTGGAGAAGAAGTTTTCTTCAATCTAATGCACAAGCATATTTTTCAGCTAAACTTGCACCTAAGTTTGTAAAATGTAAAATAACTGAAAAGGTTTCAGATAACGTTTATGTTTTGAAAGATTTAAATAAAGGTTCAGTGGGACGTTATCATGTTAAAGATATTATTAAATTTTAATTTGGTTTCCAAGTGTTAGGTCTTGATTTTGATAATTTTGTTTGAAGGCTGCTTTTGACAGTGTGATGTACGAGAGGATGGATGATAGGTTATCAGCAGTTTGAAAGATGTATATTAGGTAATTTCTTATAAATTTGTTGAATTTGAGACATTCTAAAAATAAAACTTAGGTCATTCTGGTTAATTTAATACTATTTTTTTTTCACACCAAATGTTTTTCACATCGAAGGATCTTATTTTATGTTTTGTTTGTTTTTGTTGGATTGTCTAAGATCTTATTCTTCTTTTTTAAGGGTAACCTACCTGTTTATATTTTATTAAGATCTTATACAACCCTACAGTTCAGGTAATTTCTACCTCAACTTTTTTTTTCATAGTTTAAAATCATTCTATTTCCTCTTCGTCATAAATAGTAATCGATTTTTAAATCTATTTTGTGCTGTTCGTTGACAGAATTGTTTCTCATTTTTACTGGAGTTTCATTCTTTTTGATGATCGGATTTGACTTTGTTAGTAACGCGTTCATCCTGGACTTTACTTTTTAGGGTCATTCTGTAACCTTTGTTACAAAATGCCTTATTATTTTTTGGATCTTGGTGTAGTTTTTGACCTTGATTTCGACTTTTTTCCATTGTGTTGGACTTTGTTGTTCCAATCACGATGCGAGATTTTGTTTTGACTTTCGTCATCCTTTTTCCTTTGCGTTCGGAAGTTCGGTGGTGGTATGCCGGTCGCATTGTGAAACTTTGGCTTTCGCCTATTTGTTATTGAGATTTCTCAATGGAGATCTCAATGTTTTTTGTGTTTGTCTGTGTTTGGGAGATTGGTAGTGTTGAGCCAGTCACAGCATTCACATTCTTTTACAGCTATTGTGCTCGGGAATTCGGTGGTGATGAGCCGATCACAATATGCTTTCCTTTGTCTCGTTGCAGGTTGTGCCTGTAACAGTATTTTAAATAAGGTCTTTCAGCTTTATTTAAGAACTTTTGTTCGGAGTTTTCAAATTTTTTGGATTGTTGAATACGGAGTTAGTCAGTGGCAATAGAGCCTAACTGCACTCATAGAGATGGTTGAGTTGGAAGCGGTTGACATAGTAGTCAGTGGCGATAGTGCCTAACTGCACTCAAAGTTGTACTGTTCCAAGTGGTTTGAAATTTTTAGTCAGTGGCGATGGTGCCTAACTGCACTATAAAAATTGTAGTTTGTTTTGGTAAATTGTCCGAATTTGTTTGAAGTTTTTAGTCAGTGGCTATAGTGCCTAACTGCACTGTTTTGGAGTTTTGGAGCGCTAAGAGATTTCTCTCTTCGTTTCATTTAATGAGTTTATATAATTTATAATTTTTTTGTTTTTCACTATTTCGTTTTTGACTTTTTGTCATTTACATTTTTTTTACTTTTATTAAATTCTTGAGATTTTGTCGTTTGACATTTTCAGAGTTGATTTGCACTTTGAATCTTATATGATTCTTTTTCTTTTTTTTGAATTAGAAAATAAACCAGTCTTAACAGGTTTATTTGGTTGAAGTTTTCTTTCTAATAAAAGAAAGTTCCTTTCTTTTATTTTCGGGAGGGGATGTAATGTAACGAGTCTTTTAAGCCTGTTACATGATAGCGCGTTCTTTGCTTTAATTTGTAGGCAACAGGGTGGTGTTGCCATGTAAAAATTCATTTTTTTGAATCGGAAGTCGTGTAGTGGTCACACTGATTTTTTCTTTTGACGCTGTCAGTTGATTTTGACAGGACACTTTCCGATCCAACCCTTTGCTTAAAATGGAGTGATTTGAGAGCTCCGCAATAAATCGGGATTTATTGACGGCTAGGACGATATCTAGTCCTAAATAATGTGGTAGCTGATTTGCCCTTGTCGGCATCATAATGGGATTGTCCATATTTTGTAAAAGGTTGGTAAAATTCTTCGTGGTTTCAAACCTACTCACGTGTCGCGTGGTTATTTGGATGGTAGACGTTAATAGTTTCCGATATTTGTTTCAGGATCTTTTGAACCTTATATATTTTGGATTAATTCATCTACTGATGTAAAAACTTCCTTTGGAAAAGAAACGGTGAGTTAATTTGCATTTGGTCGTAAACATTCCGATCGGCATTTTTGTCGACGCTGAACATCAGCTAACAATTATTCATGTTTGATTTCAGCCGTGAGGCGTTTCTTATTTATTTTTACTTCAAGACTTAAATTTTTAACGCTAGCCCCTACCGACATATATCATGGACCGCCTGACGTCCCCGCGAAGATCAAAATCACCAGGGTTTGCCCATTCGGTTTGTTAGTTTATTCGCCGGAATATGGTATGGTTTATAATACTTAACTTAAATTGACAAAAGTGCAATAATGACAGGACAGGAATTAATTTCTATTCCATCTTAGTTTTACACCAACTGTTAATATTAGAAAGGAATTTTCTTGTATATTGAGACCAGCAGCCTTCGGGTAATAAAATCGTTCAATAACTTTTGTGTCGATTTTTATTGATACTCCCCGCTTGAAGATTAAAAGTTTCCAGTTACCGCAGGTTAGTCTATCCTTGGCATAGTTTGGTGTGTGCTCCTGGCGCCCGAATTTTCACTTCTACTTATTGTTTATTTATTTGGAGTACAACACACACATTTCATAATATACATTTTTTTAATAACATCCACACACTTTAAAATATATTTTTTTATTATTACAATTGTCGCTAGATTATATTTTTTTAATATTACACTATAAGGGTTCCTTGTTGACTACGGGATCCTAAAAACTATGCATAAAAGATTTTTTTCGATGTGTTCTTGTTTTATTATGAATCCCCAAAAAAAACTAAATCCCATTTACGTTCATTGTTTTGCAGCAAGGCAGGAAAAATCCTAACGTAGAAGAGGCTCTTGCGCTTAGCAGTGATAATACGGCTGAAGATATGTATTACGAGCGATACAACACTCAAGTTCATGACTTTGTGCAAAAGCTTCCCGGAGTTAGCTCTAAGAACATCGCAAGGATTATGGATAGAGGCATATCGCTGGATCATTTAATAACACTTAGTCAGGTATGCTTATATAATACAAGAAGGTATTTACTAAAAGATTTCTTTTGGGTCAGTTTATGACAAGAGTTATTTTTACAGGATGAGCTAGAAGCAATAATAGAAAACAAGAATGAAGCAATAACTTTGCACTCCATATTACATGTCAAGCCTCGGCCTGTAGATACCACTAAAGATGAAAAAGCTTATGGAAAAAAGAAATTCCTTGGGAAACCATTCCAAAATAAAAGAAAATAGTAGTTTGATAGGCTAATCATTTATTTTTTAAACATACAATAATTTATTAAACAACATTGTGAATAATACAATAAATTATTAAGGATTATAATGGAATCTATTTCACTACCATAAAATGTCAAGGTAGGAACTCTTACGGCCAATAATAAAATGCGTCACACTGGTAAATAATATCAACGCCAAGTACCTATAACAAAGTTACAAATGTCGCTTTCAAAAGTTTCAAATTGTTAAATAATTCAGATTGTTACAAATTATTGTGGCTTGAAGATTCCAAGATGAGAATAGCTGCTAGCCAAACCTTTGTTTTTCAGCTGAGCAACTCAGTGTAATCAAATCATTTGGCATTTTGAAAACCCTGCAAAAGACAGCTTGCCTTCTTATTCTCCACATAAGAAAATAAATTAAATATTAAGAAAATAGGTAAAAACTATAATAGCTAATAATGTGGTAAGTAATCAAAGTTTTGAAACAGAAAAAAATCTAAGTAACCAGTCAAGGTTTCTTTTTAAATAAATTCAAAATCTTGCTCATCATACCTGAAAAGAACATAATAATTTATATTTATCTAATATATAAAACTCTCGTGTCAGTGTTTGTAACAAAACTCCTCCGAAACAGTTTGACCGATTCTTATGAAATTTTGTGTGTATATTCAGTAGGTCTGAGAATAGGACGTTAACTATTTTTCATACCCCTAAGTAATAAGGGTGGTCCACCCCAGGTTTTTTTTGACAATTTTTTTATTTTATTTTTTTTATTTTTCGGCTTTGAAAAATACATGCAACTATAAATTTTCACCCTTCTACCATCAACCCCTATTTTTTAATAGTCTAATAAAAATGAAATGACGTTTGTTAGTCTCACTAAAACTCGAGAAAAGCTGGACCGATTTGGCTAATTTTGGTTTTGAAATATTTGTAAAGTCCATGAAAAGTTTAAAAGGTGAGAAAATATGAAGAACTTTGGTCTAAAGATGAACCTTGTTTTGTAATAAGGCCCTAACGGCCTTATTACAAAACAAGATTTATTTTTAGACTCAGGTTTAAACCATCCAGCCATTTTTAAGTTTCAAACTATAATCCGACGAAGCTAAAGTTCTTATTACAAAAACTGACGTTAAACCCGAGTCTAAGTTGTCAATTTTGCATTAAGAACTTTACGTTTGTCGGAATAAAGTTCAAAATAGAGTAACTGGCTCGAAGGTTTAGGCTAGGTCTAAAATTAGATCTCGTTTTGTAATAAGACGGTGAGTTTAAGTTTAAACTAGTTCAGGGATTAGAATAAAAGATCTGTATTCCAGAGATACATTGAAATCTTATCTTAATTATTGCGAAAACTTGATTTTGATTAAAACCGATTTTGAGCAAAACTGGGTGTTTATCATTGTCATTACTACACATTTGACATCTACACTAAATAATTGAGAAGTGATTTATTTAGGTATCTACTTTCAATGGAGAATGTAATGCAAACCTTCAGAACTGTTTATTAGCTTTTTTTCTGTTTAATTGTCTCGACTTTATCTAATACAAAATACATATTACTTTATATACATATTACTTCATAGCATGCATAATCCCCGTCACTCGATCGCTGTCAATTTTTTTGATATCCCTAACCGTGTCGATCTCGTTTTTTTATATTGGTCCTGATATTTCTGTATACCCAAAAGCAGAAATGGCTTTTCGAAGGCCGGTCGCTATATGGCGCCTTATTTACAAATTTTCAAGAAATTGCACTGATCCCGCCATTATGACGGTCACTAAAGGGAAGTAATCAATGACCATGGGATTCATAGGTGACCCAAGTAATCATAATTAAAATTATCATTATTTCAATGCTCAAGAATTTAACTTCGTAATTCTACTCAAGCTTTGCTACACAATATAAATAGAAAGCATGATGTCAATAGGAGAAAATAAGATATCATAACAGAACAGGGATGAGAATTGTCAAAACTAATATGAGTCACATACATGATATCATCACTCACGGTATTGATGATCCTTGTCGGTCAGGGGTACGTAGATTACACTCATTAGTTTCTTGACGGTAGTCGTACCGTCAGCTGCCTTGTCAACCTTAAAATAAAAAGACGATTTTACATGTGGGTCAGAATGACGGGTGTGTTGCAGAAATGAATGACTCGAAAGAAACTCAGGCGAATTTGGGTAACCTTTTTGTGCCTGAGATCAGAGATATATTAATATAGAATCTACCAGTTATTTCAATTATTTTAGCCTGTGTTGTCCCTTTGCCAAGCAAAGCTCTCCACAGTATAGTAAAGTTAATACTGGTACCAAAATTTCAACATAGTGTACTAAATACCTGCGTAAGATGTTGTTCCCCACCCTCTGGTCCTACGGGTACAATAAGCCTGCCGCCAGGTTTCAGTTGATCTACTAACTGGAAAAAAAAAAAATTAAAAAATCATGCAACAATACACATAATCCCTTTGTGACCTAATTTTACCTCCTTAGGTACAATAATGTACCTTCAGAACAGTTACTGTACAATCGCGAGCATGAATAGATTATTATGGACAGATCGGCAATAATATCTGATTTCACTATTTATTTATTAATATCTATTCTAAAAAGTCAGTAAATATACGTGATCATTTGTGGAGCCTGCATAAACAAGTAAGTTGCAGAAACAGAAAGATTTTTTTTTTTTTGACGCTGGTGATGACGCCAAACAAGTAGCTGAATTCTGAGCCGAGCCCATTTAGATTGCTATCGACATGCTAAGAAGAAGAAGCACAAATAATTGACATCTAAAAACACACAAAACTATCTGCCGAGACAAGCGAAGTTAAAATACAGCATGTATCAGAAAAATTTGAAATATATTTGCAATGTGTGAATTATCCTAATCCTAACTAATATGATAAATACGAAAGTAAGTTTGTTTGTTACCTTTTCACCCCCAAACCCCTGGAAGGTGTTTTTTTTTATTACAACGTTATTCTGACATTTACAGATTTGACCTTTTTTCAACACGTTTAGATATTACATTCATTCAGTCATCATAATCAATATCTTTTGTCTCAATTTTTTGGAGCTGCAGCTAAAATTATAATAGAATCTCAAAGTATTTAATAGAAACGGAAACTTTAGCCTCATTTAAAATAATTATATTGCTTAAAAAACCGGCCAAGTGCGAGTCGGACACGCACACGAAGGGTTCCGTACCACAAGGCATAAAACGCCGAAAAAAACTTTTCCTTTATACCCCTTTCAATTTTAACTTTGTTTTATTTTTATTATTTGTCTAGCTGTCATGGTTCATGAGATACAGCCTGGTGACAGACAGACAGACAGACGGACAGTGGAGTCTTAGTAATAGGGTCCCATTTTTACCCTTTGGTACGGAACCCTAAAAATGAATAAATAAAGGCTATGTGCATTTTGTTTTTACTACATTTTTTTACAAAAACAGGCGCCTGAAAAAATCATATTTAACAATAATCGTAAATATACTTTCTAATAAGGTACAACACATTAGCGTTTAAAAATCTCCGGAACATTATACCACTTTTGACCTCTCCTTTTACCTACTTACTGCATTGGGTTCGACGGCGTGCCTATATGAGAAGAGGCCTTTGTCCTGCACTGGTACATGAACTGGGTCAAACATTACTGTCAGATATTTATGCATCCAGTGGGATGTCCATATTTTTGCAATTTTTTTTTTTACTTTACTATAAGTAATAATAATAATAATATTTTTTTATTCATAAGTTCACATAAGTATAAATTACTTAGAAGTTACCTACGTGATTACAAAGTTACATATTAATAATATGAGGAAAATATTAAACTATGTCTAAAATAAATCTAGTGTATAACTTATAATATATATTGGTTGAAAGCCTACTAAAATCAAAAGCGACCTGCCTGATGTAGGTTTATTCAAACCTGTGTTTCAGGCCAACAACTAACAGCCCAGGCCAGGCCAGGCCAGGTTAACAACTGCTGCTGCTGTTGCAGCTGAGTGCTGTAGTGGACTATTATTTTACTGAACATAGAGCTAGCATTGATACATAATAATTATATTTTAAAATAAAAATTGACTTAACATTAATAAACTTATTGCATTACTTCTAGCAATTTTTCAGTGTCTGAGTAATTAAATGTCGCTAAGTATTCAGACTGCATTTCACTACATTTTTTACAATTTACACTATATATACTTAGACTTATTGATTTTATTATACAGGAAAAGTTTTTAACCAGTGCGCAAATTTTTTTTGGTGGCTCAGTGTAAGCAATAGAACACATTTCCATTTTTAGTTTATGACTTTTTTTTTTTCATTTTTCTACTTTGTCCCAATTTGAAATAAGCAAGACATGGATATAATTTAATAGTAATACTATGAATGAAAACGCGAAGGCCGCCCGCCGGCCGCTGGACGCCCAGCGCACGAGACGGGGCGGGGGTGCGGGGGCATGCGGCGCGGCGCCGGCGTTTGATAAACAAAACGCATGCACATGCAGTACGTCACTTGCGGAAGCGGAGGTCGGATGTCCCTTTGCCGTCCCTGCGCGCGTGCCGCGTACTAGACTAGCGTAGTGACAATGTCTCATTTTACTCACCGCGAGTATTATGAAATGGTGCGAGTGTATTTGTTAAGCAATGAAAATTTACGAGCAGCACGAAGAAGATTCGAAAGGGAGAGCGTACCTCGTATGCGAGCCCAAAGGATCCTCAATCCCACGGTCCCTAATGAGAGGACAATTTTAGCAGCAAACCAAGATGTATGAAAAGTGGTGTTAGTGTCCTAAACAAACTAAATGCTTACTTATTTAAACGTGCACGTATGCCTTGAAAAAGGAGGAGGTCACTTCGAACAATACCTAAAATTATTGTGATTAATAAAATGTAGAGGTAAGAAGAAATTATAAACAATCTTAGTGTCTTAGGTTCTCTTTGATTAGACATTGACGCAAATTGTATCATGTCTAAGTACCTATCATACCTAAATGTTTTATTTTGAATGGACTAAAACGTATTACTTTCTTACTTATTATGATTTATTTTCTGCATTTTGATGGTCCTAAGCCCATGAAAGTATGAAGGATAAATTGGAATTTACGAAAAATTACGTTTACAAATAACTTTACACAGTCTAAACTTAAAAAATTGTAGCGCTAAACTGGGGTCAATAATCCGCCGTCGTTAGAGCGAGCGCGCGCGCGTGAGTACTTCTGATAGCAGCTGGCGCGTCAGGCGACCGGTCGACGCGCGGCGTGAATCGGGCGACCGGTCGACGGACTGGCAAGCGACGTCCATAAAATAAATTTCTGAGTAAACAAGTCTCGTAAGCGTTAACTTAATTTTTTACTATTGAAACATATCAAAACAAAAAATACGTGTTTATTAAAATATATTCAAGTTTATTATGTCAAAATTTGCGCACTGGTTAAAAACTTTTCCTGTATAAGGTGTAAAAAAATTATCCTTACAAACTTTAAGAGGTGCTTTAGACCATTGGACTGAACAACTTTCACTATGGGACCAACTCTGAAATCACGAAAAAAAAATCCGCTGTTTCATACATTTTGATCAAGTAGGTAATGAACTTTTGTATTAAACAGTGGATTTTTTTTCGTGATTTCAGAGTTGGTCTCATAGTGAAAGTTGTTCAGTCCAATGGTCTAAAGCACCTCTTAAAGTTTGTAAGGTTAATTTTTTTACACCTTATATAAATGACCTGTGCAGCTTAACACTCCAAAATGGTGTCATAATGTCTCATGCAGATGACACAGCTCTATTGTTTTCAGACAAATCTCGAGATGAGGTGTATAACCAAGCCCAGAACGGTTTTAATATAGTGTCTAATTGGCTATATGAAAATCTCCTAACACTAAATGCAGAGAAAACCAATCACATTTTATTTACTATGAGAAATACTAACCTGCCAACTACTAACATAAACATTTATGCGCATAAGTGCGGCACGTAAGCTGACAATGCATGTAATTTCCCTACTTTAGCAAAAACCGATCATATGAAATATCTTGTTGTAACGATTGATACAAATCTGAATTTCCGTAAACACATTAATAAGATAAAAACACGCAATGCTTACCTACTGCTGCTAATACTGATGGATTAAACTCTTTCCGATTAAACAAAATTCAATAAAAGACAACGCATACACGACTTCTGCGATTAGCTGGCGCAGCGATTTACGAAGAATGTCGGCGTACTCAATATGGCCGATGGCGTCCTCCTTTTCCGTTTCCGCTGCGAGTGTTGCCACTTTCCAATGGTGACGTCAACTCGCTGCGTCTATCAAAAAGTACTCTGTCGCTGGTTTCCAAATCAAACCGGCCTTCTCAAACCGTGTGAGAGACGCAATAGCTCTTGCGCAACAGTTTTCTCAAGCCAACCATTCCACCACGGAATTAGTTTGTTCTACTATAAAGCTTTCTACTAAATAATGGCTGATTAAGTGCTGCACGAATGAAACCGTGTCTTCTCAAACCGGTCTCAAGCCCGGTGCTAATTGCAATTATCCACACAACGAAGAAGCAAAGATAATACAAATGGACCTTGTAATTAGAAAAATAAAACAAAGTAACAAACGTTTTTTCATCTGTAATTAGGGTTCCGTAACTAAAGGGTAAAAACGGATCCCTATTACTAAGACTTCGCTGTCTGTCCGTCTGTCCGTTTGTCTGTCTGTCTGTCACCAGGCTGTATCTCAAGAACCGCGATAGCTAGACAGTTGAAATTTTCACAAATTATGTATTTCTGTTGCCGCTATAACAACAAATACTAAAAATAAAATAAATACAGGAAAAGTTTTTAACCAGTGCGCAAATTTTGACATAATAAACTTGAATATATTTTAATAAACACGTATTTTTTGTTTTGATATGTTTCAATAGTAAAAAATTAAGTTAACGCTTACGAGACTTGTTTACTCAGAAATTTATTTTATGGACGTCGCTTGCCAGTCCGTCGACCGGTCGCCCGATTCACGCCGCGCGTCGACCGGTCGCCTGACGCGCCAGCTGCTATCAGAAGTACTCACGCGCGCGCGCTCGCTCTAACGACGGCGGATTATTGACCCCAGTTTAGCGCTACAATTTTTTAAGTTTAGACTGTGTAAAGTTATTTGTAAACGTAATTTTTCGTAAATTCCAATTTATCCTTCATACTTTCATGGGCTTAGGACCATCAAAATGCAGAAAATAAATCATAATAAGTAAGAAAGTAATACGTTTTAGTCCATTCAAAATAAAACATTTAGGTATGATAGGTACTTAGACATGATACAATTTGCGTCAATGTCTAATCAAAGAGAACCTAAGACACTAAGATTGTTTATAATTTCTTCTTACCTCTACATTTTATTAATCACAATAATTTTAGGTATTGTTCGAAGTGACCTCCTCCTTTTTCAAGGCATAAACGTGCACGTTTAAATAAGTAAGCATTTAGTTTGTTTAGGACCTAGTTTAACCTAACCTAACCTAACACCACTTTTCATACATCTTGGTTTGCTGCTAAAATTGTCCTCTCATTAGGGACCGTGGGATTGAGGATCCTTTGGGCTCGCATACGAGGTACGCTCTCCCTTTCGAATCTTCTTCGTGCTGCTCGTAAATTTTCATTGCTTAACAAATACACTCGCACCATTTCATAATACTCGCGGTGAGTAAAATGAGACATTGTCACTACGCTAGTCTAGTACGCGGCACGCGCGCAGGGACGGCAAAGGGACATCCGACCTCCGCTTCCGCAAGTGACGTACTGCATGTGCATGCGTTTTGTTTATCAAACGCCGGCGCCGCGCCGCATGCCCCCGCACCCCCGCCCCGTCTCGTGCGCTGGGCGTCCAGCGGCCGGCGGGCGGCCTTCGCGTTTTCATTCATAGTATTACTATTAAATTATATCCATGTCTTGCTTATTTCAAATTGGGACAAAGTAGAAAAATGAAAAAAAAAAAGTCATAAACTAAAAATGGAAATGTGTTCTATTGCTTACACTGAGCCACCAAAAAAAATTTGCGCACTGGTTAAAAACTTTTCCTGTATATACTAGGAATAAAGTAGGACCCAAAATACTACCTTGTGGTATTCCGTAATTACTATTTGGGAGCTCAGAACTGACGTACTGACCAATTTTGACACACTGTTCGCGGTCTCTAAGATAATCAGAAAGTAGTGAAAGCGTTGTTCCTCTTATTCCGAGTGTTTTAAGCTTGTCCAATAATAAAGGACAGGAAATTGTGTCAAAGGCCTTGGCGAGGTCTAGGAAGATCACAGTGGAGTGCAAGCCCTTATCCAAATTAGTTGTTATATAATCCATCATTTGATGTACTGCCTGATTAGTTGATTTTTTGGGCCTAAACCCAAATTGTCTATCTGAAAGCAATTTGTTATCTTCTGGGTCTAGGTATTTCATTAATCTAATATTAATGATTTTCTCTAGGATTTTGGAGCCCTGTTAAAACTGAAATGGGGCTGTAGTTGTTAACACATTTTTTGTCGCCAGATTTATATACAGGAGTAACCACTGCTTTTTTAAGCGACTTAGGGAATAAACCATTATTTAAGCATAACTGAAAAATATTAGTTAGTGGCGGAGCGAGTAGGTATTTGAAATGTTTAAGTATGCTGTTTGATATGTCGTCCCACCCAACCGCGCAAACGTCCTTTAATCCAGAAATAATTGTTAGTATCATCGACATCCGTATCTAGTAAGACAAACGATTTGAGTGTGGGGAAAGTTTTAGGTTGACTTTGAGGGAAATAACTTTTAGATTGTATGGTCTTTTCTGCTAAAGTTTTGCCTACGTTAGAAAAATATAAATTAACTTTATTTGTGGATTCGATTGGGTTGTTCTCTATGGTCAATAAGTCAAGTGGAGGTTCAGGTTGTTTTGTTCTAAATGTATTTGTTTTTATAAATTTCCAAATAAGTTTACTATTTTTGCCTGCTTTCTGCAGTTCTTTTCTATCATATTTATTTTTTATTTTTCTCAGAAGGCTGTTGCAGAAGTTTCTATATCTTTTATAAGTAATGGAAAGAATTTCATTTTCAGGCTCAAGTTTGGAGTTTATGTGAAGTTTGTCTTTATGCCTAATACATCGAACAAGTCCGGGTGTAATCCAAGGTTTAATACACTTATACTTCCTTGGCGTTATTTTAGCAACTGTATGTTTTATTATTGCAGAGTGAAGTGAATTTATATAATAATTAATAGAAATGTTTGCATCGGTAAAATTATAAACTGGGTCAAAATTAATATTACGTATGTCTTTTTCGAGGTATGTCATGTTGACTTTAGTATAGCTACTTAAATAATTTTTTCTGGCTAAAGAAACTTGCAATGTTAGTAAAACTGCTTGGTGATCAGTAAGCGAAGAGTTAGTATTAGAATGTTTTGGTTGGGTTATTTGTTTTTATAATGAAATGATCTAAGCATGAACCGCTTTGATGCGTGGGGTGGTAATGAGCTGGCAAGAGTCCGTGGAATGAGCAGATATTAAGATACTTATGTGCATGTATATCCATTTTCCCGGAAGCAATGTTGATATTGATGTCCCCCATTAGTATTATGTGTTTAAAAGTTGTAAGACTTTGTAACTGTACGTTTAGTGAATCTAAGAAATGTGCGACATTTTGAGAAGGAGATCTGTATATAGCCATAACTACCGTATCTGAATTAATTTTAATGAGTAAGCAATTACTATTTTGTAGCAAAGGTTCTTCTACAGTTGTACTTAAATTATTGTTAACATATACAACTAAACCATCATTCTGGTTGATGTTTCTGTTGGTTTTATGCGAAACATATCAGTCTAATGATGGTATAACAGCTGTTTGGTTTGACAACCAACATTCTGTTAGGACGATAATGTCGCAACTTATACCCAGGTTCTGTAGCAATATTTCAAAACAATTTATATTTCGATTTATGCTGCGAATATTTTGTGTGAATAGGGTCAGCGGTTTCTCTCCCAAGGGAAAGAGGTGTTTACACTCATCAACATTACAACATTTATAGCTTCAGACACAGAAAATTGATCTAGGTCACTAAGTAATTGATCAGTCATGATAAATGAATAACTAACAAATATAAACAAACAAAAACTACAAAAAACTAGTGTGCTTTAGGTTAATAGGTAGCGCTCTTAGCAGGCGGGCGGGCGGGGCCGGGATGGAAGTAAGTAAAAAATAGTAATAATAATTTATTTGCATCAAGTTTTACATTTTACATTAAACACATGGTAGTACATACAGTTTAAAGTAAATTATACAATAGTGTGGCGACACCAGCACCCTTGCTAAGTTGCCAAGGCAACTTGTGTTAAAGATGCTGGGCCCGACCCTCTATTAGGTGTTTCTTAATTGCATTTAGGTACATACATGCCAGGTATGTACATACATGTGAGTAGTTCATTATATGGCGTAGGTAAACGAACAAATAAACTAATTATGAAAGGAAATATAACAAAAAGAGTAGTGCGTGTAGTGGTGTGTGAAAGGGTGTGTGTGGGGTGTGTGAACCCGTGTGTGTGTGTGTGTGTGTGTGTGTGAATTGTTATTCGTATATTTGTGGGTAATGGTAGCTAGCGATGAGCAAATGAGGAAAAGGGGCTTAACGGGAGCTGTATTGACTCAACAATAAGCTTTCTGTGTTGTTGTAATTAAGGGTTTGTAGCCAATTATTTAGCTTCTTTTTAAATGATATTATAGGGAGTGAGTAAAAGTTCAGTATTCTGTTAAGACTGTTGTAGAGATGAGGACCCTGGAAACAGGGAAATCTTCTTGTGAAAGAGTATTTACAGCGGAAGGGTTGACATACTTTGTCTTTGCGTCTTGTGGTAATTATTTAGTAGGAGGTTCTTTGATGCTGATATAGTAGAATGTGCAATACAAATAATTGTCTGACTGTGAGGACTTTACAGTTCTTATATAGCTCTTCAGTTGGGAAAAGGATGGGCCGAAAGGTACTAATTTTCAGCACTGCTCTCTGAGCTCGTTCTACTTTCAACAGTACCGTCTTGGATGCACCACCCCAAGCGCATATACAGTACGTTAAGAGAGACTGGCAAAGAGCAAAATATGTACACCTGATGGTTTGAAGTTCTGCAATGTGGCGAAGAGTACTAAAGACAAAAATTAACTTTCTGATTCTTCTTGTCAGTAGCTCTATATGAGGTGCAAAGCTCAGGCCATCATCAAGAGTCACACCGAGGTATATTATGGTTCGACAACGTTCTAATTTTGGGCATGTACATGTCGCCGAACCAGACAGTAAACATGAGTGCTCTACCAAAGCGTATGAATCAGGAGGTTGAGTGGATTGTCGCAAGCTGTACGTAAGAATTTTAGTTTTGTCGGTATTGATTGTGAGAAGGTGTCTCTGCGCCATTGTAGAACACTATTTAGTCCTTTTTGTGCGGAAGCGAAGGTGTTATCCCAAGTCACGCCAGAGAAGGTAAGGACGGTGTCATCAGCAAACACCACGATTCTTCCACTTTCCAAATTCATATTACAAAATTGATTAACATAAATAAGAAAAAGGGTTGGGCCAAGCACACTGCCTTGGGAAACGCCGAATGTCACTGTTTCCTCTCTACTGAGGTAATTTTGTATTTTTACACATTGAGTTCGGTTTTGAAGGTAGTCCCTAAAGATATTTAGTGTATGGCCGCGAATCCCGAGTTCCTCCAGCTTTATTAATAAGTCAGAAATCGAAACCGTATCGAAAGCCTTTTTAGGTCCAAAAAATTGACAATACTTTATTTTTACTGTCACTATTTTTTGTAACATGGTCGATTAAATCATTTACAGCACAGCTAGTGGATTTGTTGCGTCTAAAGCCGAATTGATTGGGAGAAAAAAGCTTTTTATCTTCCATATAAGTCACAAGTCTTTTGTTGATTAGGCGTTCTAGAACTTTAGAAATAGGTAATACTGCAATAGGACGGTAATTATTTACAAACTTTTTGCTCCCATTTTTATGAATTTGGTGTATGATGGCCTTCTTGAAGTACAAAAAGATAAAATTAATACTTCCTTAAGTGGCTTACAGCACCTAAACGCAAAAAACGCAAGTCTCAGAAACAATAAAAGTATATGATAGACTACAGTAAACAAAATCAGAAAAGTTAATAGGTAGCGCTCTTAGGCGCCTTCATAATCTATGGAATGGATATAATTGTCCTCGGCATATTTTCGTGCTGGACAATTTACATCACGTTTTATGATCCGTTTTTCTCTTAAAACGTTTGCATGTCGCACAGTTAGGTGAACTGGTTTTTGTGCTACATTCCTTAAAAGAGTGGCCAGTCTCTCCGCAGTGATTGCACGTCGGGCTAGTTTCACGGCAGAACTTGGCCGCGTGACCGAACACCGAACTGCTGGCAGTTAAAGCACCGAGTAACGATCGTGAAATCTCGTACTGGGCATGACGTCCAATTGATGAATATTCTCCTTCCTTGATTCACTAGAATCTTCCTGATGCTAGCTGGCACTTCTAGTGTGTAATTGCAATTAGGGAGGTCTTTTTTTCCAGATTTATGGCTCAATTTAATTTGTTCTTCAAACGACTCACGAGTTATCAGCTTATCTGAGAGGTTTTGCTTGTAGATGCAGACAAAACCTTACCTTACCTTATCCGTCAGGGCTACCGGGACTCCAATAACAGTGATTCTTGGGCGTTTTGATGGTTCTTCAACCTTAAGGCCCGAAGAAGCGAGTTTTTCTAAGCTTCTGAGCTTTTGAATGTCCTCTTTAGAGTCTGTACTGATGAGAACACCTCCATTTTTTACTTTCTTCAGGCTACGAACATGTAGTTTAAGTTCCCCGGGCGAAATAATTTACTGTACGAGAGACTTGGTATCGTCACTGGTTGGTCTTGTCGCTGCGATATTTATGGCAACTGAGCTTAAATTTGCTGGGCGCACAAAGTTTTCCGAGCTTTTTTTTGACCATATTAGCGTACGAAAAGGGTTCTGGAGGGTTTCAAATGCCTTCAGCTACTTCTTTGAACTGTAATAGAGAGTTCGCGATGTTCTGTTGTTGCTGTAAGTGCTGAATGGTACTATGGGCTAGAATGGTTTTTTGCTTTAAGGCTTGATATAAAACAGCCATCTGTGATGCGCCATTTGAGACACTACGGCAAAGATTGGCTACACGAACCTTTTGTTCCGCGATCATTTTTCCCTCAGCGACTAAACTGCATACTTTATTTAGGATTTTTTCTACGGACCCCATCCATTTCTGTATCTCCGGCGTAGAAATAACTTCAGGGCTCAAGCTCATTCTCCAAGGGAGACGACGCAAATTATTCTAACAATTTTCATTGTAATTAATTAATAGTATCATAATAAGCTAAGCAAGATACGTCCGCGCTGTCAAGCGATTGATCGCGCAAAAAAAAAGTAATATGAGCGGCACTGATTCCGATAAAGGAGAAAACTCGAAATATTATACTGTCAGATTTTTTTGCTGGCAAACTGATGTCACATGTCAGATATTTTAACCACACAGGTATGGGATTCTTTTAAACTGAACTAAGTAAGCAAATAATTATACCATAACCGATATTCCATGCATTCTAAGAAGTGTAGCATTTTTTTGAAGCCGATGCGGTGTCCTATAATTTGGCGTCGCTTGTGTCGTCGGATGGTTTTGGTGTTTCTTCGATGTCACATATTCGTTCTGCTATTTGTATTTCCATATTATTGCCGAGTACTTAATATATTTATGCTTGTAACTGTACACTACAAATTACAATAATATCTCAAGGGACACTGAATAAAGTTAAATGGAAGTGTTTTATGAACCAGTATAGATTTGGCTATAAATATTCAAATGGCCCTACCATTTGAGTACCATGTATACATTTAGGCAATCATATTTCATTTTAACATCATCAAAACTTTTACTCAACCATTTTGAGCAAAATCACACTAATATTATAAAGGCGAAAGTTTGTGAGTGTGTGTGTGTTTATAATGTTGGTACTTCTTCGCGCTCAAATGGCTGGACCAATTTTGATAAATTTTGATATGGAGGTAGCTGACACCGTGGATTAACATATAGACTACTTTTCATCCCGATATTCCCACGGGATCGAAACTTGTGCGGGTGAAACCGCGGGTCGCAGCTAGTTACATATAAATTAAGCAAAATGGTGAAAAATAACCATTTTCTACTTAGTACTTACGGCTTGTGGCAGAGTGGGGGCAGCAGCTCCAACATGGATAGCATTAAATGGCCCATCTGAAGGATATCCAAGACGTCCATCGCCAACTATAAAATTAAATAAAGAAAGATCAGATTGATTATTGTCAATGGCAAGTTGAAAAAACAGGGGATAAGTATGACTTCTATACTATGCTTTCGAAGTGGTCGACATTAGTCAGTTCTAGACAAAATCTGACTGACTAAAGAAAGAAGAAAAGTTTAATATAATATTTATAAAAAATGCTTAAAAAATTACTGATATAGATATTTTATTACTCCTTAGATGAAAATTTAAATAATAAACATAAATCATACAAAAAGGTATTAAAATTAATGGTAATCACGCAATTTATAGGAATGTTAAAATATATTAAAGATGTGGTAATCCTAACTAATATTATAAATGTGAAAGTAAGTTTGTTTGTTTGTTACCTTTTCACGCCTAAACCATTGAACCAATCATTCTGAAATTTTGCATATATGTTGTCAGGTGTACAGAAACTGACTTATGGTACCTTCCATCCGGAAAAAAAGTGCTGTTCCCGAGGAAAATATTAATAATGTTATTATGATAATAGATGGCGCCACGTGTCTTTAGAATCAAAAACAGGACATTGAATGTCGGGTCAGCTAGTTATTAATAAATAAGATAATAATAATAATGAATAAATAATATAAATAATAACAAAAGTAATAATTAAATATCTTCTAAAACGGGGCTTCTTCTCTCCTACCCTTTTGCTGTGCCCTACAGGGTCCATAATGATCTAAATTATATAGTTACCACCTAAGATGTGCGTGTGGTGTGAGGGCCACTTTGTTAAAACTCTTTGAAAATGTGCTTAGGATTTAGTGAACATTCCCAAAGAATTGTGAAAGTTGGTTTCAGATTTTGTGAAAGTCTAATAACCGAGTTATAGACTGTAAAGTTGGGCCCTCAGTTCTCACATAGAGGATTGAGGGCCCACCTAAAACTGATAAACTATGGACACTACAGAAAAAGTCTTAATGCCAAAATCTAAGCAAATGCCAAACAAAATTTGTGAAAACAAGATATTATCGCAAAACACTGTCCTACTTTGTATATCTTCGTACAAAATGGGCCCTCAATTCTCATACACGTAAAAGTTTATTACGCAATTATAATGAAATCAATAACTTACAGCTACTGTTTGAAATCCTATATGCTACTAAATAAATTGTGAAAATTTATAAAAGCAAGAACAGGTCACCACTTTTTGTTGTTAGAAAGTTATCCCTCAGTCCTCCATTTCTTTTGTTTTCGATTTATTACACTTAGCGTATGAAAGATAAGACAAATACAAAATTGTCTCCTTTTGAGAAATAAATTGTGCAACAAATTCGATACCAGAAAGAAATTAAAAGACCCTTTATTATATAAGAAAATCGAGTTTTATTTTTATTATCTGAATTTGCAAATAGGGTGACCACAATTTCTTTTAGATTGCAGTCAAGATTAGTAAATGTAGAGTATAAGTTTTAATAAACTTTCTTCGATTTTTCGCTTATTATCGTCATAGCATTTGTACTCAATTTCGTGATAAAAAAAAAATTATTTCGGAATTCGAATGATCACAAAAAAAATACTGTTACCCAAATCATTTTTGCTTGAAATATCGTTCGTTCTGATGACAATAATCAAATAATTTATTTATTATTTTTATAAAGGCTTTTGTCCAGCCATGGGACAATGTAGGCTAAATATAATCCTAACTAATAGCTGTACCTAATATTTAGTGTAGTTACTAAACAATAGTTTATGATAGTGCAGCGGAAGTTGTAGGTAATAAAGCATTAAGGCGAGTTTTATGAAACAGTTGTAGTGAAGAATAAGAATAATAATAATTTTTAATACGCAAATACATCTTCGGTCAAGACACTCAATCATCTTCGGTCAGATATCAAACATTCAAGGTAAGTTTGTTTTGATACCTAGGTACTCATAATTTTATAAGTTCGTAATATTTTACTAAATAGTACTTAGATAGTTACTCTAAGAATAGTTTAGGCAATTCAATTTCACCTATTTATAAATTGTAATTTTTTTTTAATAAAATATAATTATTTCATACTCCAGAAAACATATTTGTTATTGTGCAAGTACCTACCTAGGAATAAAAAGAACATCCAGGAACGCACTGCTTTATTAGGTACTAGCTTCTGCCCGCGATTTCGTCCGCGTGAAATTCGAAAGTCATATGGCTCCATCTATTATCATAATAACGTTATTATTGTTTTCCTCGGGAACAGCACTTTTTTGATTTAGGCGTGAAAAGCTAACAAACAAAGTTACTTTCGCATTTATAATATTACTTAGTTAGGATTATATTTAGCCTACATTGTCCCATTGCTGGGCAAAAGCCTTTATAAAAATAATAAATAAATTATTTGATTATTGTCATTAGTTTTTTCGGAACGAACGATTTTTCAAGCAAAAATGATTTGGGGAACAGTATTTTTCTATGTGATCGTTCAATTTCCGAAATTTATTTTTTTTATCACGAAACTTGAGTACAAATGCTATGACGATAATAAGCGAAAAATCGAAGAAAGTTTATTAAAACCTATGACTCTACATTTACTAATCTTTACTGCAATCTAAAAGAAATTGTGGTCACCCTATTTCCTAATACAGAGAATAAAAATAAAACTCGATTTACTTATACAATAAAGGGTCTTTTAATTTCTTTCTGGTATCGCATTTGTTGCACAATTTTTTTCACAAAAAGACACAATTTTGTATTTGTCTTATCTTTCATACGATAAGCGTAATAAATCGAAAACAAAATAAAATGGAGGACTGAGGGCCCGAATTTTATCAAGGTCATAACTTTTAAACAACAAAAGGTGGTGACCTGTTCTTGCTTTCATAAATTTTCACAATTTATTTAGTAGCATATAGGATTTCAAACAGTAGCTGTAAGTTAATGATTTCATTATAATTGCGTAATAAACTTTTACGTGTATGAGAATTGAGGGCCCATTTTGTACGAAGATATACAAAGTAGGACAGTGTTTTGCGATAATATCTTGTTTTCACAAATTTTGTTTGGCATTAGCTTAGATTTTGGCATTAAGACTTTTTCTGTAGTGTCCATAGTTTATCAGTTTTAGGTGGGCCCTCAATCCTCTATGTGAGAACTGAGGGCCCAACTTTACAGTCTATAACTCGGTTATTAGACTTTCACAAAATCTGAAACCAACTTTCACAATTCTTTGGGAATGTTCACTAAATCCTAAGCACATTTTCAAAGAGTTTTAACAAAGTGGCTCTCACACCACACGCACATCACCTAAGTACACATTATGGTAAAGCAATAAAGATATTGAGTACTGTTCTACAAAACTTACCAATTAATTTTATCCTTTCAGAAGTGAGTAGTTCTGGGTTATCAGTCTGGATGTTTTTGACAGCTAATGTAACAAGCTCTTTTATGTGGTCTATACCAACAACTCGTCCAGTGTCCCCAACCATCATAGCCATACAAGCTGTCAGATATCCAGACCCTGATCCTACATCCAATGCTGTCTCCCCCGGGATTAGTTGTTTCTTCAGCCTTTCTAATGCATGGGCGTGCTAAAATTAAAATTAATAATAAAAACTCAAATACTTGTTGTGTTTTATAAAATTATTCCAGTAAAATAAACACTTTACCATGTGTGGGGCACTGATGGTAGCCGAGTATCCAATAGATTGTGGAGAATCATGGTATGGTGCATAGGGGCAGTAATTTTTTCGGTCAACAGATAACATGGCATTTGCTACAGCATCAGATTTAATGATGCCATTGGCTGTGAAACATCAATATAAAATATGATTTTTTTTATATTATATTATAAACTATACATACTACTTATTTGAGCAATAAACAATTGAAGTAACAACCTGTTAAATCAAGATAAGCAAGTTACATAGGATAGAACACACAATCTTAGTATTTTATGAATGTCAATAAACACTGAATGTTGCAACTATGTTATAAAAGTTACTTTATCAGCATTAATGCAAGTAGATAGAGAGAAGTAGAAAAGTTTCAAACGAATTTCACGAGTTAAAACGTGTTAGGTACTAACTAAAATGTTATGTCAATAAACCCAAAGTAATCATATAGACGCAAAAACAAACGGGTACATAAACATCTGATTATAAAAGGAGTGTTAAACTACTAACTCAAATTTCTATTTGAGAATAAGCATGTATGTATGGAAATAAATCTGATAACCAAAGTAAGTGTAACTAATAGTATTTAAAAACAAAAAATACAAACCTCGTAAGTTTCGGATCATATCAGCATTGCTTACCCCATGACTTCGCCAAGCCATGGTTATAGGAAGACAAAGAGATTTAAGATAGGTACAATAGAGGGGCCATGCAAAGAAATGTCTTAGAAAAACTGTGATCCCATGTCTCAGTGCCGCCATCTGGTAAGATATGGCATAATTAGAGCGGCAATTTATTCAATTAGGTTCAGCTATCGCCCGGTAGATGGCCAGTGTGGCCAGTGTTGCCAGATACGATTTTCAATTCATCGATTAAAAATCGGATCGGTGGTGCCTGAAAAATCTAATATAAATCAAATCAGTTAGATAAATATCGAAAACTAAACAAATTAGGCAAAAATTGAACGAAACGGAAAACGGAACGCGCGCCCCTCGCGCCAGTGCCCAGTCCGCTGCCCAAACGCATACTGCGTAGACGCATATTTATCATCCTACCGCGCAAGCCGCCACGTGCCTCCCTCGTGCCGTCATTGTAACGCGAAAGAATAATTATTAAGGGTCTTCGTTCCCAATGATTTTTTAAAAATTAAAGTGTAAACTAATTTTGTGCCTATATCACAAATAAATACTCTATCTCTAAAAGGTAGTTTCCCTAAGATAACCTCCCTCACACATTTAAATAAATATTATCGATAACAAAATCGATATACAACATCACATCTCTGAAAGGCAGTCCGACTTTTAATTAGTTTTTAATTCTTCTAATAATTATTACCCTCTTTTATAAAATCAATTAAACATGGATCGATTTTAAACTGAATGTTACTTGAATGAATCGATTATTTTGTCACACCACTATATTAATTTTGTTAAAAAGTGGTAACACTGAAGCTGTCATTTTACCCAACTATAGTAAAGCTACTCAGCAATAGATGGCGTTTAATACAAAATAAACAAATTTTCTAGGTCTTTTTATGAAAATTATTTAATTTTAATTACTGAGTAAATATAGATAATACATTCGAAAATAAACTGAATTTAGGTCCAGTTGTTTTACCATAACGAGACTTGCAGTAACGTAATGCGCAACTCGGCATATTTCCATGCAAAATATTTTTCTTTTGTTGGACACTAATGCGTCAATGCGACTTGACGCGCAGGCGTACAATACTAGACTGAGAGACTTGTTACGCCTAGGTCACAAGTACCGGGACACTGTTTTGTTCGCAATGTCCCGTCTATTGTAAATACTTTAAATGTCTTTGTAGGAAGATTAACTCCCAGCAGGAAGATTTTAAGCCATGAATATCCTATTGCGACTAAAATAAAAAAGAATGCGCTCAAAATATATATATTTTTTATTTTTACAATATTTTTTCCGCCTTGAAAAATATATAATTTAGTGTCAATCAAATCAAAACTGCACCACAGAACACTATACTCCTAGCGGAGAAGAACGTCATGTTCATACAAAAATATTGGTCTAAAAGTAAGACAACTAGCGTCGCTTGTGGGCCCCTTTGGCAACTTAGACATGGCGCGAAATTTGAAAGTGTGCATGTGTGTGTATGCATGCGTGTGTATGGTTGTTGTGTTTGTGTGAGTGTTCTTTGGTGATTTGAATTTGTAGTTTATCAGGAAGAGCTCGCTCTAAAACAAATTACTAATTCATATTATTAACGAGTTTTTGATAATAATAGGAATCAGTAATTTATTTAGAACGTGCTCATCATGTTACTTGAAGTTCTAAAACAGAATTAAATAAAAGCATAGTTTAACGTATACAACTTTATTTATGAAGGAAACCATAAAGACACAATCATACATTACACGCCAATTGTTTGTAAATGGTACACAAGGCTACATAATTTATGAAGCTATAATTTCCAGTATATGGTGATCTCGAATTGTATAGAATTTTCGTACAATGAGGTGTCAGTTTATACTGGAATGTTATCAGTGTATGTGCAGTACCTAAGTGTAAATTAAACGATCTCTACATCCTGTGATTCTTCCTGTTTTTGGTCTCTTAAAATTAAATTAAGATTATTATTTAGAACTATAGAGAACTTTTCTGGCCGATTGATTATTTTCTAGTAAAATATGTATGAATGAGAATAAACATTTATTATAAATTAAGTATTCATAATAAATATTTCATCGTAGGAATAACTTAATTTTAAGGTTCAAGAATTATAATTGTTTTTTTAAACAGAAATAGTTAGGCTAACATAGTTTATAGATGAAGTACCAATTAACGTAAGAGAACATTTTGTATAATTTTGACAAAAATTATAACATTGGAATTCAGAATTCTCCGCTGTATCGAATGGTATTATTAAAAACTTTCTATAGTTAAAAAAAATGTCCCATAAAGTACAAATTTTTGGACTGCGACAAACGATTTATGACAAAAAAAAATTAACATTTATCTTCTCAGAAAAATAAAGTAAGTCATCGTATTAAATTATTTAGTCCATTACCTTAAACCTCAAATCAGACAATTAATTAAATAACATGTTCCTTACTTTAATTTATGATAAGTTTTTTAAGAATTATTCTCTTACATTAACAACTCACAAAACTATCTTTATTTACGCTCCTTACTGTAATATGCATGCATAAAACGTAACAAGTAGAAATCAAATTCGTACTTATTTGCTTTATTTTATTTTGTTTTTTAAAAAGTTCGTTGCTAAAATACTGAATATTTACATTAATTTGATTCTCATTTGATACCAGAAGTATCAATTAATATAAGGGACAAACCACGGTTTTTCAGGAGAACCAAAAAACGATTATATTTGAGTGGATTAAAATATAGCATGTCCCTTACATTAAAAAAACATGTTTAGTTGTGGTTTACTTTACTAATATTTTATGTGTAAACCGTCGAGCGTAGTGTAAGCAGCAAGAGAAATAGAAAGTTATACGTAATTCTATTGTAAAGGACTTTTAGTGTTATAATTATGTAACTATAGATTATCTACTAAAATTTATGGCATTTTAACACCATGGAAATAAGTTCTTATCATGACTAATGTTTCAGGTTTTACAGCTTAGCCATCACAGATTTAAATGAAATTTAGGAATACAAAAATAAAGCAATTGTTAATATTACTAAACAGTCTATAAAACTTGAGTTTAAAACTTCTGAAAAGTAATAGTATTCTAATAAACAGTCTTACAAAATCTATACTTAGTAATTGAATGAATGTACTGGAAACGAACCATCCCATTTCAACTTTCACTGTCATCATGCTAGTCTTTCACACAATTCATGCACCTCTTATTCGATCTTCTTCCCTGACATCCGTCCGTCCCTTCTATTCGTCATTTTAACTTTCACTGCCATCTTCTAATCATCTTTCACAAAATTCATGCACCTCTTATTCGATCTTCTTCCCTTACATCCGTCCGTCCCTTCTATTCGTCATTTCAACTTTCATTGCCATCGTACTAATCATCTTTCACAATCGATCTTTCGTTTCTAGTACATTCATTCAATTACTAAGTACAGAGTTTGTAAGACTGTTTATTTAGAAGTTTTAAACTTAAGTTTTATAGACTGTTAATGTGTTGAATTTATCATAATTACGCAGACATAAAAGTCGAAAATATAAAAATAATATTAACAATTGTTTTATTTTTGTCTGTGATAGCTAAGCTGTAAAACCTGAAACTAATGTATAGATTTCCTTTGAATGATTAATGTCAAAATGTGAACGTGTCCCTTACATTAATTGATACTTCTGTGGCCTTAGTGTGTTTTTTTCACTCACGTTCGATTGCGAGCGCGTTAGAATTTTATATGGAAAAAGTTATAGCGCCGCCTGGTGGTCACTAGGAGAAACCTAATTTCCCATACAAAATTCTAACGCGCTCGCAATCGAACGTGAGTCGAAAAAACTCACACTAAAGCCACTGGTATCGATATGTCAAAAAAATATTATTTGTTTTAATATATTTATTTTCTTTTGTAGGCTCGCCTACAAAAGAAAATAAATTACAGAATCTGTTAATGCTTATGTAAAATATAGAATCTATTTTAATTGTTACATTTTGCCCTATAAGTTCACTACATGTATCTAGAAAATCAAAATTGATATTTTTTTGCAACTGTTCTTTAATGCAATCTTTAACATCCCTCATGTGTGCATTTTTATTTAAATAATCACACATGATTGATGCACTTTTGTTTACACATTCAATCATATTCTTTAAATATAGTAAACAAATGGGACACAGTATCCGTAGAGGATGTTAAAGATTGGACACGATTCACAATTTGATTCCATTCTCCTAACTATGTAACCACAAACATAGGCACATGCTTGCATCTCCCCAGTATTTTCATCCATTTGATCCATGGACAAACTGAAACAATGCTTACTGCTGATGGACGGTCTACATCAGGTTTGGGATTGTGGGTCAAAAATAAATTTTAATTGTCAAGAATGAAATCATCATCGGTCTCACAATTTGCTGCTGAGCTTGGTGCCAACAAATTTGAAATAAATCCTGTTTTTAAAGCTGCAACAAATTGTGAGACTGTTGGGTTGCAATTAGACCCACAATTACTCCTGACACACCCAAAACAATTCTCCAATGCATCTTGTTGCAGTCTCCTGGTGGACAATCTCCCAATTTTCGGGATATTTTTGTTTCTAATTCCGCCATAATCTTTCCACTCCCGTCATGTTTTGGATCCATCCATCCAGCGAAGGTGCCCTCGACTTTGCACCAATAAATTGGCAGTTTTTTTTAAATAATTTCATTTGTTTGAAAAATGAGGGCTCCAGTCTGAAATATTTCTCAAATCATTTTTGCCTTTTTTTAAATTGGAGAGTCCGCATTTAGGCTATCAAACAATCGGTCGATTTTGTTTAGCAGGTTGACTGTAGCAAGTGCTTCTGTTGGCAGCTCTCCTGTAAAAATAAATACTATTTTAGTTATTTAAAAATAACGTAAAACAGTTTTTAAGAACAATGAACATTTTAATTGCAATAAAAGATTGACTTTTGAAAAAATAAAATGGGTCCAGATGGTAGTACAGTACCGACCGAAAGGTCATAGGCTTGACGTTTAGTTTGACTTACGACCTTCTTTCAATGAGTAATTAGACACATACTCGCATAATCACGCTGATTCTTAAGTTCATGGATGTTTTTTTAACATCATTATTATGATATCAACACACCTTCGATAATTTTTGCATACATTCCAGCAGACACTGGAATGGCTCAAAACTTGCGCGGCTAATATTGTACTTTCATTTCTTGTCCATTATTCGGATTTAAGTGGCTCTTCGTTAGGGGCAGGCAAACAAGAAAAATGGGTTGTTGTTATCCAATTCAAAAAATCTGCAATGTGATTCCACTTCGCGATATCTGAAAAAGACGTATATATTGATCTTCATAATACAGCAGATACGATAATTAGCAGTGGGTCAAAATCGATTTACAATTTTTCTTTTACATTGTTACAAGTCAAAATAATGCCATTAAAACCATAACTTGTAAAAAAACAAGTCTCGCAACTCAGTTCTTCTACCGTAAAAAGTTGTGAGACCCATGTAATACCAAGTCGTTTAATTTATTCAGTCCCTACTTAAGGGTCCATCTGTCTTAAGTTATTACGTAATTAGCTATCCTAACAACATCTTATAGTGACCATATCAAGATTAAAAATATTTTATGTTTTAAATAAATAGATTGCTTGGCCATCGCATGAAAACACAATGTATCTCACAAGTAATACATATTATATTAAATTAGGTTTTTTAGTGCGATTATCAAGTCAATAAATAATTATATCTAGGTACCTATCTACACCTATTATTCCATTATATTATACATATACAGGTACACTGATTCATTCACTGAAAATGTAACTTTGTAATCCTATATATTTATATGGGATTACAAAGTCATTTATGCAGTTGGTGTATCTAGAAAAGTGGACCGAAATTGCAAAATATTTTAGTTTTTCCTTGATTTATACACTAAACACTAATCTATACAAATAAATAAAATTGGTGTCTGTTTGTATTATTAAAATAACCGCTTTTTACTTAATTTATAAATGCTAAGGCTAATCTCTGAAACGGCTGGACCGATTTTGACGGGACTTTCACTGGCAGATAGCTGATGTAATAAGGAGTTAGTTAGTTACTTTTATTTTAGAAAAAATAAAATAGGGTCCCACGAAAAAAAAAAGAAAACAAATGAAATTAAATGTATACATCTTCTATACAAATAAATAAAATTTGAGTGTCTGTTTGTAATGAGAACACATTCAGCCGATTCAGGATTTTGCAAAATTCTTCTTGATGTTGGAGAGGGAAAGTGTCCAGGGGCCCAAGTCTGCTATTTTTATAAATTCGTCATTCCAACACGATCCCATTGTCATTTTGCTAAAAATTCGTAATCTGCTAAATTCATAATGGTTGATCATTGGTCGGTCAATGGCACAGAAATTATACGATACTCGTAACAAATTAAAAGCAATGACTGCACAATGACGTTCTAATGGTAGGTCACTGATCAAAGGAACTGTCAAAATTTTAGCATATTAACGCCCAAGTCAGTTATTCATTTGTTATTATGTACGAGATTACCATTCTATGCCATTTCTTTCAATGGAGTGTCAGTGGTTGACCATTGGAAAGTCATAATGACGCCATTATATTAGTAGATTACCAAACTTGTCAAAATCGACAATTATGAAATCAATGATAGACCATTCTGATACTATTGTAATAGCAGACTTGAGGCCCTGAAGTGAATAGTACGAGTACTCATGAAATAGAACTACCTACCGGTCTTTGTCAGATTGTGGCGGACACTGAAATTTTAATACATATTATTTATGATGATATTTACAATCTCAATATTAAGAAGATTCGTGGTTGTGTGAAAGATCAATTTTATCACCTATGAACGAACAGGTTACTGCGCTTCATCAGCACATTTTAGATAAGCTATCTGGTGAATCACGAACATACCTTTCCATCAATACAGTTTGCAATCCGGATGAAGTGGTTAATTACCCAACAGAATTTTTAAACGGTACAATTGTGCCTGGTCTAGCCTCTCACAAATTAGAACTTAAGATTGGCGTGCCCATCATACTACTCCGTAATTTAAACCCACCGAAACTTTGCAATGGTACTAGGTTGCGAGTAGTGTCGTTGCAAAGAAACGTTAGGTCGTATAATATCCGGATGCGGAAAAGGTGAGATAGTATTTATACCACGCATTAATAATACCGTCGAATTTTCCATTTGAAATCACAAGGACAAACGTTAAGCAACGCTGGCATAGATTTATCTAACTAAGAGTTGCTTTACCCATGGGCATTATACGTGGCATGTTCACGTGCGAGGAATGCCAGTAGTGTTGTTGTTTCTCTTATTCATTCACCAAATATTGTATACTAGCTTCCGCCCGCGACTCCGTCCGCGCGGATGTCGGTCTTCGCGTGGATGGTTTATTTCTCCATTTTGAGTAACTCTGACAATGACATCTTATAAATATCTATTGGACCCAAATACGGCTAAGCCTATAATAATTAAGGAGATCCCTCTATTGAGCTACTGCTGTTGAGCTCGCGTTCTATAGTAAGTATTTTTTCCATAGTAATTCCGACCTTGATAAGTAGCATGTAGCAGTAAATTACTGACAGTGACGAAAAGTTTGCAATAATAAAAAAGTGATCGTGACAATGCGACAAAAAGTTAATTGAGAGCTTCAGCATACACAACATTGTTAGTGAGCCCGTCCGGAATATGAACATGAAGATTTCTTGGACTGCTCACACGGGAAAGAGCTACGTAAAGTTGCCCGTGTGAAAAACAACTCGCGGTAAGATCTACGCCAGCAACTCCTAGGGTCTGACCTTGAGCCTTATTTATTGTCATGGCGTAACACAAAGCTACAGGAAACTGTATTCTCTTAAATTGAAATGGAAAATTATCCACTACGGGTAATGCAACGTGTGTTCGCGGTTCTACAGAACAACGTCTATGAATAAAACCGAAAAATAAGATTTTTTTTTCTACGTATTTTTCCAGGATAAAAAGTATCCTATTTTATGCCCAGGATAATAAGGTATAATTATACCAAGTTTCATCGAAATCGAACCGTTAGTTTTCACGTGATGCCTGCATATACAGACAGACAGACAGACAGACAAAAAATTTTTTAATCACATATTTGGGTTTGGTATCGATCCAGCAACACCCCCCGCTATTTATTTTTTCAATATTTTCAATGTACAGAATTGACCCTTCTACAGATTTATTATATGTATAGATGTATAAAGAAATTTTTCAATAAAGCTAATAATAAATAATAATAAGTAAACTAAAAATGCAAAAACGAAAAAAAATAACCAAATGGGGAAATATGTACAAAAACAAAATATCGATTCATAAAATAGAAGAATTTCATTAAAATTAGCATAGGTATTTCTTTACGCGGAATTATACAGAATTAATAAGTTATCGTAAACTCTGCGAACTGAACAATAACTTGAATGTTAAATTCCACGCGGACGAAGTCGCGGGTAACAGCTAGTTGTATTCTAAATTTGAAGCTTCTATGCCTGCTAGAAGTGCCTTAAAGTTTTGATGATCGGTCAGTCAGTCAGTGAGTGAGTGAGTGACAAAATTAAGAAACTTTGACTACTTATAATTCTTAAACTACTGGACAAATTGAATGAAATTAGGAATATACCGTGTTTATACAATGCCTGCTTGGTTACTGAAAATTCAGGCTTCTAGTTTTATCCACAATGAAGTTATAGGAGGGTCGAAAATGACCTGAACTGTTTCGAGAAAACTATGGTACGGCCGTGCCGCTTTTTGCTCGACTTGGCGAGGGCACTGCCGTGCCCTCAGATATGAGAAATTACTGCTGGTATTACTCCCCGTAAAAGTATAAAATTTAAAGATATTATTACCTGCAATTTGTTTTTCATTGCACTCAACATTAGTGTTGCATTTTAAGTTGAATTTTAGAAATAAATTTCTAAAACATTTGAGAAGATGGGACGTATCATGTAGAGCAACAATTTCATGTTCCTGAAATCTAAAATGTGGTTGTTCAACAGATGCCCCTAGTTGTGAAAGTGTCTTCTATTTACCCCATCCATATCGCAAATAGTTGCAGCAATTATGATGCATGCCTCAAAACAAGCATGGAGAACCTGTAATTAGAAAATTAAGTTAAGTAATAATGTTTAGTAAGAAAATAAAATAAAAATAACATACTATAGGGTCACAAATAGAAAATGATTGTCAGTTAACTAAACATTAAATAAGTGTAAATAATTCCAATACAATAATGTACCTTTTTGATCAAAATCATTAATCTGCCTGCAGTGACATGATCTCCTGACAAATAATTAATATGCCACGGGCTGTTTAATTCTTTTCCTTATACATAAAATCATGAATACTTGAGCATAACTTGCTATTTGTGGATATCGTTCATACTCTCCTCCGTGGTCTTGAAATCCGTCTATCTGATCAGGAAGTATAGTTAGTTTTAGTTCCTCCTCCGTCAGATGGAATGGAATATCTATGCAGCTTTTTCCTTTGCAAATGGTCTTGGACAATTGTACTTTCGGGAAAATGTAATAAAGAATAAAGCATTTTATGGCTTATAAAGAGGCGTTTCTGAAATTTCACAGAATTCCAGTTCTCCTCTGGGTAACAAAACTTTGCCCATGCTACCGACCTGAAAACATGATTTTAGGGTTGAATTTTTTTATCAACAACAGAATGTTATTACTGATTGAAATTGGTACTATACTTTGGATTTAATATACATACCGCTGTAAGTTGGAAGGTCCTGGTTTCGGAAAACGATGTAAGATCAGTTCCGAATCTTGTGTTGTGGATGCATTGTATTTTGCACATTTTCGGTTATTGTCCCTCATAATTTTTCACCGATTCACTGACCAAAGAATACAAATAAACACAAAATAAGAGTCACTAAGCTAAAAAGTCACTAGGCTTCTAAAACAACAAAATGCTGCGGTATGGTATGGTATCCCGTATTCGGAGTCTCGAGGAGAATACTCAACTCGACACAATTTGAATGGAATATCACACGAAATACAGGAAAAACGACAACAAAAACTAACACGCAATTAATTAACGATTATCTGTTTTGAACCGTTTGAAAAACCATTTTGAATTTTTTAAACTTTGACGTTTGACTGAAAACCACGCGTTCCGAATTGCGTAAAAAGCGATTATATCGCGAATCCGACCAAATTTAATAGTCACAAAATATAAGGACTATTGGGTACTATTTGTGACGTTGCGCGTTGGTCGGATTCGCGATATTATCGCTTTTGACGCAATTCGGAACGCGGGGTACTTCTTGCTGAAAACGTTGATGTTGCCATTTACCATCGAATTTTTAACATTTGTTTTTTGGTACTGGAATCCCTATATCAAACCCACCTACTGAGCCATCCAATCCTAACAGAGTTGACTCCCCCTGGAACTGCACAGTCCACAGACTAAGAAGAGAAGTTACCTTCAAAACTGTCTGACAACCAGTGTTGCCAACCTAACCGAATAATAAAGCAGCCTGATCAGACTTACCCCGCCTTCCGAATGAGAGGTTTTTCTTTTGAGTATTAAAAAAAAAACATAGTTTCCAAGAACCCTGAAGATGGCGTTGAACTGACTACGTTACTAGGTGCCAAAGTCAAAACGCTTGGAAAATAAACATTTTGTCACGTCATATGCGCTCGTTGAGTGACAGTTTCGTTTGCTTTCGTTTTATGATCTCAAAATTACATCCAAGTGAATTAATAAAAAAATTATGTGACGTTCCGTTCCTACCAGTAACTTACCAAGTTCAGCGCCATCTATCCAGCGACTAGGGAAGCGTTAAAAAAAAAAAGAAAAAGAAAATCCCTCATTGCCTCAAAAGCGATTATATCGCGAATCCGACCAACGCGCAACGTTACAAATAATACTCAATAGTCCTTATATTTTGTGACTATTAAATTTGGTCGGATTCGCGACATATTCGCTTTTGACGCAATTCGGAACGCGGGGTTAAAAAAGCAGCAGAAAACAGTAAAACTTAGGAGAATGGGTAGATGAGACCGCGAAATTCAAATTTTCCTACGTTTTTTGCAATATATCTTTCTAAGTTAGATTTCTACCACTAACTTAGAAAGATGTATGATTCTAATGATTATAATTCTCTAAGTATGTACCTGTTATTGTCGCGAATCATATTTTGATCAAGATACAACCTGACACTGAACTGCAAATTGCAAAAAACGTAAGAAAATTTGAATTTCGCGGTCTACCACTATCCATTCACCTTAAGTCTACAATTACCGGCACGTAACTTGGCAAGAGATTTTAGTAGTGGGGGAAGTTCGCGCATATAAAAATGTATGAAATTGTGCCAGCGCAAACTTCCCCCACTACAAAAACTCTTGCCAAGTTACGTGCCGGCAACTATACTACTTTATTAGAATCGAAAATAAAACCCTTAATAGTATTGAAAACGCAAGTACATACATAATTATTATTATTTATTTATTATGTTAGAAATATGAATAATTCACAATTTCTTAGAAATATTCTTACAAATAATTATTTATAATTTTCAATTTTTTTTTTATTAATATTATACATACTTTTATTGAATTTCTTCGTAGACTTTTTAGTTGCATTAAATGTATAGCATTCCTTTATTTCTGTTTTACTATTTAATGTGCCTTTGATTGTCATCGTGGACATTTTATTTCTTAGTTTAGTTTTCAACATGTTTACTGCTGTTTTGTTAGACATAGGTAAAAATTAATTCGGATACATGTATATGCATATCATGAAGCTAGTTATTGTAACTGGAGGTTTTATCGTTTAAGACGAAATCTCCAGTAAATATTATCGTAAAAACAGTAGAAATTGGCACATAAACAGAAAACAGGAATGTCATGGTAAAAACAGTAAATCTACTGTTAAAACAGTAGGGTTGGCAACACTGCTGACAACATAGCCAGTGACACTGACAATCACAGTAAAAAGTGACAAGCAAGACAACAACAATAGACAATGGCGCCGATTCTGTTGTTCACAAACTAAACTTTTAAGTTCAGGCATCTTTTTCTTTCTATTTCACTATAAGACAGAAGATAAATATTAGTTTAGTCCTGTCAAATTGGTCAGCGCCTGGCGTAAATTGACGTATTTTTAGTAGCCAATTTTTTAATCTCGTCTAAAGTTGTCTATGGAATATCTTAATTTGACAGGACTAAACTAATACATATTTTACCTTCACTGTCTTCAAAGATGAATGAACTTAGCTTGTGAACAACAGAATCGGCGCCAATATTTATCTCACCTACTTCCACTGATGACGTCATGGTCAACCCTTGCCTTGCTGCCCTTGCGCTTACAGTTCACAACCGAACACTGTAAATTCGCTATTAAATAAAATAACTCACTATTAGTATTAAAGGGGGAAGCGCTAAGGTAGGCCGCGAAATTCAAATTTTCTTACGTTTTTTGCAATTTGCTGGTCAGTAGTAAGTGGTACGTTGATTAAAATATGATTCGCGACCGTAACAAATATGTATTTCGACGCCTTAGGCTGAGGCCAAACGAGCGTAATTTTTTGAGCTGTGAGTCGCGTATTTTGAGTATCGCAATTTACGTTCATCCGGTTGGGCTGCTAGACGGACGGACGTAACTTCAGTCGCATTCTGTAACTTAACTGACGGTTCCCTCACCCCGAGCGCAATTCGGTTGATGTAACGCGCGTGAGTCAGCAGACACCTCATTTTGCGTCGCGCGTCGCCGTGTGGGACAAACAGGACTTTAGTATGAAACCGAATGCAGCGTAAATTCCGCGACTTATTTTAAGCGACTCACAGCTCAAAAAATTACGCTCGTTTGGCCTCAGCCTTAGAGTGAAAACCTCGTAAGTGTAAAAGAAGTAACTGCTGCTAGAAGTAGCTGTAAAATTTTTGTACGGCGTTTTTTATATTTTTTTTTTTACCAACTTCGAAAAAGGTGGTTCTGTATTCTTATTAATTAATATGGAAATTTAACCCGCTTTTATATCCAGAACTGTTCGATACTAAAAGATTGTCCGAAATGGATAAAATGCTATTTACATTCCCGAGGTTTTCACTCTAAGGCGACGATTTACAGAATTATAATCATTAGAACCCGTAATGCAACTTGTTATGTTAGTATAATCCTAAAATGTCAAGATTTCATGAAATAGTCATTCAGTAGGATTCCCTCCCTAGGGCGGGAATGAAATTTAAAAATAGAACTTTTAGTTAGGTACTCAGCTCAATCAGACATACGACACCCTTAATTGATTATGTAAATATTTATTATGCTACCCATCAAATCTTATGAATGTGCGTTAATTAGGAGAGTTGGATAAAAAGCTCATAATTATGTTAACGCCATTAAATCTTTCATATTTAGCGCACAAGTTAATAATTTAACTTGAATAAATTCAACATCTACGATAATCGCCATTTTGATGTCAGTTGTGGTCGAGGCTAAAAAACATAAAAATTGGGGATTTCGAACAACCTGACTTTACCATATGGGGCTGTGAATATACATCATTTAATTATTTGACGAACTTATCCATAGTTTAAGGTAAATATGTAGTGGTAATGAAGTTTTTTTGATATCTAATGTCAAAGTTTCGCGCCAATCGTGTGTTTACATTTTCACTTTTCACAAATACACACAGATGTAGATAAGATTACACACAGATGTAGATAAGATTTAAAATGTGACAAATGTTATTGATAATATTATAAACAACACGAAAATGCCCAGGTTTTAACGTAATATTCAAATACAGGTTCAATAATACGTATTAATCATTACCACTACTCAATTTGTGTTCAAAATCGCCGACCATTATTGTTTTTTTTATTGCAATGATGTGTGAAAGCGATTATTCCAAACAATTTTTTTTTAAATTTCGATTGACTCGAGTAGGTAATTAATATGACGAATGTAATCGATATTTGAAAATAAAATAAAATAATTTTAAGCAATATATACAATAAGCATTGTTTATAATCATGATTTACGCTTTTCTAATATCATTTCAATCTCTTCTAATATCATGTCAATAACAGACAGGCCATAGGTACCTCATTTACTGAATTTCGCGCTGAAATGCTTCTATAATTGAATTTATATTCGGAATGCGCTCGCTGTTTAAAATTATTTTAATTTATTGGACAATTATTTATTGTGGATTTTATTTTTGCTACTTTCTAATAGTTTACCTACTACAGAATTCCCAGTAAACATGTTTTGGTAGGCTTACCAGCAGTTTTTTTGAGAATGATGATAATTAATTAATTCTATAGATTGGATATTCTGCAAACACTTTACATTTCAATACATTTTGTTAGTTTAAAGAGTTTTTATTCAGTTTTTACAATTTTTTTTAATTTTTTTTATTGCAAGTATCAATTAGGCTGTATGCAAGTTTATTGAATCGAAATAAGGGCTCCCACACATAAACACGATACGACGTCGCGTTGTACAACGATGCGGCGTCGCGGTCGTTTCACGATACGACGTTGCGTCGTGGAACTCTACGACACGACGTCGTAACGTGTCGATGCACGATACGACGTCGTGAGGTTAAGGGCGCTATTACAAAATCGAAGTGCTCAGTTTTAGGTAAATTCGACGGAGCGCGGCAGCGGATGCGCACGTGTGCATCTAAAGAGGTATGCTACGCACACATGCAAACGGCTATGCGTCCGATGCCAGGAACAAACCAACAAGAGCCTTTGCTACTTTGTTTTCGAAATAAATTAAATTACTGTTATACATAGTTCATGAAATATTATTTGTACCAATGAATGTTTCCTAGAACAGCAGTTTATCTATAGAACTACTATAGGGTCATAAACATATACTTGATTTTTTTTTTCGCAAACTAGCACGCAGCCCGTTTGATGGTGTGTAGTTACCGCAACCTATAGACGCTTGCGATGCCAGAAGCATTACTTCCGCGTCGCCAGTTTCTAAGAAAGGAATCGCACTGATACTTTTTGTTGGTAGGTACGGTCTAATTTTTTACGAAGTTTCTTTATATGTAATTTATTCAGCAGGTAGGTAGACATTTTAGTACTTATTTATAGAAATAAGTGCAATGTGATGTTGTATCTACAGTTTGGATAAAAAAGTCAAAAGAAAGTAAAAAAGGCAAATCAAAAGTAATTTTATTCAAATTAGGCTGAGAATCTGCACTTTTTGAACGTCAAAATTACATAAGACAGTCCCCAAAAACGCCCGCCCTTCACCATTTCCTAGCGCTTTCACTGAGAAGAAGAAGTGGCGCAACAAACTCCCCAGCAGTACAGGTCTGTTGTTAAAAAAATAATACCGGCCGAGTGCGAGTCGGACTCGCACACGAAGAGTTTCGTACCACCGCAATAATATGCGCTGAAAAAATCACATCGCAATATAAAATACACATTTCGAAAAATTTCAACTATCTGCCTATAACGGCTCATGAGCCACTGACAGACAGACGGACGGACGGTCAGCGGACACTTAGTAATAGGGTCCCGTTGGCACCCTTTAGGTATGGAAAAAAAAAATCTCTGAAGTGGCATAGACCGTGCTTTTCTCTAATCTATGATTTCAAGAAGCACGTACTCCTAATAAAACTAGTTTTTTCTGGTTCTGGTATTTTGAGGTTCCAGGGAGCCTAAAAAGGCAATCAAAATCCAATCCCAATCTCTTTGATTATACCTAATGTAGTGCAGCGAAAAAAGAAAAACACGGACTGCCTTCGCTATATTATGATTCATAATGTTATCCTTTTATGATTCTGCCAAAGTGGCCTTTTTAGCCCCCCAGAAATCATTAACTTTGAAAACTTTTATTACTTTTAGTTGATATTGAGTACCAGTCCACACTGCAACTACTTACGTCTGAAAATAATTATCTGAATTTAAAAAAAAAAGTCAGAAAACGAAGACAACAACAACTATTAATTAAAATAGATGGACATTTTAACACAGCGCTCAGTACGTCTAACTAAAGATATCCAAGCAAAAAAAAAAAACACTGTTTAAAGTGATTTTATTTTGACCTAAAATAATCAATTGCAGGCACATTAGTGTATTTTCGTTAGCTGATTATTTTTCTTATAAGTATCTATGCGTTTTTCTTGTATATTTTTTACCATCTTCCTTATTTTGGTGGTCTGAATGTGTTCTGAAAGTTTCTCCATCTATTTTAATGGGACCTTATATTTACGTATGTTTTTTTTTCTATAATACAGGATATACATATTCGCGCTAGAATATCATAGGAAAATACTTATGCATTACAATCCGACCTTCTCTATTAAAAAAAAACACTTGTATTAAGATGTGTTGGTCGCGCTTTATTCTTGGCGAATTGGTGAGCGAGACCACGTGACGGCAACAGCGAGCGAGCGATACGTCCTCTCTTTGTGAGCGCTCGGCGCGGACTAAAGCTAAGACCGCGCGTCCCCGCGAGATTTATATTGATAAATAGCATTGCATACAACAATTATTTAAAAATATTAATTTACTTTAAATTAGAGTTATTTTTTTTTTCAAGCAAGGTTACAAAGTAGTCTTAGTTATTAAATACTTTTTGTTTGAATTTCTTTTATATATTCATAGATAAAAAATATAATTTCGGGCGAAAAATTATCATTAACTCTCTGTTTTACGGAATTATTTTTGGTGTATTACTGTATGAAACATCATAAATTGGTGTATGCATACCATAGTAGAAGATACAGTTGTATCGTAGATATTTTTATAAATGATTAAACTATTATATCTTCGATGTAACAGGGCATCGCGAGATGCCCGAAAGTAAAATTTTATGAAACAGCCTTTGCAGAAACAAGTTTTTTACTGATTTATGTGAACAAACTGGAATATTTATTGAATGCGCTCCCAAAAGAAGGAATCAAACTTTCTCGGGCATGTATTTTTTTTACTATTGTGGCTTTAGTTAAATCATAATCACACATCAAAACTCGAGTCAAACGCTCTAAACAAGAAAAAATTGTGATAGCCCTCTTAAATGATAAATGATAATGATAAATGATTTTATTTTTGTAAGTAGGTTTGTACAAACACTTTTACACGTCAATCATGGTTTTTTAGGGTTCCGTACCTAAAGGGTAAAAACGGAACCCTATTACTAAGACTTCGCTGTCTGTCCGTCTGTCCGTCTGTCCGTCTGTCCGTCTGTCCGTCTGTCTGTCTGTCTGTCACCAGGCTGTATCTCAAGAACCGCGATAGCTAGACAGTTGAAATTTTCACAAGTTCTGTATTTCTGTTGCCGCTATAACAACAAATACTAAAAACTAAATAATATAAATATTTAAGGGGGGCTCCCATCCAACAAACGCGATTTTTTTGCCTTTTTTTGCTCGATATCAAAAATGGCAACAGGTAGGCACTTGAAATATTCACAAAATAGGTACTCAGTTGTATTTTAACTTTAATAATAAATAATAAAATTAAAATAAAATAAATATTTAAGGGGGGCTCCCATACAACAAACATGTTTTTTTCGGCGTTTTTGCCTTGTGGTACGGAACCCTTCGTGTGCGAGTCCGACTCGCACTTGGCCAGTTTTTTAAAACTAGATGAGGTCGGCGTTTCCTATCTGACTACTCTGAGAAGAAAGGCCGAAACAAACTCAGAGGTCACAGTCTCTTTTAAAGTCCAGACATAATCTTGGTCAGGTTATATGAAGACCATGTAGATCGATGTCTGAGATGGTCTTTTGAGGAAAGAACCACACAGATTGAGAGGACCTGTCCAGTCAGTGCACGCATTTGTCAGAAATCGTGCAGCTCAACTCAAGACTTAAGGAGCTCAACGATTCGACGAAAAATACCAAAGAAAGGACATTTGGGTAGGCCACATAAATTACTCAAACTGCCAGACCAAGAGAAAAAAAAACAGAACAGAAAGAATAATAAAAAAATATATATAAAAGTAACAAAATGACCCACATCGTCTTCACATTCACAAATCACAATAAATAAAATAATGTAATACTTTACAAAGTAAGCAAATGTCATTGTTTATAAAAAAAATCATTAATGTCAATGTGTATATGTATAAAAAAAAAAAACGGACGTTCAAAATCTTAGACAAAGAAAAGTATAGACGGCGGGTAGCTCCATTTCATTTCCACAAGAAAGGGATAAAGTATTGAGTTATTATAAGTAACAGAAAAGGATAAAGCTATACTATTTCCGTCTCTCACTGCGTGCCAGTTTTTTCAAGGCAGCTACTTATGTAGCCAATGTTAGTTAAGTTAGTTTTTTGTCTCATGTGTGGCCACGCTACCCGATGCTCTATAGCTTTCTTACTCTAAGTTCAAAATGCAGGAATGTGAAGCAGCTCAATCCCAAGCCTTTTTGTCCTCAATATAATCTGTATAAAAGGCTTTCTGGCACAACTTACGTTTAATGATTTAAATTTATTGAGGCTTAGATCTTGAACGTGGCTTGGTAGCTTATTATAAAAGCGTATACATTGGCATCTGAACGAGCCACCTATTTTTTTGAGCCTTGTTGTAGGTACAACAAATTTGTGTTTGTTTCTAGTATTTATATTATGGATATCACTGTATTTTTTAAACAATTTTATATTTTTATGGGCATATAAAAGATTTTCATAAATATACTGAGAAGGCACAGTCATTACATTAATCTCTTTAAATTTGTCTCTGAGAGAGTGTCTCGGACTTAATTTATAAATTGATCGAACAGCTCGCTTCTGTAAAACAAAGATAGTCTGAATATCGGCGGCATTTCCCCACAATAGAATACCGTACGACATTACATTATGAAAATAGCTAAAGTACACTAAACGGGCAGTCTCTATATCAGTTAAATTACGAATTTTTCTAACAGCTATGCTGAGTGATATGCTACGGAACTTAGCCTTTTTGACAATTTATCTATATGTGGACCCCACTGAAGCTTAGCATCCAAAGTTATGCCCAAGATTACTGTGTTGTCTTCAGGATTCAATTCCTCGCCCTTTATCAACACATTAGTTTTCACCTGCCTAACGTGAGGTAGCGTAAACTTAATGCATTTGGTTTTTTTCTCGTTTAGAAGCAAATTATTAACATTGAACCAATGGACTACTTTCGAGATCGCGCTATTTACATCGTCAGTAACCAACTGCTGACGTTTAAGTTTAAACAAAAGAGAAGTGTCATCTGCAAACAACACTATATCATGATTATCCTTTATGAGGTACGGCAAGTCATTAATATAAATAAGAAACAAGAAAGGACCAAGAATTGAGCCCTGTGGGACTCCCATTGTTACTATAGATCCGGGTGATCTTTTTCCATTAACGTCAACGCTCTGAATCCTTTTACTCAAGTATGAAGTAAGAAGATCCAGAGCAGTGTTCCGGATTCCGTAGTGGCGGAGTTTCCTGATTAACGTTTCGTGAAGAACGCAATCGAATGCCTTGGACAAATCACAAAAGATGCCCAAGGCATCGCATTTATCTTCCCATGCATTATAAATATGTCCTAAAAGTTCAACACAGTAGTTGAACGACCCCTTGTAAAACCGAACTGTTTGCTATGTAATAATTTATGTTTATTAAAAAATCTTTGCATTTGGTCTAAAATTAATTTCTCAAAAATTTTACTAAAGGTAGGTAGTACAGAAATAGGTCTATAATTTGTGGGGTCTGATGTACTACCTGATTTAAACAAAGGTATTATTTTACTATATTTCACAAGGTCAGGAAACTCCCCATTGTCAATACAACTATTAAAGATAAGAGCTAAAGAAGGTGCTACAATGTCAATAATAGACTTAGCTACTTCTACAGAATTACTCCACAGATCTGCAGTCTTTTTTACATTTAATGTGTGAAAGGTTTTAATTATATCTCTACAGGTAATATATTCAAAATGAAATTCCGAATCGCAACCATTAACATTTTCCTTAAGCAAAGACTCAGCAACAGAAGGTGATGAGTTTAGTGATTTAGTAGTTGAAACGGGAATATCTGAAAAGAAATTTTCAAAAGCCTCGGCGACTTGTGAGTCTGATTTTATTATGTTGTCATTAATAGACAGGCTGTAGTCAGTATTTCGGTTACTAGATCTTCCCGTTTCACTATTAATAATATTCCAAGTCGTTTTAATTACATTACTGCTGTTTTTAATCTTTGAACCCAAATAACGTGACTTGGCCATATAACAAACTTTTTTAAATAATTTTGAATAATTTCTAACATACAAATTAAATTCATCAGTGTTAATATAATTCCTTTCATTGTACAGTTCATAAAGCCGTGTTCTACTTTTATGAATGCCAATGGTAGCCCAATCACTGAAGGATGCATTACTATTAACCGAGATAGTCTTGGGAATAAATGTGGAATCAAATTGTTTACAGTATACATTAAAAAAATTATCATAAAGATGATTGGGGTCAGCATGAATAGACAAAACGGGTAGTTTATTATTGAGTTTAACTTTAAAAGCCTCCAAACGACTTGCAGTTTTGGGTTTAACAGTGATATCCTTTTTAGCCACTTTTTTGTTTTGGTTTTCAATAGTTATCCTTTGCCCGCAATGATCAGAATCTAGTAAAGTTATAATTTCTTTGTGGCTTGGTATAATATCTGTATAAATATTATCTAGGCATGTGGCACTAGTAGGGGTTATTCTTGTTGGCTCTAAAAATAGGTTTAGAAGATTGTAGGACTGAAACAGACTTAAAATTTTACTACAAGAACCTGAGTTTTCTAATAAATTGACATTAAAATCACCGCAAATGATAACGGACTTGTTTGAGTTACAAATCCTGTGTAACACTTCATCCATTACCTTTTCAAAGCAGTCATACAATCCTGAAGGGGGTCTATACACGCTTAATACAATAGAGTGCTCCAATTCTATACAGGCAATTTCAACTGTACGCTCAACAGATAGGCTCACAATGTCTTTACGGTCTTTAAATTTGAGCTGGTTACTTACTAAAATTAAAAGTTAGGCATTGTACTTCTTTATAAAGTGACTCCCGTTATTCATGTTTGAAAGAAATGGGTGGATCCAATATCTTCTGAGTAGTCTTTTCTTTCTTCGTCTTCTTATTAACAGCAGAAGCAGAATGCGTCTAGAGCGGTCCATTTTTCGGAATGAACTAAAACACCGACCACCCCACTGTATCGACGGCATCGTGCCGTGTATCGTGCGTGGCACATTACGTTACGATGTCGTGTTTTTTTACGATGCTCATCGTAGATTTCCACGACGCGACGTCGTACTGTGAAACGACGCCGCATCGTTGTACGACGCGACGTCGTATCGTGTTTATGTGTGGGAGCCCTCAGAAAGTTGAGTGGACGGTCAGCACTAAAAAGTGTCACGTCGCAACACAATTTTTAGTAATTTTTATCAAGATTATCGTGTTTTCTAAGTAATTCATGAAAAATGGTAAAAGTGAGAATGCAGACAGAATGATAATAATACGGGCCCTAGTAAGCGGGACGGCCCGCGGTTAGGGTTACCAGATGAAAAATTTAAAAGTCCGGAGAAAAACCCTGATTTCTTTAAAAAAATCCTGAGAATTTGTGGCAATTTCAGATTTATTTCCCAAACGTCCTACAATTTAAAAAGTTATATTATTAATAATTTTGTGCACTGAGGATCTCGATTTTCGGAGGTCATGCCCACGCGTTGGGCGCGAATGCACTCCACTCCTCCCATAAGGTACCTATCATAGCAAAACAAATATGAAAAAACTGATGTAGTTGAAACTTTCATCTATACATATAATAAAACAGTAACGAAAGAAAAACTGTACATTGTGAATTTTCGAGAAAAAATAAGTGGCTTTTGTTAGAAAAACGTAACTGATGACAAAAAGTGACTTTATAGAATTTTTGTCTGTTTGTCTGTGTGTATGGTACGGCTTCACGCCAAAACTACTGGATAGATTGAATTGAAATTCAGCAAAAATGTTCTTAGTAAACCAAGGAAGGCTTTAGGCTACATATTATCACGCCGTATGTTATGGGAGGTAAGCAATATTGATTTTAAAAGGTGTTTGTTCGTAATTGAATGAACAAAATAATTTAATGCACAAAATGACATGTTTATTTATTTATTTAGTTAAAAATAAAACTTTATCTCTGGGAACATAATAATCACGCTATTTTAATAAAGGAGCGGGGCAGTAATATTATAAACTAGCTGCGCCCCGCGGTTTCACCCGCGTAAGTGTCGATTCCTTAGGAATATCGGGATAAAAAGTAGCGTATATGTTAATCCAGGGTGTCAGCTACTTCCATACAAAATTTTATCAAAATCGGTCCAGCCGTTTGAGCGTGAAGAAGTAACAAACATATAAACACACACACACACTCACACACACACTCACAAACTTTCGCCTTTATAATATTAGTGTGATTGCAAGGGAACAGCTATTTCAACAATATGTCAACGGGGAATTTAGCGGTAAGGTCAGGCGACCGTTTACCGCACTAAATGGTGCGAGTTCAAATCCCATAATATTGATATTCTTTTTTTTTAGTTTTTGCATTTTTTATGTGCATTGGGAACGATACTGTTATAATATAATAATAATAATAATATCGTTTATTTATAAAAATGATGCAGATTTACAATAACTTATCTTAAAAATTATAAAGAACACAGTTGCTCATTTGCCTGAACTAGGTAGGACCTGTGTTTCAGGCTAGAAAGGTGCTTAGAAATTTAAAATATATAATTAACAACCGAGAAAACTAATTAAAAACTAATATTAACTTAAAAGACTAACATGTTTTATTTACAGACAACGAGTACATCCTCTGTCTCACTGTATGATATGCTAAGTAAAAATTGCAGAATAACCTTTTTACAGTCGTAATTATTTAATTTATAGATACTTAATTTCCTATTTAATTTATTGTACAGAAATGGGCCTAAAAATGTATAAAATCTGTTTACAAAGACATATTTGGAGGATGCATTTGACTCACATACAATATCATTTCGTCTCTTATTAGTACTTTCAATGTTGTAGGAGAGCATGGTGTGCTGTTTTAATACCAAGTGCAATATGAAAAGCTGGCGAACAGCTAGTTCGTAATCTTATGTCTTATACCGTTTGCTGTTCCCATGATATGAACTGAGCCTAGAGATCATGTTTCAGACTGCTATTTTTGTCTTACTCCACTAAAGGGCATAAATCAAAAGGTAAAACACACAGTCCAATACCCTAATTTACCTTCAGAAATAAGACCTCATATTGACAACAATTTACCTATACCAGTTCCGTCTACATCGTTTAAGGGTGACGAATCACAACCCTCCACTTGCCAATTGCCAATTGAGCCAATTGAGTACTTTTTTTTTCGGGTGGGAAATCGTCAAATCTCGCTCTGGGTGGAGCGGAAGGGAGTGTCAGACTCTTACTGACTAAAACCCACCCATGTTCCTTCCTTAGCCCTTTATGTTGACGACAATGATGATTCCGAGTTGGAAGAAATTTAAGATAAGCCACATCATCATCATCATCGCAAGGCGTGCGTCGATGCGCGACACCTGTACACCAGGCACCGCAAGCTCCGCATTCGGAAGCCACGGAGGCGGAGCTTTACGAGGGGTACAGAGCGGCGAAGACCGCCCTCCAAGAGGCTGTCCAGCGGGCCAAGGATATGGCCCGCGAGGAGATGGCGGAGACTCTGAACAGAGATCCGTGGGGGCGCCCTTATAAAATGGTGCGGTCGCGGAATAAACTCCGCACCTGGGCCCCCCCACTGACGCAGAGTCTCCGCCCCCAGCTGGTGGAGGAGGTGGTGAGCGCTCTGTTCCCTTCACGGGGGGAGCACACTCCCCCGCCCATGGCTCCGCCACTTGCGGTGCCCGAAGCGGACCACGTGGACGACGACGACGACATCCCAGAAGTGACCGGGGTAGAATTGAGAGCGGCGGTAGGTTATAGGCTGAAGGCCAAAAATACCGCCCCAGGACCCGACGGCTTGCCAGGTAAAGCCTGGGTCCTGGCCTCGAGGGCTCTCGGGCCTCGACTGGAGGCGTTCTTAAGCGCATGTTTGGAGAGAGGCCAGTTTCCACTCCGTTGGAAGACGGGGAAGCTGGTCCTCATTCGAAAGCCAGGGCGCCCTGCGGACTCTCCGTCCGCATACCGGCCCATCGTGCGGAAGCCAAACTGGCTGTCCGCAAGATCCGGCCCCGTCCTCACCAGGTACCCGACGAGGTCGGCAAGCTCTTTGAGAGAGTGATTGCGGGCCGCCTCGTCGGGCATCTGGTGAGGACGGGCCGGATCTTGCGGACAGCCAGTTTGGCTTCCGCAAGGGGCGCTCGACGGTGGACGCCATCATGCGCGTGAGAGCCCTCACGACGGGGGACGCGGTGTCCCGGGGGCACTCCGGTATCACCGGGTGCCGCCCTACCTCCGTCGGATAGTCGAGGCGTATCTAACGGACAGAGCCGTCAGCTACCCCGATCGCGATGGGGAGTGGAACCGGCGAGAGATGTCGTGCGGTGTCCCGCAGGAATCGGTTGTAGGACCGCTCCTGTGGGACATCGGTTACGACTGGGTGCTGCAGGCCGACCTCCCTGATGGCGTCAGCGTGGTTTGCTACACTGACGACACGCTGGTCCTGGCGCAGGGGAGGTCGCATCAGGCGGAGGCTGACGCGATGACACGCGGGGTTGCGATAGTCGTGGAGAGGATCCAGCAGTTGGGTCTCGAGGTGGCATTGCACAAGTCCGAGGTCATGTCGTTTCATGGGCCCCGGAACGCGCCGCCATCGGGATCCCAACTAATGGTAGGAGGGGTTCACATCGGCGTCGAGACGACGATGAAATACCTGGATCTCGTCCTCGACAGCCGGTGGAACTTCGTCGAGCACTTCCGACGTTCGGCCCCTAAACTGGAACGGGCCGGGGCCGCCTTCAAGCGACTCTTGCCCAACCTAAGGGGGCCAAACGCCTCCTGCCGGAGGCCGCCGCCATGGCATCTGGAGGTAATAGTCCTCGCGCGCCTGTATGAGTGGCGCGCGGAGGCACTACGCCGGGAGGAGGATCCGCTTCCGCGGCAAATCGCTGCGGAGCGGACGGATCTCCGGCGCGATCTCATGGCGGCATGGAAAGAGCGACTGTCGCAACCCAGCGCAGGGCACGCCGCGACAGCGGCGATAAGACTCCTCTTTGAGGAGTGGCTAGAGAGGCGCCACGGCGCCCTCACCTACCGCCTGACGCAGGTCCTCACTGGACACGGAAGTTTCGGGAGGTTCCTGCACATCATCAGGCGGGAGGAAACGCCCGGGTGTCACCATTGCCAGGATCGCCCAGAGGACACGGTGGAGCACACGGTGGAGGTCTGCCCCGCTTGGACGGAGCACCGCCGTGTCCTCGTAGAGGCGATCGGCAGCGACGGCGACCTCTCGCGTCCGGCCCTGGTGCAATCCGTGGTCCGGGGCGAGAGGGAGTGGGAGGCAGTCACCTCCTTCTGCGAAGCAGTCATGCTAGCGAAGGAGGTGGCGGGACGGTTCAGGGAGAGAGCCTCCCGTCTCAGCCGCCGCGGGGGACGCCCCAGGAGTCGGGAGCCGTGTGACGACTCCCGGCCACCGAATTGGCCTGCGGGCGGAGAGTAATGGGTAGCTCACCGTCCGATCAGGACCAGGCCTATAACGTGCCGGACGGCGCGTACGTGTTCCACGCGCGCCTCAAAGAGATATCAGCATCGAGGAGGGGCCCCTTAGGGCCGAAGCCTGCCGGGTCAGCGGGATTGTCCGAAAGGGTTACCGCTGGCCCGGAACATAAAGGGCTAAGGAAGGAACACGGGTGGGTTTTAGTCAGTAAGAGTCTGACACTCCCTTCCGCTCCACCCAGAGCGGGAGGAGTCGTTTGATGATTTCCCATCCGCAAAAAAAAAAGCCACATCTGCTAACTCAAGAAGATCTAAATGACACTGGGATCACATCTGGTTTTTTTCCCAGAGAATTTAGGGGCCGTAAATGATGAGCATGGAGAAAGATTCCATCAGGACATTTCAAAGGTGGAGAAGCGTTACCAGGGTAGACGGAGTCCAAGGATGTTGGCTGACTACTGCTAGACGATCAAAAGGGATCAATCGGGAGCCAAATATTCCAGAAAATCGTAGACCTTTTCTTTACAAACCACTTTATTCACATATTTCTGGAGAACTAATATTCCAGAAAATCGTAGACCTTTTCTTTACAAACCACTTTATTCACATATTTCTGGAGAACTACGAGTAGGTACCGTAAAACGCTGCAACTTTGCCAACTAAGCCCAAGTTTGCCTATTTCGTTTCAATTACGATATTTCGCGTTTGCTTAGTTTTTTCTTATTTTCTACCATTTGGTAGTGATTTTACATTATTAGGGCAACAGATTTTTCATTTTTTGTAATGGTAGCTTCATTGTTACTCTGTCAGTTGTGCGACAAACACCGGTGCGCGTAGGTGAAAATTTTGAGTGTCGTGTAACTTTTGAAGTTTTAGCTAAAGAAAAGGTGTTTTCGTGCAGCTATAACATCCCAGGGTAAGAACATACTATCTACTTTCCATATTGCTTGATATTTTTATTAAAAGGACACGATTTCATTAAAATAACTTAGTAGGCAATGTTGTGCACTGTTTTGGAAACTTGAGTGACACAACTTTGCCTGGGTCTAGGGTTGTCACCAGGCGGATTTTAATACCTATTGATATATTTTTACTATACAAATGTCATATTTGCATGAAATTTTCACAGCTTGGAACCCGGTTATATCGAGACTCAAGAGCTTGCATGCACTAAATTCCCTTCATTTTACGATATTTTAATTTTATTGCATACATTGTTAATGTTCCGAAATCGGGTGAGACACAGGTATCACCTAGGAGTTAGAGCTTCAATTGAAAATGTTACATTTTTTTATGTCAATAGAACATTCTTATTTTTATTTCGACAGTTATGTTTTCAATCGCCTGTAAGGGTGAGGCAGAGGTGAGAGACCCTTCAGTGATTACAGGAATGATTTTGTATTTAAGTAAGTCTTAACTTTGTTGCAGTTATATGCAAAAATGCCGAATAATACACAACGAAGCAGGAGAAAACCAGGAGCTCGTAGTTATGCCGATTACTCTGTAGAAAGATCAGAAGTTGCTGCAAATCTCGTACGAAAAAAAATCATTTCGTCATACGAAGCGGAAAAGAAATTTGGGATCCCGCGTCAGACCATTTTTAATAAATCAAAAAACATGCATAGCAAGCCATTTGGTCGACCTACAGAATTGACAACTGAGGAAGAAGCCCACATCGTAAAAGCCAGCATTGCTAAAAAGCAATACATTTGTGATTTTTACTCATAAGTAGCAATTTGTTTTATTTTTTTACAAAGTGAATAAAAGTTTAAGAAAATAATCCGTATTTTTTTGGGACAACCCTAGAGTCAACGACATTTTTGTATGAAAAGTTTCTGGTACCTGCTACAACATTGCCTATTAGCTGTAAAAAAATATATATTACCGTCATGGCAATAATCTAACTGCTGCACAAGCACGGTGTCTCATGTACACGGAAAAAAAATACTAAAAAGATCAACAATATATTTATTGAGATATCCTTCTAGGCAAAGTTGTGTCTTTTACCTACAACTTTGCCTACGACTTTGAGTGCTTGTAATTCTGAATGACGGCATGATTTAAATAGCAATGGGTTCTACCTGGCAAGGCATAAGGTCTGTCTTCCATTTGCAAGTCTTTAGAAGCCGTAATAGTAAATAGGTTCAGAGATACGAACAAAAAACGTCAAAATCCAGGCAAAGTTACAGCATTTTACGGTACCTATATTTTACGGTATTTTACGGTACCTATATTTCCTTTGTAATTATTTTTTCTTCACCAAATAAAATAGATACCTACGTGACTAAAAAAAAACGACTGCGTATTTTTATTCACAACACCGAATACATAGTAGAAACACTAAAAAAGGTTATGTGGCACAACGAAAATTAAATTCTGTTAACCAGTATCATAAGTTATTCAGCGAAGACCGAAGTCATCGAAAACAAAATGGAACGCTTGCTGTAAAACTCGGTCAAAGTTATTGTTTTGTTAGCAGTAAAAGTATAAACAGACGATCGAACATGGTGCGCTCCGAACCATATTCGCTCGTGTGGTGCACGGTCCGAATCACAGTATTACAATATTTCCTACAGTAGGGCAACGCCTTTGATGTCGCGCGATGCCGCCGCCAGTGTAGGTACTTACGCTGTCACATGCAAATATGCTAGGGTTGTCACCAAATGGGAAATAAAACAATTTTGAATATTACTATTATGATGTAATCATTTATTCACATGTACATTCAAAATAATTGTGATTATTAAATCTAATGTAATTATTTATTCATAAATATATATTTATATATGTTGCACTGCTAAATATTTACGTGACATTTTATTTTTGGATGTTCTTAATTGTCTATTATAAAATTTAACTACTTATTGTATTCGCATTCGGATGAACAATCTGATAAGAAAAGAATGAGGAAAACACTTAGACAAAGAAAAGTATAGACGGCGGGTAGCTCCATTTCATTTCCACAAGAAAGGGATAAAGTATTGAGTTATTATAAGTAACAGAAAAGGATAAAGCTATACTATTTCCGTCTCTCACTGCGTGCCAGTTTTTTCAAGGCAGCTACTTATGTAGCCTATGTTAGTTAAGTTAGTTTTTTGTCTCATGTGTGGCCACGCTACCCGATGCTCTATAGCTTTCTTACTCTAAGGGAAAACATGAACATGGCTGTGATTTAAATTCTACAGTACTTAGTATTTCAAATAATCTATCTAAAATATTGTTTCCAACAAACGATTGGAAATTTTGTCTAAAACATTTTTGCAGTTTAGTACAGTATTCAACGAAATCAGCTGGAGGTACCTGTAGTCCACCAAAGGTATCATGCATAGTATTGTATGCACGTTTACGTAAGTAAAAATTACTTATTGTTGGTTCGTCAGAATAATTTGATGCGTAGTTAATCATTGATAAACATTTGTGTTCATCTACGCAACGCCGCAATATATAACCACAAACATATAGATTTACATTTACATTCGATTTACATCCATACACAGAACAGTTTGTGCGCACCATTATAGAATATGTAAGTATAATAAAATTATTACACAAAAATCACGCCCGCGTCTGCCCTTCGCGCTCGGTACCGCAAACTGAGCGTGTTTGCGGTACGCGGCCCGCGCCGCCCGACCCCCCGCGAGTTCCCCTCCGTTGCTCTGCGCATTCGTTGCGCTACTGTAGGAATTGTAGGAAATATTGTAATACTGTGGTCCGAACCAGCCGTACCGATATTAATAATAATAATATCCGGCGGACCGTGCACCACACGAGCGAATATGGTTCGGAGCGCACCATGTTCGTGGTTCGGTCCGAACCAAGTTCGATCGTCTGTTTATACTTTAAGTATGTTATGAAATAGCAGTAGAGTTGATAAAATTCTTGTGAAGTATGTACCGTAAAACGCTGCAACTTTGCCAACTAAGCCCAAGTTTGCCTATTTCGTTTCAATTACGATATTTCGCGTTTGCTTAGTTTTTTCTTACTTTCTACCATTTGGTAGTGATTTTACATTATTAGGGCAACAGATTTTTCATTTTTTGTAATGGTAGCTTCATTGTTACTCTGTCAGTTGGCCGACAAACACCGGTGCGCGTAGGTGAAAATTTTGAGTGTCGTGTAACTTTTGAAGTTTTAGCTAAAGAAAAGGTGTTTTCGTGCAGCTATAACATCCCAGGGTAAGAACATACTATCTACTTTCCATATTGCTTGATATTTTTATTAAAAGGACACGATTTCATTAAAATAACTTAGTAGGCAATGTTGTGCACTGTTTTGGAAACTTGAGTGACACAACTTTGCCTGGGTCTAGGGTTGTCACTAGGCGGATTTTAATATTGATATACATATTTTTACTATATAAATGTCATATTTGCATGAAATTTTCACAGCTTGGAACCCGGTTATATCGAGACTCAAGAGCTTGCATGCACTAAATTCCCTTCATTTTACGATATTTTAATTTTATTGCATACATTGTTAAATGTTCCGAAATCGGGTGAGACACAGGTATCACCTAGGAGTTAGAGCTTCAATTGAAAATGTTACATTTTTTTATGTCAATAGAACATTCTTATTTTTATTTCGACAGTTATGTTTTCAATCGCCTGTAAGGGTGAGGCAGAGGTGAGAGACCCTTCAGTGATTACAGGCATGATTTTATATTTAAGTAAGTCTTAACTTTGTTGCAGTTATATGCAAAAATGCCGAATAATTCACAACGAAGCAGGAGAAAACCAGGAGCTCGTAGTTATGCCGATTACTCTGTAGAAATATCAGAAGTTGCTGCAGATCTCGTACGAAAAAAAATCATTTCGTCATACGAAGCGGGAAAGAAATATGGGATCCCGCGTCAGACCATTTTTAATAAATCAAAAAACATGCATAGCAAACCATTTGGTCGACCTACAGAGTTGACAACTGAGGAAGAAGCCCACATCGTAAAAGCCAGCATTGCTAAAAAGCAATACATTTGTGATTTTTACTCATAAGTAGCAATTTGTTTTTTTTTTTACAAAGTGAATAAAAGTTTAAGAAAATAATCCGTATTTTTTTGGGACAACCCTAGAGTCAACGACATTTTTGTATGAAAAGTTTCTGGTACCTGCTACAACATTGCCTATTAGCTGTAAAAAAATATATATTACCGTCATGGCAATAATCTAACTGCTGGGGACAAGCACGGTGTCTCATGTACACGGAAAAAAAATACTAAAAAGAATAACAATATATTTATTGAGATATCCTTCTAGGCAAAGTTGTGTCTTTTACCTACAACTTTGCCTACGACTTTGAGTGCTTGTAATTCTGAATGACGGCATGATTTAAATAGATTTGGGTTCTACCTGGCAAGGCATAAGGTCTGTCTTCCATCTGCAAGTCTTTAGAAGCCGTAATAGTAAATAGGTTCAGAGATACGAACAAAAAACGTCAAAATCCAGGCAAAGTTACAGCATTTTACGGTACGTTCAAAGAACTTGATTGTTGAGCACGTTGACACACTAGCTATTTCACTTATCTAACACAGAACTAAACTTGTGACGTGAATTACCGGATAATTTAATTGATACCTACAGATATTTTACCATTGATTTTGCATCATTGCCAAAATCAAAGTGACCTTTAGTTTCGTTGCAATAAAATTGCCTGGTGGGTTGCTGTTCTTGCATCACAGTCACAATTCTAGTGGTCTGTAAAAGGTTACATACTCTGTGGTGGTATGTGGGTTGCTGCTCGGGTTATAATGTATCAGACGATTCAGACGTAAAATAACTGTGAAAGGATTGTAGTCGATTTGCTTATCAATCAAGTTCTCGGACTTTACAATGGGCGAAACATACATGGTGCAACATCTACCATTGCAATGCATAATAATTAATGATAGATACAAATACAAGGAAGCGCTGTATGTACTTAACTCTCTGTATTTTGTGACTGTACTTTGCGGCGGCCATTTTTAGGGTTCCTTACCAAAATGGTAAAAGGAACCCTTTTTTTTTTTTCGGATGGGAAATCATCAAATGACTCCTCCCGCTCTGGGTGGAGCGGAAGGGAGTGTCAGACTCTTACTGACTAAAACTCACCCGAGTTCCTTCCTTAGCCCTTTATGTTCCGGGCCAGTGGTAACCTTTTCGGACAATCCCGCTGACCCGGCAGGCTTCGGCCCTAAGGGGGCCCCTCCTCGATGCTGACATCTCTTTGAGGCGCGCGTGGAACACGTACGCGCCGTCCGGCACGGGCCTGGTCCTGATCGGACGGTGAGCTACCCATTACTCTCCGCCCGCAGGCCCGCGCCTACGGTGGCCGGGAGTCGTCACGCGGCTCCCGACGCCCGGAGCGCCTGCCGTGGCGGCTGGGACGCGAGGCTCTCTCCCTGAGCCGTCCCGCCACCTCCTTCGCTAGCATGACTGCTTCGCAAAAGGAGGTGACTGCCTCCCACTCCCTCTCGCTCCGGACCATGGCTTGCACACGGCGGTGCTCCGCCCAAGCGGGGCAGACCTCCACCGTGCCCTATGGGCGATCCTGGCAATGGTGACACCCGGGCGTTTCCTCCCGCCTGATGATGTGCAGGAACCTCCCGAAACTTCCTTGTCCGGTGAGGACCTGCGTCAGGCGGTAGGTGAGGGCGCCGTGGCGCCTCTCTAGCCACTCATCAAAGAGGGGTCTTATCGCCGCTATAGCGGCGTGCCCTGCGCTGGGTTGCGACAGTCGCTCTTTCCATGCCGCCATGAGATCGCGCCGGAGATCCGTCCGCTCCGCCGCGATTTGCCGCGGAAAAGGATCTTCCCCCCGGAGTGCGCGCCACTCATACAGGCGCGCGAGGACTATCGCCTCCAGATACCATGGTGGCAGTCCGGCAAGGAGGCTTGCCGCCTCGCCCGAGATCGTGCGGTAGCCCCGGATAAGCCTGACGGCTACCACCTTCTGGGGTGCGTTCAGGTAGTGGGCGACTCGCCGCCGCAGTGAACACGCCCACACCGCGGTGTGGGCGTGTTCACTGCGGATAGGGAAATGGACCGCACGACCCCCGCGTAAAGCCTCCGGCAGGAGGCGTTTGGCCCCCTCAGGTTGGGCAAGAACCGCTTGAAGGCGGCCCCGGCCCGTTCCAGTTTGGGTGCCAAACGTCGGAAATGCTCGACGAAGTTCCACCGGCTGTCGAGGACGAGACCCAGCCCAATAAACATTTAGGCGTCAATTAGAGCTTGTTTTAGAACTTAACGAGTTATAAAAGCGCTACAGCAGCAGCACTTACAACTTTTGGCGACAAAAGAGCGTAGACAAGCAAAATATTTCACTTAGAGCTATACCACAGGGTTACAAGGGCGATAACAGCGTGAGTTTAGTAGTTAAAGATATACAGCAGCATTTTTTAACACTATAATACGGGCTAAGCATCTTCATCAATACTTTCAGGCGTATTCCATATTTTGTTTGTTTTATGTTATTAAAACCAATATCATTTTTTTTTAACTCTAAGCAATTGATTTCTCCATTCTTGAGGGATACGGCACTGTTTCTCATAAAGTCATAACTAACACAGGCTATTAAGTATGTAGCCTATCTAAAAGGACCGTACCCAACCATTTATGTCGTATACCAGTGTTCATTTGTAAAGTGCAACTGTTTTAATGTATTTACTGCAACACCATAGAAGCAACAAAGTTTGTATTATTATTATTTTAGCACAGACAAAGAAAAAACTGTAAAATCCTTCACCAATAGGATTTGATACGATTAACCTGACAGTTAACTGTCCATTAGGATTCATAATGTTATCCTTTTATTATTCTGCCGAAGTGGCATTTTTAGGCCCCCTGATCTCATGTAGAGCCAAGCTTCTTACTCTACACGTGACACGCCCTAACCAACTATTTAGTAATCTGTGCCCTAACTCTACAAGCCCTAACTTCACAAACTCTACACCTTAGTCAAAATAAGAGGCTCGGCCGTTTCGTTACTATAAAAACTATTGTATAACAGAAAAGTAAGTAAGTGATGGTAGAGAAACGGCCAAGCAACATAATTTGACTAAGGTGTAGAGTTTGTGAAGTTAGGGCTTGTAGAGTTTGTATAGAGAAAAATCTGAAATTATTCTATGTGATAGATGTTTATTTAAAGATTACAGGACAAATAAAACGATGTCCCTAAATAGCACACTTTTTCAGAAATCGTCAACAAAAATTACATTAGTTCCACTATCGGTCAAGAGATGGCGCTGACCTCAAACTGCAATATTCTACACCGTCACTGCAGTGTTAAAATTCTCTGACGATTATATGCCTCGCCGATGAAAATTTAAAAACATTTCACGTTTCACAACCAAAATGTCCTCCTTCCTATCTATTTGCAGGTTGCTTTGGGTGAAGCACAGTTGTAGTTTTGTTTGGGCGCAGAACTATTTAGGTACCTATACGAATGAAGCTCATAATAGGCTCACGGTTACTAAATTAATATAAATAATATTGTTAGGACAGAAGTGAAATCACAATTAAATAGGAGAATTATTTGATATCCTCAAAACTAATCACATGAATTATAAAAATAATTATCAGTCATAGCAAAATTACAATCAGAGGAACAAAATCATCACTAATCAAATTAAAGAAATCATCATCATCTGCCTAGCCTTTTCCCAACTATGTTGGGGTCGGCTTCCAGTCTAACCGGATGCAGCTGAATACCAGTATTTTACATGGAGCGACTGCCTATCTGACCTCCACAACCCAGTTACTGGGTAATACGATACCCCTTGGTAAGACTGGTTGTCAGACTTTCGGGCTTCTGACTACCCGTAACGACTGTCAAAGATCCACAAATGACAGCCGGGACCAACGGCTTAACGTGCTTTCCGAGGCACGGAGGGGTCTCGGTATGTATAGATGGTCACCCATCCACAGACCAACCGCGGCAAGCGTAGCTTAACCTGATCGATCGACCTGTGCGGCTGTTATTATTTAGCCACGGGCCCCTCATCCCCTTGTAGATTTCTTTAATCAAATTAAAGAAATCTACAAGAGATTATTAAAAAACCAGATCACACCGAACGGCTGACGGCTGACGGCTAGCGCTTCTGCACGCAACGCTGTCAAAAACCATAGACCGTCAAACAAAGACCAGAGAGCCTGGCCTGCCGCCTGTGGCAGCCTTCTTTCAGTTAGCGCGTCCCCTGCGCTCCTGGGCCGGGTAGTAGTATCCAACACGGCCATCCTGATCATGCGTCGTCCTCGACAGCATCAGAAAGGTCCGGCAAGCTTTGCATGGCTGCTCCATGGGTTTCGTCAGCTGGACGGGAAGGCCCAGCGACTGGCTCTGCAGCACGATGAGCGGAAGTGGTGTCTTCTGTGAAACCAATAAGAAAGACTACCGTCCCTCGGAGAGCACACACATCTGCCTATTCTTTTGCTTGCAGTCAATTCGTCTTACGTGGCCTTTTTCTTTCATTCATCAGACACATCAATTGACTAGCTAAACAGTCTATTGGATACCAAGACGTCATCTTTACACCTTAAAGTTCCATTCACCACAATCACCACATAGAAACATCATAACGCATGTCATCGACATTCATACATCATGCAAGACAGATAACAATGATGATGAAGATGATGGTGATGTTCATTCACGGTCATGTAGGGTGATTACCAAATCACCGAAAGGAACGTCTCGCAGTCCGTCCTCTACATGACCCATCGTGTAGGGTGATTACCAAATCACCGAAAGGAACGTCTCGCAGTCCGTCCTCTACATGACCCATCGTGTAGGGTGATTACCAAATCACCGAAAGGAACGTCTCGCAGTCCGTCCTCTACACGGCCTATCGTGTAGGGTGATTACCAAATCAACGAAAGGAACGTCTCGCAGTCCGTCCTCTACACGACCTATCGTGTAGGGTGAAACCGGTCAGGTACCTCGCAGTTTACCTGACGTAGACGTCTCGCAGTCCGTCTACTGTCTCACCCCAAGATCTGCAGAACCCTCTATGGCAATGCAGACCTCTCACGATACGCAAGCATACTCACGCTCAAAGGATGCAGCGCAAGTCTCAGGACACCACTCCCCTTTCCAGAGTACCATGTACTGAGCAGCAGCTTGCGTCGTCTTGCCACAGGAGCCGGTCAACAAGCGCAGCTCACACCACCCACTCGGCAGCGCGCGTGTGACCCTGTAAGGCCCGGTCAACAAGCGCAGCTCACACCGCCCACTCGGCAGCGCGCGTGTGACCCTGTAAGGCTCTCGCATCCCGTGGTCCATCTTTCCAGTTGCCTGCGAAAACCAAATCATTCACATTAAAAACTTTTGGTATGCGTCGGTTACGATTTACATAATCGTCCTGACGTGACTGCTTTTGTTTTAGTAGATCAGTTGCGCGGATTAGCGTAACTATCTTTGTGCTTCACAATTCGACTGTACACCTTCCAAGGCGACATCACGAACCAGTGACCTGATGACGGAGGTCACCGCGTCGGTGCCCACCGGCAGATTTAACGGCGACGCCTGAGTCGTCTTCTGTTTGGTCACGTTGTGAAAACGGTGCGGGCGTACCTCTCGACCTGGATCTTGTGAGGGCTCGGCCTAACCTGACCTCGACTTATTATTCGGCCAAGATATTCAACCTCGGTGGTGAGAAAGACACACTTGCGTACGTTTATCGAAAACCCTGCCTTGGTCAAGGTCGTAAGTACCTGTCGCAACAGGTCGTCACCTTCGTCCGCTGTTGCGCTCATCAACAGTACGTCGTCTGTGTAAACCAGAGCTTGTCCCGCGTCAATGAATTTGCGCAGCGATTTGTTGATGATGCGTTGATACACAATGGGCGAAATTGTCAGACCGTATGGCATTTCTAAATAAACGAGGCTGGTACTACAACAAAATCAGCCTCGAGTGCAACATTAGCAAACTCAACCGTAAGGGGTGCGTAAGATGTGGACACAATTTCGTGGTTAATAATACCCTTCAACACACAGTAGGTTTTACTGCGCAAACCAAATGTTTTACCACGTCGGACTATATGAGAGAGACATTAAGCGCGTCGCTGTCTATTAACACATCGACCGGTATGCCCTATACTACTCTAGTGGTTATGTCGCTGTTTCTTCCGCAGGGTCCTGACAAAAATTTACTTTGCATTTATTCTGCTGACCCTGTGGTCCAGACGACCTTTCTTTGGCAAAACAAACGTCCTCCGTATGCCCGTATCTTTTTACAGAACGTGCAGATTGGAACATTGGGTCGAACTTTGGACACTGACTCGGACGGTTTAGATCTTTTAGCCGCTGCCCGCACTTGTGCATCGTCTATGCCGCGGACCACTATTTGCGTCATTAATTCCTCACTAAGGCCTTTGACAATGCGGAAGCGGAGCAGGGTTATACGTCTCGCGTACTCGGCGTACGACGTGAATCTGCTACACGTCGTATGCATCGTTTCAAAAAGTATCGTCGCGAAATCTTATTTTCGGGGGCAAAGTGGTTTGAATTCGCGTTTAAAGCTACTCCACGGAGAGGAGAGGTTACCCATTCGTTTAACCAAGATCTCGCGTCGCCTTTCAAACAACCGGCTACACGTGACAGGCATTCTCTGTCGCCCTAGCGATTGGCTATTTGTGCGCGATCCATTTCACCACAGCAAGAGTCCACGTCATGGATAGACGGGTCTAAGTTTGATACAAAATAATGGGAACGTCCCGGATTTATGGACTGGATCGCATCTACTACAGCTTGAGCCACGGACGGCGCCGTTGGGTTCGGTTGCGGAATTTGTTCTCGATCATTTCCAGACGGGATAAGATTGTGTCTAGCGTTTGCGATTCTGCAGGGATAGACCGCGGTGTCTGGCCAATGTATGACGTAAGAGGTGACGTCCCGTATGATCGTAGTCTAGAGGGAGTCCGTTCGCGACGACTACGTGACTTATTTCGAGGTTTTCGTGAGCTATCTCGCGACCGATCTCGCCTAAAATGCCGTCGTCGGTGCGATCTGCTACGTGAACTATGCGTGTTAGGCATGTTCACCCATCAAAATCCACATACACAAAACAACAAACAAAAAGAAAAACTCACACACGTAGGTAACGACAAAGTTCCTCTGTTATGAAATTCAAACTGGTCAAGTCAAGGGGCATAAATTGGGGTTGGATTGTTATAAATCCCACTTCTGATGTTAGGACAGAAGTGAAATCACAATTAAGGAGAATTATTTGATATCCTCAAAACTAATCACATGAATTATAAAAATAATTATCAGTCATAGCAAAATTACAATCAGAGGAACAAAATCATCACTAATCAAATTAAAGAAATCTACAAGAGATTATTAAAAACCGGCCAAGTGCGTGTCTGGCCACGCACAGTGTAGGGTTCCGTAGTAGCCCGTTATCACAATGTAGTACGATTCTGTTGTTCTTTATTCTGAATAGGTAAAAAAAAAAACATATTTTGGTTTTCAATGCAAGTCTTTACCCATTATAAACAAGCAACTACTTCATCTTAGTCACTTTAAAGGATTAATGCTAAGGATTTTGTATTTGGTACAAAATTATCCAACACCCAAGTTCAACGACTATTACTGCTAAACTAGTAAAGTTATCTTAACCGCTATACTTTTCCTTTAAAGTTCATGAAATGCACTATCATCGAGAATTTTTCCAGATTTTTCAAACCAGTAGTTTAGCTTTTAGAGGGGGGGGGACGCCCCACTGGAACAAAAATTTGCACTTTAATATTTCGTAAGTGGAGCATTCAATCGAAAAATAATTTTAGCAACCCCTAAGCCATTTTAGAAGACCTATTCAACAATACCCCACACGATGGGGTAGATGATGAAAAAATATTCATCCCCACTTCACATGTACGGGAGCTACCCTAAAAAAAAATATTTTCCAAAATTTTATTTTACCACTTTGTCGGCGTAACTGATATACGTTCTCCTACGAAATTTCATCTTTCTAGTGCTAACGGTCACAGAGATTAAGCGAGGACGGACAGACAGACGGACGGACAAACAGACATGGCGAAACTATAAGGGTTCCTAGTTGACTACGGAACCCTAAAAACCAGATCACACCGAACGGCTGACGGCTGACGGCTAGCGCTTCTGCACGCAACGCTGTCAAAAACCATAGACCGTCAAACAAAGACCAGAGAGCCTGGCCTGCCGCCTGTGGCAGCCTTCTTTCAGTTAGCGCGTCCCCTGCGCTCCTGGGCCGGGTAGTAGTATCCAACAATATAATAAATAAATATGGTACCTACTGATAGAACGCGTTCAACTGCTTTTATGGCCGATAGCACAGAATAACTAATGGCGATAGTCTGAGGGTAATAATGAACCCTTAAGAATTCAGCCAAGGGTTGAGTAGTTTTTGGAAAAATAATAATAAAAAAACATCCTCCCATTCATTTTCATTCATTGCTGGTGGACAATAATGTATGAGAGAATGTTTTTTGTATGTTTTTACCAAAAAACCTTCACAGGGGTGTTTACTTATAGTTAGACTTCCCCTACCTGAATCACATCCAAAATATATGATGGTACGGAACCCTCGGTGCGCGTTTCGCCACTGCTTACCACGTATGAAATTCTACACGGAAGACGAGGCAGTAAGGTCGAAAAACATGTGTGTGGTGTGAGGGCCACTTTGTTAAAATTCTTTGAAAATGTGCTTAGGATTTAGTGAACATTCCCAAAGAATTGTGAAAGTTGGTATCAGATTTTGTGAAAGTCTAATAACCGAGTTATAGACTGTAAAGTTGGGCCCTCAGTTCTCACATAGAGGATTGAGGGCCCACCTGAAACTGATAAACTATGGACACTACAGAAAAAGTCTTTATGCCAAAATCTAAGCTAATGCCAAACAAAATTTGTGAAAACAAGATATTATCGCAAAACACTGTCTTACTTTGTATATCTTCGTACAAAATGGGCCCTCAATTCTCATACACGTAAAAGTTTATTACGCAATTATAATGAAATCATTAACTTACAGCTACTGTTTGAAATCCTATATGCTACTAAATAAATTGTGAAAATTTATGAAAGCAAGAACAGGTCACCACTTTTTGTTGTTTAAAAGTTATGACCTTGATAAAATTCGGGCCCTTAGTCCTCAATTTTATTTTGTTTTCGATTTATTACGCTTATCGTATGAAAGATAAGACAAATACAAAATTGTCTCTTTTTGTGAAAAAAATTGTGCAACAAATGCGATACCAGAAAGAAATTAAAAGACCCTTTATTGTATAAGTAAATCGAGTTTTATTTTTATTCTCTGAATTAGCAAATAGGGTGACCTCAATTTCTTTTAGATTGCAGTAAAGATTAGTAAAAGTAATAAATTTTCATCGATTTTTCGCTTATTAACGTCATAGCATTTGTACTCAAGTTTCGTAATAAAAAAATAATTTCGGAAATCGAATGATCACATAGAAAAATACTGTTACCCAAATTATTTTTGCTTGAAATATCTTTCGTTCCGAAAAAACGAATGACAATAATCAAATAATTTATTTATTATTTTTATAAAGGCTTTTGCCCAGCAATGGGACAATGTAGGCTAAATATAATCCTAATATAAATGCGAAAGTAAGTTTGTTTGTTAGCTGTCCACGCCTAAACCACTGAACCTTTCATCCCGAAAAAAAGTGCGGTTTCCGAGGAAAACAACAATAACCTTATTATGATAATAGATGGAGCCACGTGACTTTCGAATTTCACGTGGACGAAGTCGCGGGCAGAAGCTAGTACTCAATAAAGGAGTGCGTTCCTGGATGATTTTTTTATTCCTAGGTAGGTACTTGCACAATAACAAAGATATTTTCTGGAGTATGAAATAATTGTATTTTACTTTTAAAACTTTACCATTTATAAAAAGGTGAAATTGAATTAAACAATTCTTAGAGTGACTATATAAGTACATTTAGTAAAATACGTACTTATAAAATTATGAGTATCTATGTATCAAAACAAACTTACCTTGAATGTTTGATATCTTGACCGAAGACGATCGAGTGTCTTGACCGAAGATGTGTTTGCGTATTAAATTTTTTTTTTTTTTTATTGTTCACCATACCTAACTGTTTCATAAAACTCGCCTTAATGCTTTATTACCTACAACTTCCGCTGCACTATCATAAACTGTTGTTTAGTAACTAGGTACACTAAATATTACAATGTAAACAACAAAATCTACAAGAGATTATTAAAAAACCAGATCACACCGAACGGCTGACGGCTGACGGCTAGCGCTTCTGCACGCAACGCTGTCAAAAACCATAGACCGTCAAACAAAGACCAGAGAGCCTGGCCTGCCGCCTGTGGCAGCCTTCTTTCAGTTAGCGCGTCCCCTGCGCTCCTGGGCCGGGTAGTAGTATCCAACACGGCCATCCTGATCATGCGTCGTCCTCGACAGCATCAGAAAGGTCCGGCAAGCTTTGCATGGCTGCTCCATGGGTTTCGTCAGCTGGACGGGAAGGCCCAGCGACTGGCTCTGCAGCACGATGAGCGGAAGTGGTGTCTTCTGTGAAACCAATAAGAAAGACTACCGTCCCTCGGAGAGCACACACATCTGCCTATTCTTTTGCTTGCAGTCAATTCGTCTTACGTGGCCTTTTTCTTTCATTCATCAGACACATCAATTGACTAGCTAAACAGTCTATTGGATACCAAGACGTCATCTTTACACCTTAAAGTTCCATTCACCACAATCACCACATAGAAACATCATAACGCATGTCATCGACATTCATACATCATGCAAGACAGATAACAATGATGATGAAGATGATGGTGATGTTCATTCACGGTCATGTAGGGTGATTACCAAATCACCGAAAGGAACGTCTCGCAGTCCGTCCTCTACATGACCCATCGTGTAGGGTGATTACCAAATCACCGAAAGGAACGTCTCGCAGTCCGTCCTCTACATGACCCATCGTGTAGGGTGATTACCAAATCACCGAAAGGAACGTCTCGCAGTCCGTCCTCTACACGGCCTATCGTGTAGGGTGATTACCAAATCAACGAAAGGAACGTCTCGCAGTCCGTCCTCTACACGACCTATCGTGTAGGGTGAAACCGGTCAGGTACCTCGCAGTTTACCTGACGTAGACGTCTCGCAGTCCGTCTACTGTCTCACCCCAAGATCTGCAGAACCCTCTATGGCAATGCAGACCTCTCACGATACGCAAGCATACTCACGCTCAAAGGATGCAGCGCAAGTCTCAGGACACCACTCCCCTTTCCAGAGTACCATGTACTGAGCAGCAGCTTGCGTCGTCTTGCCACAGGAGCCGGTCAACAAGCGCAGCTCACACCACCCACTCGGCAGCGCGCGTGTGACCCTGTAAGGCCCGGTCAACAAGCGCAGCTCACACCGCCCACTCGGCAGCGCGCGTGTGACCCTGTAAGGCTCTCGCATCCCGTGGTCCATCTTTCCAGTTGCCTGCGAAAACCAAATCATTCACATTAAAAACTTTTGGTATGCGTCGGTTACGATTTACATAATCGTCCTGACGTGACTGCTTTTGTTTTAGTAGATCAGTTGCGCGGATTAGCGTAACTATCTTTGTGCTTCACAATTCGACTGTACACCTTCCAAGGCGACATCACGAACCAGTGACCTGATGACGGAGGTCACCGCGTCGGTGCCCACCGGCAGATTTAACGGCGACGCCTGAGTCGTCTTCTGTTTGGTCACGTTGTGAAAACGGTGCGGGCGTACCTCTCGACCTGGATCTTGTGAGGGCTCGGCCTAACCTGACCTCGACTTATTATTCGGCCAAGATATTCAACCTCGGTGGTGAGAAAGACACACTTGCGTACGTTTATCGAAAACCCTGCCTTGGTCAAGGTCGTAAGTACCTGTCGCAACAGGTCGTCACCTTCGTCCGCTGTTGCGCTCATCAACAGTACGTCGTCTGTGTAAACCAGAGCTTGTCCCGCGTCAATGAATTTGCGCAGCGATTTGTTGATGATGCGTTGATACACAATGGGCGAAATTGTCAGACCGTATGGCATTTCTAAATAAACGAGGCTGGTACTACAACAAAATCAGCCTCGAGTGCAACATTAGCAAACTCAACCGTAAGGGGTGCGTAAGATGTGGACACAATTTCGTGGTTAATAATACCCTTCAACACACAGTAGGTTTTACTGCGCAAACCAAATGTTTTACCACGTCGGACTATATGAGAGAGACATTAAGCGCGTCGCTGTCTATTAACACATCGACCGGTATGCCCTATACTACTCTAGTGGTTATGTCGCTGTTTCTTCCGCAGGGTCCTGACAAAAATTTACTTTGCATTTATTCTGCTGACCCTGTGGTCCAGACGACCTTTCTTTGGCAAAACAAACGTCCTCCGTATGCCCGTATCTTTTTACAGAACGTGCAGATTGGAACATTGGGTCGAACTTTGGACACTGACTCGGACGGTTTAGATCTTTTAGCCGCTGCCCGCACTTGTGCATCGTCTATGCCGCGGACCACTATTTGCGTCATTAATTCCTCACTAAGGCCTTTGACAATGCGGAAGCGGAGCAGGGTTATACGTCTCGCGTACTCGGCGTACGACGTGAATCTGCTACACGTCGTATGCATCGTTTCAAAAAGTATCGTCGCGAAATCTTATTTTCGGGGGCAAAGTGGTTTGAATTCGCGTTTAAAGCTACTCCACGGAGAGGAGAGGTTACCCATTCGTTTAACCAAGATCTCGCGTCGCCTTTCAAACAACCGGCTACACGTGACAGGCATTCTCTGTCGCCCTAGCGATTGGCTATTTGTGCGCGATCCATTTCACCACAGCAAGAGTCCACGTCATGGATAGACGGGTCTAAGTTTGATACAAAATAATGGGAACGTCCCGGATTTATGGACTGGATCGCATCTACTACAGCTTGAGCCACGGACGGCGCCGTTGGGTTCGGTTGCGGAATTTGTTCTCGATCATTTCCAGACGGGATAAGATTGTGTCTAGCGTTTGCGATTCTGCAGGGATAGACCGCGGTGTCTGGCCAATGTATGACGTAAGAGGTGACGTCCCGTATGATCGTAGTCTAGAGGGAGTCCGTTCGCGACGACTACGTGACTTATTTCGAGGTTTTCGTGAGCTATCTCGCGACCGATCTCGCCTAAAATGCCGTCGTCGGTGCGATCTGCTACGTGAACTATGCGTGTTAGGCATGTTCACCCATCAAAATCCACATACACAAAACAACAAACAAAAAGAAAAACTCACACACGTAGGTAACGACAAAGTTCCTCTGTTATGAAATTCAAACTGGTCAAGTCAAGGGGCATAAATTGGGGTTGGATTGTTATAAATCCCACTTCTGATGTTAGGACAGAAGTGAAATCACAATTAAGGAGAATTATTTGATATCCTCAAAACTAATCACATGAATTATAAAAATAATTATCAGTCATAGCAAAATTACAATCAGAGGAACAAAATCATCACTAATCAAATTAAAGAAATCTACAAGAGATTATTAAAAACCGGCCAAGTGCGTGTCTGGCCACGCACAGTGTAGGGTTCCGTAGTAGCCCGTTATCACAATGTAGTACGATTCTGTTCTTCTTTATTCTGAATAGGTAAAAAAAAAAACATATTTTGGTTTTCAATGCAAGTCTTTACCCATTATAAACAAGCAACTACTTCATCTTAGTCACTTTAAAGGATTAATGCTAAGGATTTTGTATTTGGTACAAAATTATCCAACACCCAAGTTCAACGACTATTACTGCTAAACTAGTAAAGTTATCTTAACCGCTATACTTTTCCTTTAAAGTTCATGAAATGCACTATCATCGAGAATTTTTCCAGATTTTTCAAACCAGTAGTTTAGCTTTTAGAGGGGGGGGGACGCCCCACTGGAACAAAAATTTGCACTTTAATATTTCGTAAGTGGAGCATTCAATCGAAAAATAATTTTAGCAACCCCTAAGCCATTTTAGAAGACCTATTCAACAATACCCCACACGATGGGGTAGATGATGAAAAAATATTCATCCCCACTTCACATGTACGGGAGCTACCCTAAAAAAAAATATTTTCCAAAATTTTATTTTACCACTTTGTCGGCGTAACTGATATACGTTCTCCTACGAAATTTCATCTTTCTAGTGCTAACGGTCACAGAGATTAAGCGAGGACGGACAGACAGACGGACGGACAAACAGACATGGCGAAACTATAAGGGTTCCTAGTTGACTACGGAACCCTAAAAACCAGATCACACCGAACGGCTGACGGCTGACGGCTAGCGCTTCTGCACGCAACGCTGTCAAAAACCATAGACCGTCAAACAAAGACCAGAGAGCCTGGCCTGCCGCCTGTGGCAGCCTTCTTTCAGTTAGCGCGTCCCCTGCGCTCCTGGGCCGGGTAGTAGTATCCAACAATATAATAAATAAATATGGTACCTACTGATAGAACGCGTTCAACTGCTTTTATGGCCGATAGCACAGAATAACTAATGGCGATAGTCTGAGGGTAATAATGAACCCTTAAGAATTCAGCCAAGGGTTGAGTAGTTTTTGGAAAAATAATAATAAAAAAACATCCTCCCATTCATTTTCATTCATTGCTGGTGGACAATAATGTATGAGAGAATGTTTTTTGTATGTTTTTACCAAAAAACCTTCACAGGGGTGTTTACTTATAGTTAGACTTCCCCTACCTGAATCACATCCAAAATATATGATGGTACGGAACCCTCGGTGCGCGTTTCGCCACTGCTTACCACGTATGAAATTCTACACGGAAGACGAGGCAGTAAGGTCGAAAAACATGTGTGTGGTGTGAGGGCCACTTTGTTAAAATTCTTTGAAAATGTGCTTAGGATTTAGTGAACATTCCCAAAGAATTGTGAAAGTTGGTATCAGATTTTGTGAAAGTCTAATAACCGAGTTATAGACTGTAAAGTTGGGCCCTCAGTTCTCACATAGAGGATTGAGGGCCCACCTGAAACTGATAAACTATGGACACTACAGAAAAAGTCTTTATGCCAAAATCTAAGCTAATGCCAAACAAAATTTGTGAAAACAAGATATTATCGCAAAACACTGTCTTACTTTGTATATCTTCGTACAAAATGGGCCCTCAATTCTCATACACGTAAAAGTTTATTACGCAATTATAATGAAATCATTAACTTACAGCTACTGTTTGAAATCCTATATGCTACTAAATAAATTGTGAAAATTTATGAAAGCAAGAACAGGTCACCACTTTTTGTTGTTTAAAAGTTATGACCTTGATAAAATTCGGGCCCTTAGTCCTCAATTTTATTTTGTTTTCGATTTATTACGCTTATCGTATGAAAGATAAGACAAATACAAAATTGTCTCTTTTTGTGAAAAAAATTGTGCAACAAATGCGATACCAGAAAGAAATTAAAAGACCCTTTATTGTATAAGTAAATCGAGTTTTATTTTTATTCTCTGAATTAGCAAATAGGGTGACCTCAATTTCTTTTAGATTGCAGTAAAGATTAGTAAAAGTAATAAATTTTCATCGATTTTTCGCTTATTAACGTCATAGCATTTGTACTCAAGTTTCGTAATAAAAAAATAATTTCGGAAATCGAATGATCACATAGAAAAATACTGTTACCCAAATTATTTTTGCTTGAAATATCTTTCGTTCCGAAAAAACGAATGACAATAATCAAATAATTTATTTATTATTTTTATAAAGGCTTTTGCCCAGCAATGGGACAATGTAGGCTAAATATAATCCTAATATAAATGCGAAAGTAAGTTTGTTTGTTAGCTGTCCACGCCTAAACCACTGAACCTTTCATCCCGAAAAAAAGTGCGGTTTCCGAGGAAAACAACAATAACCTTATTATGATAATAGATGGAGCCACGTGACTTTCGAATTTCACGTGGACGAAGTCGCGGGCAGAAGCTAGTACTCAATAAAGGAGTGCGTTCCTGGATGATTTTTTTATTCCTAGGTAGGTACTTGCACAATAACAAAGATATTTTCTGGAGTATGAAATAATTGTATTTTACTTTTAAAACTTTACCATTTATAAAAAGGTGAAATTGAATTAAACAATTCTTAGAGTGACTATATAAGTACATTTAGTAAAATACGTACTTATAAAATTATGAGTATCTATGTATCAAAACAAACTTACCTTGAATGTTTGATATCTTGACCGAAGACGATCGAGTGTCTTGACCGAAGATGTGTTTGCGTATTAAATTTTTTTTTTTTTTTATTGTTCACCATACCTAACTGTTTCATAAAACTCGCCTTAATGCTTTATTACCTACAACTTCCGCTGCACTATCATAAACTGTTGTTTAGTAACTAGGTACACTAAATATTACAATGTAAACAACAATTAGGTATATAATTAATTTACTTAATTATAGTTTTAATATACTTAATACATTTATAATATTAGTTAGGATTATATTTAGCCTACATTGTCCCATGGCTGGGCAAAAGCCTTTATAAAAAAAGTTTCTATAAACAAGCTTTTATTTAAATAAAAACGTAACCTATAAAAGAAAGAATAACGCGAACTAAAAGAAAAAAATAAATTTAAGACATTGTCATTTTAAAATATGTATAGGTATGGATAAATTTTAAACGCTTGAGGCACTGTTATTAAGTCATAAGTCATTTATTAATTTGTTGAACATAGGTACAATAATGATGTTATATAAAGATAGAATAGTGCGCTATGTTAAGCCAGAGGGCGTACAAATATTTGTGATTAATCAAGCCACCCAAGTCACGACAAAAAAGAATAAAACAAAAGTAAGCCTGGACAATAAAAAATAATTATAAAGAATGACACATTTTGACAAATTAATTAATAATAAATAGCAATGGAAATCAATGTCAAAAAACAGAAAAAATTAAAATACAAAATAAAATGAAAACTAATAATAAAACTATGTCAATATACAATACTAATGTCAATATACAATACAGATGTCAAAAATATAATACTAATGATGTCAATATACAGATGTCAAAAATACAATACTAATGATGTCAATATACAGATGCCAACATTAATGTCAGTATACAAAAAAAAATATATATATATATATAATTTATTAGCATGTCAACATTCTGTCATTAGATTTTTTTCTGTTAGGAACTCCGAAATACTGTAATATGCTTTGTTCACAAGTAAGGATTTTAACCGTTTCTTAAATAAGTTCACATTCAATTCTTTGATTGACGACGGTAAGCGATTATATATAACTGGCGCCATGCAAAATACACTTTTATACATTAGTGCTGAGTGAGACCTTCTTACACATAAGCTATTATTATCCCGTCGACTTATTGTATTAATGTCCGACATTTTTTTAAACAACCCTGGATTGGTCTTTACAAATACAGCAACCTCAAAAATGTATAAAGATGGAAGAGTCAAAATTTTAAACTTAATAAACAATGGTTTGCATGTATCTGTAACCTGCAATCCAAACATTGTCCTAATACACTTTTTTTGGGCTTTAAAGATAATTTCCCTATTGGTTGAATTCCCCCAAAAAATAACACCATATCTTAACACAGAACCCACCAAGCCATGATATGCTATGACTAAAGCGTCCACAGTCATCACTGACGTAAGTTTATATATGGCATAGGCAGACTTACTAATTCGTTTGGTTAACTCCTCCGTGTGTGTCTTCCAATCTAATCTATTGTCAATTGTTAGACCTAGGAATTTAGATGTGTTTACTTGCGTTATGCGTTGGCTGTCATAGTATATGCTCATATTTGTGTTTGAACGTTGGCTAAACATCGTTAATTTGGTCTTTTCAATATTAATTTTTAGATTATTATTATCTAACCATTGTACTATGGAGGTTATTGTCTTTGTAATTTCGTCGTTATAGTTTTGAGCGTTTGTGCTTTTAATGGTTACAGTGCTGTCATCGGCAAATAGTGACATGGGGTGACTAGTAACTTTCGGCATATCATTTATATAGATTATAAATAGAGGAGGCCCTAAAACACTGCCCTGGGGTACGCCATATGTAATCGTTCGATGATCAGACTTGTATATTCGTTGACATTTGGTTTTATAATCTATTTCAGAAACTTCAACGTACTGTTTCCTGTTCTTTAAATAAGATTCTATTAAATTCAAGACATTACCTCTAATGCCGTAGGCGTCGAGTTTACTAAGCAAAATATTATGGTCCACATAGTCAAAGGCTTGAGTCATGTCACAATATATTGAGCACACAGGTATTCTTTTGTCAACATTCGTATAAATATTATTTAGAAAGTCATAGATGGCCATGTTAATCGTTTTACTTTTCCGGAAGCCTTTTTGTTCCTCTGTCAAAATATTTTGTTTGTCAAGGTATTTATAAATTTGTGCATAAATGTATTTTTCAAATACCTTAGATATTATTGGAACGAGCGCAATGGGCCTATAAGACTCCATGCATTCTTTGTTATTTTTTTTAAATAATGGTTTAACCACAGTTGTTTTTAGGTTAGTTGGATATGTGCCATGTGTTATGCACAGATTCAGAATATAGCTCAAATGTCCACTAATGTAGTCTGAGACGTACTTAATCACTTTGGTAGAAATTCCATCATTGCCTACACTACCGGTATTTTTTAAAGACTTAATTATGGCTTTGATGTCTTGTTCACTACTTGGTGCCATAAACATCGAATTACTCGACTTTGAGATATTTGATGTCACCTGTACACCCCTATTAGTGATTGGTTTTATCTTATCGACAAAAAGTTGTTAAAGGCTTTCGCTATCTCGTACGGGTGTGTTACTTTTTTATTCCCTATTTTAATGCTTCCAATTGAGTTTTTACTAGCCGTATTCATCTTATTTCGATTAATTATATCCCATGTCGTTTTTGACTTGTTAGTTGATGATTTGATGTTAGAGCTGTTCTGAGCAAGTTGTGTTAATTTAATAATTTTTTTATATATTACTGTATATTTTTTAAATTCTTGTTTGTTTTTTTCTGTTCGTTCCAGTCGGTAACGCCACAGAAGTGTTCTTTTGTTTTAACTGCATGTTTTGATTCCCCGCGAAACCCATTGTGGTCTCTTATGTATGGTTATTTTTATACGTTTTAAAGGAAAACACAAATTATACATTAGGATGAAATTCTCCAGAAATAGATTATAGGCTGTATTCGGATCGTCTAATTGATACATCTCCGATAGAGAAACATTTTGCAGACATTCCCTGAATTTATCCATATTTTCCTTATTATAGTCGCGGCGTTTAACATACCAAATGCTTTAAAACACATATTCTTTTCACCGGACACTTGACAATTTGACAGGTATGATCAGATAAAGCAAAATCGAGTACGTCATATAATTTACATTTTCTACACAAATTATGAGCAAAATTGTCTATGCATGTTTTACTGGAGAGTCTGGTTGGCTGATTAATAACTAATTTAAAATTAAAGTTAAGCAAAATACATTCTAGATCTAGTGTAGTGTTATTACGCTTCAAAGTATCAATGTTAAAATCACCGCATATTACAATATTTCGTTTATTTTTCTTTGTTATAAACTGGCATAATTTATACAGCTGCTCGAAAAAAGTTGTTAAATTGTTTGCATTTGGGACTATAAATGCAGATTACAACGGTGCCAGTATGAATTAGTTCAATAGCACAACATTCAAATGTGCTACTTATTGCTAAGTTCCTAACTTCAGGAATTTCCTTCCAATGGTGTCCTTTTTTTATCAATATTGTGTAGTAGGTACACCTGTATGAGGGATACCGTACATCAGTGCCTCAAGCTTTTAAAAATCCATATACAAACATCAAAAGTGTCTAGGGATCAACATATATTTTTGCAATAACTTTTCTCCTGATTGATATTAATTAAAATTTTCTTTAAGGATTCATCAAATAAAGTGTTTTCGTTTGTCACAGTAACGATAAACCAAGTCACCTTTGCATTAATAAAGAAATTTGCCATTTTCCTAATAAAGGGATTTTTGACATTTGAACCACTAACACAAAAGTTCGAAAAAAAGACTGAAATAACAGTTTTCTTTAAAATTTTATTGGGTAACTTAAACAATTAATAATCCGTGTTTCTACCGCGAACACTAACAACACAAGAACATCGGTTTGGCATACTCAAAATGAGTTCATCCAAATCACGCTGTGGAATGGCCGCCCATGTTCGTTGCAACAACAAAAAAAGGTCTTCTTGCGACTGGATACCCTCCATATTCGGCAGAGCTCTTCTCTGTAGCATATCCCATGCATGCTCAATCGGGTTCAAGTCTGGCGACTGAGCAGGCCAGGGCAGGACATTGATGTTAGCTGCGGCGAGAGTCTGTCTTACAACTCTTGCGGTGTGCGGTCGTGCATTATCATGCATTAACTGAAATAAGGGACCGATTTGCACTTGTAGAGGAACGATGACGTCTGATACAATCGTCTCAGCATAAATTTGAGCGTTGAGGTTGCCTCTGATCCAAATCAACTCAGTTCTTCCGCCGATCCAAATACCCGCCCATACCATGATGGTTCCACCACTATAAGGATGGACTTCCTGGCAGGATTTTAATCGCTGTTGGCGTCCCCCTGGACGCCAACAGCGATTAAATCCTCCAGTGTCGTATACGTCTTGTATCCGGTCTCATACCAAAACGAGACTCATCAGAAAAGCACACGAAACGCCATTGTTCTTCTGCCCAATTTCTGTGTTCAAGAGCCCATTGATATCGAATCCTACGATTGTGCATTGCTATAGGTGGTACCCGTAGCGGTCTTCGGGAATGAAGGTTCACTTCATGCAAGCGGTTTCTGACTGTTTGGTCGCTAATTAAGTTCCCTGAAGAGTGATGAAGCCTCACGGCTAACATCATGGCGGTTATTGTTGGAGCTCTTCGAGTTAAGATTTGAATGTATCGGTCTTGTCTCCGTGTGGTGCAGCGATACCGTCCTCCATGGCGCTCAGCCACGGTACCAGTGCTTCGGTAACGTGTCTAAAGTCGACTGATAACACTCTGACTTGTATTCAGAGCTAAAGCCACAGTACGTTGCCGGGAACCAGCTTCTATCATTCCCACGGCTCTGAGCATTTCTTCCCTGCTTAAATGACGTCGCCGCTCCATAATAACGTTGGTTTTAATCAGTAGTAGGGAAACAGTAGCACTAATAATGTCTTCAATGCGTTGTATGTTTTTATAGGGAAAATATTGACAGCTGATTTTCATTTTTTACTCGAATTTGATTCACAGTTCCTGATTCAAATTATGAAATGCACCAAAAAGGATCCATATAAATTTATAAAATCATAAATTTATTACAAAGCCACATCTCAATCTCAAGAAATCCGCATAAAAATGCTTGATCCCTAGACACTTTTGATGTGTGTATTTTAAAATGACAGTGTCACTTAAATTTTTTTTTTCTTTTAGTTCGCGTTATTCTTTCTTTTTTAGTTTACGTTTTTATTTAAATAAAAGCTTGTTTTTAAAAACTTTTTTTTATTTTCATTTTACTTTTTAGTCTTAAAGATTTTCCCTTTTTTTTTTAGCTATGAACGGGACCACCGTTCATAGCTAAAAAAAAAAAAGGGAAAATTGTTTTGTAAAACTTTTTTTTAATCCGTCCTCTTGGAGCGGCGGTCGTATTGAATTCAGTGTGATGTTATTTACTTTATCGTTTTCTACTCTTCAAGCCCTTTCGTTTGATACCCATATTAAGGGGATTGAAAAAAATGTAAACCGCCATCTTAGAGCGGCGGCCATAATTATTAAAATTAGTGTGATGTTATTTACTTTATCGTTTTCTACTCTTCAAGACCTTGGCATTTGATACCCATAATCCCATATTAAGGGGATTGAAAAAAATTTAAACCGCCATCTTAGAGCGGCGGCCATATTGAAATTAGTGTGATGTTATTTACTTTATCGTTTTCTACTTTTCAAGCCCTTGGCATTTGATACCCATAATCCCATATTAAGGGGATTGAAAAAAATGTAAACCGCCATCTTAGAGCGGCGGCCATATTGAAATTAGTGTGATGTTATTTACTTTATCGTTTTCTACTCTTCAAGCCCTTGGCATTTGATACCCATCCAAAAAATGTAAACCGCCATCTTAGAGCGGCGGCCATATTGAATTAAATGTAATTTTATCTTTATCGTTTTCCACTCTTCCATCCCTTTCATTTAATACCCATATTAAAGGGATTGAAAAAAAATATATAATCCGCCATCTTGGAGCGGAATTTTGACGGACAACTACATACGAACAGTGCAAGCTAAATTAAAGCTTGTAAAAATAATAAATAAATAATTTGATTATTGTCTTTAGTTATTTCGGAACGAACGATATTTCAAGTAAAAATTATTTGGGTAACAGTATTTTTTTTTGTTATCATTCGAATTCCGATTTTTTTTTTTCTTTATCACGAAACTTGAGTAGGTACATACAAATGCTATGACGATAATAAGCGAAAAATCGAATAAAGTTTATTAAAGCCTATGACTCTACATTTACTAATCTTTACTGCAATCACACTAATATTATAAAGGCGAAAGTTTGTGAGTGTGTGTGTGTGTGTGTGTTTATATGTTTGTTACTTCTTCACGCTCAAACGGCTGGACCAATTTTGATAAAATTTGGTATGGAGGTAGCTGACACCGTGGATTAACATATAGGCTACTTTTTATCCCGATATTCCCACGGGATCGACATTTACGTGGGTGCAACCGCGGGGCGCAGCTAGTCTAAAATAAATTGTGGTCACCCTATTTGCTAATTCAGAGAATAAAAATAAAACTCGATTTTCTTATACCATAACGGGTCTTCTAATTTCTTTCTGATATCGAATTTGTTGCACAATTTTTTTCACAAAAAGACACAATTTTGTACCTATTTGTCTTATCTTTCATAAGATAAGCGTAATAAATCGAAAACAAAAGAAATGGAGGACTGAGGGCCCGAATTTTATCAATTTCATAACTTTCACACCATAAAAAGTGGTGGCCTGTTCTTGCTTTCATAAATTTTCACAATTTATTTAGTAGCATATTGGATATCAAACAGTTGCTGTCATTTAATGATTTCATTTTATTTGCGTAATAAACTTTTACGTCTATGAGAATTGAGGGCCCATTTTGTACGAAGATATACAAAGTATGACAGTGTTTTGCGATAATACCTTGTTTTCACAAATTTTGTATGGCATTAGCTTAGATATTGCCATAAAGACTTTTTCTGTAGTGTCCATAGTTTATCAGTTTCAGGTGGGCCCTCAATCCTCTATGTGAGAACTGAGGGCCCAACTTTACAGTCCATAACTCGGTTATTTGACTTTCACAAAATCTGATTCCAACTTTCACAATTCTTTGGGAATGTTCACTAAATCCTAAGCACATTTTCAAAGAGTTTTAACAAAGTGGCTCACACCACACGCACATCGAAAGACTTTAGCCTGCCCGTTGGGCGAATTAAAAAAAAAAAAAAAAAACTATTAAAACTGTCACTCACTAGTGTCACTGTCATCTCATTTCTTGAATTCTTGATTTTGCTGTTAATCAAATTTCATAAAACTTGGGCAAATTGTTGTAAATATACTAAGAAGCTATCCGAATATAAAAACGTGGAACCCATTTCATTTACCAATTAAATCTCAAAACAAATTACTACACTCGCAAACTAAAGTTGGAATAATCTGTTTCTGAATTTCTGATACCTACCGTTATAATTCCTCAAAATATGCCGAGTGCCTATGACTGTAATTAAGTGTAAATAATGTTCAGTGGGTCGTTTTAGGGGCGGATTTTAAATAATATATACTTCAGTTAAATAATACAAGAATATGGTGTGTGACGGTCCTGATCCTCCTGAGAACAATCCTCACGAGCTGGTTCCGCCCCCTAGAAACGAATTGATAATGAACGGTAATCAGGGTGACGACAGTGACGAGGAACATGAATACTTCGGGTACGAGCCGTTGGCTCAAGGTCCAGAACAGGCACTTTCAGAACATGATAGCGATGATGATGCAGAGGTAGGTGCATTGAAATGAAACTGGTTAATATAGTAATGGTTGGGTCAGTGGGTCGTCTTAGGGGCAGATTCGATTGTTACGTTTAGTTAATGGCCTGAACTTAGTGAGATTTTAATTACACTGCCAGTACAGTATATTACTTGTCTGAATAACAGATGTGGCTTATTGACCAGATCAAGCTATTAAAGATCATGCCAGAAAAATTATTTGTTAGCAGAAATGTAAGTTGATCAATATAAACATTTAAAACCTGTTTTATTTTATGTAGAATCCTGAAACACCTGTAGGCGATGTGCCAAGTATAGAAACAATGGAAAATGTTCTTAGTAGAGAAGTTTGGAGTGCACCAAGACATACAGATGATATACAGATGGACAATGAGCGAGCGCAACAGGTGAGACTAATTCAGCAAAACTTTTTTGTAATTTCCCTGGTTCTGTGTGTAAGCAAGGTTACACAAAAACTGTAATATTTCTCACAAATGTATGTTTTTAAAAAGTGATAATAATAATATAATAAATTCCAAATTTTTTTTTTAGGTCATGAGGGCTATGGAAAACTTTGCTTTGCCCCAGGCTTCAATCCCAGAATGGGCTCAGAGCATCTCTGAAGAACAATGGAAACAGACTCTCAATGAACAAATAGAAAGATTGAAGAACAACAGATAAAGAATTAAGTATAATGTATTAGGATAAAAACTATATTGAAATATTATAATATCTAATATTCTTAGTTGTATGTATAATATAGTTTATTTCATAGCTTACACATTTTTCTTATTACAAACTTGCATTACAATATCAACAAATATTAGTTTATTTACTAAATAATAATGCATTTGATGCAGTAGGGTAGGGAATACTTTAAAACTATTTTGCTTTATTCCATTTTAGGATTACTATATTTTAAAACTATTTTTGCTTTATTCAATTTGTTGGATCAAATATAACGGCACTAAAAGTCACAAGTTTAGTCCTTTCATTTCTTATAAAGATATAAAATGGTGAGTCTGCATAGAATTGTTCAGCTGAACGTGCTAATATTGCGCTCGTAGCCGCCACTGCCTCGGTCCCATATTCTAAAACAAAATTTTTTTTATGTAATATATTCTAATGATTGAATTGGCTATTTGTTTTCGCTTGGATAGTGTAAATAAGCATAAATCACAATTATTCTCATCTCAGGCGTGGAGTCAAACCTGTTTGGTCACACCATGTAAATAGAGCTTGTGTGCTGCCAGAGTTTGTAAATGGATAAATAATATTGTTTTACTCTGTTAACTATAGTACACCCCCGCAAGAGTTAATTTGATATTTCGCTCGGGTGACGAAAGCGCGTGGTACTGACACGTCGATGGCGAGAGCGGTAACAGCGCGGGGGTCGAGAGGGGCCACTCGGATCTCAATATAACTCTTGCAGGTTGTACTAGTCAGTCGTAGCACGCCATAATATTATTGTATAGGCACGTCAGAGAGACGTCTGGTCTCTAACGCGTTATCACGATTGCTGGATGTCATCTACTGTCTCTCTCATTTGCATCATCATCGGCAGCCAGGTTCCACCCACTACTGAATTAATAGGCCTCCTCCCTTTTGTGCTATGATAGCATATAGTTGATTATACATAAAAATTATATCACATACCATTTATAGTTATCTTAACATCATGCAATATGGAGTCTACATGAATTCCTGGATTAGGGAGGCTGTCTAACAAGTCCCTATCTCCTCTTGTTTCAACTCCTCCATCCCTTAGTTTTGTAATTGTTTCCTCCTCAGTCTTATTCAAAACTGTATTGCTATTTATCATAAGAGCGAAGTTTGCTTCTCCTGGTATGAACATGGACTTAATCCCAATAGCTTTCAAAGTATTCTCCAAATTGGTGGTACTTTTAATTTCCATTTTAGGGAACCGTACAACACATTTTCTAGTGTTCATCTGGTTTATTATGTCGTCAATATGCTCATAGTCTATCTTTTCCATAAGCTCTAACAATGTTAATTTTTTAGGGAACCTTGGTTTCAAAGCATACATAGTTGTTTCACTGTCATTATATGGCAACGCTATTATGTGCAAATCTGTGAACAAAAACGGTCATTACTTTAGTAAAGCGCGACCACACGAGCACACGACCCACGAATGGTTAACGTAGGCAATCATTAGGCACATTAATATAATGAATAGAAGACAAAGACGTACCATATTTCTCAGAAAATAGATACCGATAATCCCCGAAACTCAACATTAGATCAGCCATGACTTCATCTGTTGGTCTTTTGAATGACATCCTGGAACATGTTACAAATTAATGAGTTACACAAAAACTGTCATTATAATTAATAGCTACAGTCCGTTCACAGTTATTTTACATCTGACAGCAGCATCCTAACAGCAACCTTATTTTAACTAGAATAAAGATCACAATGATTATGACAGACTTGTCAGTGGCAGCAACCAAACAGCAACCTTATTGGAATTAAAATAAAGATCAATGTGATTTGGACAGTGATGCAAAACTAAAGGTAGAATAACTGTGAGCGGACTGTAATTATTATTGTGGTGTTGGAAAATCGCCTTCGTAAGTTCAAGGTTAGCAAGCTCCTAATCCTAACTTATTGCTGTTGACTTGGCGTTATTCTAGCCATATTGAGGATTTCTGATTAAAAATCGAATAAAACCCTGCATTTAGATCAACTAAGCGTATGTAGGTATCCTCAGAAACAAAGTTCCAGAGGTCAACTGCTGTTGTGTTTCGTATAGAGTAGTGATTCTGTCGCATCTGATAAGACTGGAAAGGCCAACTGCGATGCTGTTTTATCATACGCAAGTTTATCACATAACAATAATAGAATTCTGAAAAAAATATGTTTACGTAGGTGACATAGATTGTTCGCAGAATTTGATCTCTACCAGATTCACCATTGGTAAGTGCAATAATACTCGTAAAACGGGTTCGATTCCTGGCTCAAACAGAAGTTTAAAAAAAATACTGTTTTATTTTCCTCATAAATCAATGTTCTTTTAACCAATTCGCTCTACTATAATCTACCCATGGTTTCGGATTTAGCGCTGATGTGCCGTCTCAAAAATCGCCCTTTTATAAACTGAAATACTTAACTGAGTTCGGACTTTCCGACTGATTATTATGATTTACCGTAGGTAATGCAATATTTCGTTATTAATTTTCTAATGTAAGTACCAAATCTTTGAAGTTTCATTAGTGGCCGCCAAGAAAACCATTGCTCTATATATATTGTCTTTTCATCGATATAGTGCCAATATTAAGGTAACTTCTCTTCTTAGTCTGTGATTAGTCTCTAAATAGAATGGCTGTGACATTTGGACGGACGCGGACGGTCGGACAGGACGAAACTTAGAGGAAATGCGGATGGTCGTTTCTCCATAGAAACGCTCTTGCCTGTTTTCTTTCTGATTAATGACCATAGAGCAATGATTTTTTACAGAATAATAAATATTAACTACTTGTACTTATGTCCCTAAGTTTTCTTTTTTTGATGATACATTATTTTTATAAGCACTAGAACCCTCAAAAGAGGCCGATTTAAACCACTGTCAACAGAGGCCTAACAAATTTGACGACAAATAATGAAATAAAAACTTTTTACAAAAAAAAACAACCGACTTCCAAAAAAAACTACAAATTGAAAAATAACTTTAATTTCGGAAGTCTGTGTCTTTGGTTCCGCATTTTCGTTTATTGACACCGACTTCCGAAATTAAAGTTATTTTTCAATTTGTAGTTTTTTTGGAAGTCGGTTGTTTTTTTTTGTAAAAAGTTTTTATTTTTCAATTTTTTGTGGGTCCGTTTGTAATTTATCTAAGTTACAATAGCCTAATGTCAACTGCTCATCACTTGTTACCAAATATTGCTTTTCCCGATGTTGGGACGTTAATTGTTGAGGAGTTCTCCTGGTAAGAACCAGAAGAACTCCTCAACAACCACTCACCATACGCATTGTGACGAGCATAAATTGCTTAGCAACCATATTAAAGTAATCGAATCGCAACCCGTGAAATATTTGTCATTGAGTAGTTCCAATGGCCATCTGTGGTGTTCTTCATCAGCTCCACTTTACCAAATGATGATTTCCGAGAGCAAATGCTCAAGTTATTTTAAAAAATACCCAAATCGTTACAGCTTTGCCTATAAAATTTGAGGGTTTCCCTCGATTTCCATGGGATCCTCTCATCAGATTCCAACGTGATCATAATGGGACCACCTCGAGAGTATACCCTTTCAAACAAAAAAAGAATTTTGAAAATCGGTCCACAGTTGGCGGAGTAATCGCGTAACAAACACACAAAAAAAAAAAAAAAACATACCGTCGAATTGAGAACCTCCTCCTTTTTGAAGTCGGTTAAAAAGAAAAACATAGGGACCTTAAATTCTTATTTAGTTTATAAAATATCTTTTAAATTGGTCTAATATTGGAGGAGAAATTAGCCGAGAGTCAAACCTCGAATTATGACTCTTTACTGTCAAGTACACAAGTTCTTGACTACATGAAATACTTACTGAAAAAAAAAAAACACAAACATTCGAACATAGTACCTCCTCCTTTTTGTGAAGTCGGTAAAAAGCAGAGTTTACCTTTCTATCGAATAATTGTGTCCATTTAAAAGATTGTCAACGTTAAAGGATTTACAGCTTGCAAAAAACAGCTGAAACTTATTAGACATGTAGGTACAGTTTTTATAGGTAGGTAAATAATGGAGCGATATTTTAGAAGTAGACCTTACTTTGCTGTGTATTCCGGTACAAAAGGCTGTTTCCACTGGCCACTAAAGTATAGTGCACTTAACAAAACCACTTTGGTAGACATAGGAAGTGGTTCTTTTAAGAAGTGCTCTATGTTTCCTTGCGTGTGATTATTCACCCATCTGAAAAAAGAATGATAAAACTTAGTAATTGGGATAAGTAAGTAGGTAAATATTTTGAAGTGAAAAGCGCGTAGGGCATTTTTTGAGATGGGGAAAACCATTGAACTCGCGTGTTTTGTTTATAAGACGATTAAAAAAACTGGCCAAGTGCGAGTCGGACTCGCACACGAAGAGTTCCGTACCACAAGGCAAAAACGCCGAAAAAAACATGTTTGTTGTATGGGAGCCCCCCTTAAATATTTATTTTATTTTAATTTTATTATTTATTATTAAAGTTAAAATACAATTGAGTATTTTGTGAATATTTCAAGTGCCTACCGGTTGCCATTTTGGATATCGAGCAGAAAAGGGCAAAAATATCGCGTTTGTTGTATGGGAGCCCCCCTTAAATATTTATTTTATTTTGTTTTTAGTATTTGTTGTTATAGCGGCAACAGAAATACATAATTTGTGAAAATTTCAACTGTCTAGCTATCGCGGTTCTTGAGATACAGCCTGGTGACAGACAGACAGACAGCGAAGTCTTAGTAATAGGGTCCCGTTTTTACCCTTTGGGTACGGAACCCTAAAAATACCCGCTTCGGATGTGTTCGGCTGTCCCCGGGATGTACTCGGTTTTAATGTATATCCGATAAGTCAGTGACTGATGGCAAAGTGTTCTGTTTGTGTTTTGTTTTCACTTCTGTCGGCATTGGATTGGATTGTATTCTCCTGGAGTGCCATTGTTTTTTTTTATAAATCTTCAAGTAAGTATGACTGCTGGATCTTTTCACACTCAGTCGTTAGCTGGTTTACTGCGTAGTGTGTTAAAAATCAGCTAAGTGCTAGTTGAGACGGTAAATAAACCTATTCTTAAACTTACTGATTAATGATGTTCTTAGTTTCTTCACTTTCGTTAAAGTTGGCACTGAGTACCTCCCCCCGGTAGACGTCGTATAGATAGTTGCGATACAACTCACGTAACGGCGCGTGCACATCCACAAACATTGCATCGGCGTACAAAGTTTTCGAAGAAACGTTAGTATTTAAAGCCTGCAGAAGTTCGCCGAACAGTTCGTGACTTTTTCGGTTTTGTAAAATATCTGTTGATGTTTAGGTAATATGAACAATAAAACATTTTATTTTTAACGAGTCATGTCAGACACTTGTAACAGAATTTGTAACATTTATAAATTAAATTAGATATGGGATTATAGCATCATCTGTGTGACTAGTTAGATGTAAGTCACACCTTCAGAATCTTCACACTTGGAAATAAAAACCAAACAAGTACCTACCTAACGTAAGCAAACTTTACGCAAGTAATGTTTACCTTGGGAAAAACCGAGGGTCTCGGCGATTTCATTATGCGTTGTCCCGACACTTCCGAGTAGAGCCATGGCAAGCAGGCCTAAAACAATTCATATAACATAAATAGAGTAACATCACGCTTGTAATCCCCGAAGTGTTGGCAGAGGTGTGGATATATAAGTAGTAGTTCCAGTACACCCATATTTCGCCAGTTATGTTTAAGTACCATGTAACAGTAGGCGAGCTTACCATAAACGGAGCACAACTCCTAATAGAGAAACCCAATAGCACTTTGCGCGACCTGGGAATCGAACCGGGATCTTGTGTTCGGAAGTAGCACTTGCAAGCACAAGACTAACGTGGCAGTACATTATGAAAGTTTTTTTACCCGCCTGCGCGACCGACAGTAGGTACCTACAATACGATGTTTTGCTACATGCGTGCAAATTGACATCCACCTATATTTTCATTTCTGTCCATTGTCTCAGATTACTGACCCAAGTTACTGTACGTTGTGATCTATTGTCTCTAAGATTGCCTCCATGAAGCATTATGTTTTGGTGGATAATGTGGGTATTATCTTTGACCGTATGTGTCGGTGAAAACAAAGAAGCTGTATTGGGGTTTGTAGTTAGAAAGTAGCTTTTGTCGTCGTGTGTACACCGTTACGCGCGACGACATAGGCTATTCCAGCATTTAAGCTGATTTTTCATTGTTCGAAAAACCTATTCAATGCGAGGTCAGCTAAAACTGAAAATGGATGCTTGATATCTCGTCATGTGTAGTTGTGAACGTTGTCGCAACTATTCGCAACGATCGCCACGGTCGCCACAGTCATCACGAGTCCCGAGAAAAGTGACCGCACGGCAGTAACACATTGACTAACGAAAATTCCATTTCTACTCTTCCAGGAAGACAATTAATGTAACTCTAAGTGTCTAACCACACTATGCCGAAGTTACGCGACCGAAGTTCGGCATGACTACGCCTGCAATGCTATTTGAATTACTGACGACACATTATGCCGAAATTACGTTGCGTTAAATAGCATTGCAGGCGTAATCAAGCTGAACTTCGGTCGCGTAACTTCGGCATAGTGTGTTTAGACACTTAGGCATTCACTCATTCAGCCTCAAATTTGGTGTGGTTAACTGTAGCTGCACCTTCACCGTCAGCTCCTAATGTAAGACTTACACGCTACGTTCTACCGGAGAGGTTACTTGTGCAGGTTTGCCTGCGCAGGTCAACCACACGTCGGTAGCGCGTTTGAGGACGTTCCGGTGTACCGAAGCGGTCTTCAGTTCTTTTACAGGTACACCGTACGGTGTCACTCGAAAGAATTGGTTTTCAATTTTGCGCCGGTCGCCTGCGCAGGTTCAAAAAACTGCACTGGTCTATTCACACACACGCTCCGGTTCACCTGCGCAGGCATACCTGCACAGGAAGACCTCCCTGGTGGACCGTAGTGTGTATGGCCGGCTTAACATGGATATCTATCTATCTTATCTACCTATATTTATACCTATGTCCATGCCTCGTACAAAGGATCCTGTAAACCAGATTCCGTTGCGCGTTGTACGAGGCATGGACTAGGAAGGTTTAAGAATTGTTATTATATGTAATTATATATCTTACCAGCTACACCTGTTGGTGAGACTATAATGTTATCATTTTTCTTTTCGTTCATCATTTTGACCAGTAGTTTGTAACCAAAATTATTTATAGTATTTGCTATTACGTTTTCCTTTTCGATAGTTGGCATTGTCGTGCTGAAAAAGAGGTTTACAATTTAGTAAATCTGTTTTACTTAGATAGTTCTAGGGAGCTCTGTGATAATTCTCGCTCACTTGGAAGCGGGCTACGACCACGTCAAGAAGTCAAGACGGTCCAAGAAAAGCACCAATAGATTGATATACTTACTTACCTTTAAGGTAATTAATTTATTAGCATACAATTTACGAACCTTAATACTCGATCGACATCTACTGTCTCAACATCTACTGTCTCTTGTCCAGAACATTGAATACAAAGTGTTGTCAGGGCTAAAAAGATCCACGCTCGGCCCACCATTTTCTGAAAATAAAATAATTGCACAGGTATTCGATAAGCAATATTTAGTTTCCGCAAGAACCCCCCCTGTATTGGCTTTGAAAACTATTCACCCCATTCGAACACGTACCTACAAAAGTCCTCCATTCTATTTCATAAAAAAATATTTATAACCTATCCTATAGCTTTACCATAAGGCCTTTAAAATAATTGTTATGATAGGTACGCCTTTGTATCTATGTACCTACTTCGGCGATTATATTAGTTACTGTAGTAGTTACGGCTATAGCCGTAACTACTACAGTGTAAGGTAAGTATACCAAACGGTATACCGTTTGGTATACTTACCTGCTCTTTTAAATACGCTACTGTACAGGGTTAAGTGTAATAATAGTAAAGCCCTTCAACAGCTATTGTGTACAGTCTGTAACAGGGCCTGCATAAACAGCTTGTGTGCTAGTTGGGTGGGAATCCGACCCGCGTGCAAGATTCGGCCTAGCCTCTCATAGAGAGGAGGCTGGCTGAAAATTGTAGCATTGAAAACATCTTATGCTGATTATAATAGCACGTAGGGACTTTTTTTTTGCAGATGGGAAATCATCAAATGACCCCTCCCGCTCTGGGTGGAGCGGAAGGGAATGTCAGACTCTTACTGACTAAAACCCACCCGTGTTCCTTCCTTAGCCCTTTATGTTCCGGGCCAGCGGTAACCCGTTCGGACAATCCCGCTGACCCGGCAGGCTTTGGCCCTAGCTGACATCTCTTTGAGGCGCGTATGGAACACGTACGCGCCGTCCGGCACGGGCCTGGTCCTGATCGGACGGTGAGCTACCCATTACTCTCCGTCCGCAGAGTCCGGGAGTCGTCTCGCGGCTCCCGACCAATATTGTAGTTTTTGCTCCCGACCGACGCCCGGAGCGTCTCCCGCGGCGGTTGGGACGGGAGGCTCTCTCCCTCATCCATCCCGCCACCTCCTTCGCTAACATGACGAAGGAGGCGACTGCCTCCCACTCACTCTCGCTCCGGACCATGGCTTGCACCGGGACCGGACGCGAGAGGTCGCCGCTGCTGCCAATCGCCCCTACGAGGACACGGCCAAACCGTGAGCAGACCCAAACCGTGTGCTCCACCGGGTCCTCTGGGCGATCCTGGCAATGGTGGCACCCGGGCGTTTCCTCCCGAAACATCCGTGTCCGGTGAGAACCTGCGTCAGGCGGTAGGTGAGGGCGCCGTGACGTCTCTCTAGCCACTCCTCAAAGTAGGTATAGGGAAGGGACCTAAGTAAGTATCTAGCAAAGTATATTTACTAGGTATATTTTAAGACATACTTAAGTACTAAATACAGATGAAGAGTATACATCTGTATTTATTATTATCTCAAAACGGCCTGCCTTCCGCTTTATAGGCGAGGGGAATACCACCAATCTGTTACCAATCTATTTGGCTCAGGCGCAAAACGTCTCTTTCGCAAAATGTCCCCTGGTCGTAAAACGTCTCTTTCGCAGAATGTCTCTTTCGCAAAATATCTCTTTCGCAGAATGTCTCTTTCGCAGAATGTCTCTTTCGCAAAATGTCGCGCCAGGGACTTAAGAATAAAATTTTGATTTTCAAAACGAAAAATAATTTATTAAAATTATAGTGCAATTATGATGTTAAAATTTTGGTACTTAAATTGACTTAAGTATGTATCTATAATATAAAAAAAAATCGCTGAATGTGTTGCTAAGCGCAAATCTCGAGAACAGCTGAACCGGTTTCGCTAATTCTTTTTTTAGAATGTTCCTTGAAGTACGAGGATGGTTCTTACTCAGAGAAAAAATTAATATATCTATGGGAGTAGGGTAGAGGTAGGGTAGGAGCAGGGTAGGAGTAGGGTAGCAGTAGTGTTGGAGTAGGGTAGGGGTAGGGTAGGAGTAGTGTAGGAGTAGGTTAGGAGTAGGGTAGGAGTACGTTAGAAGTAGGGTAGGAGTTGGGTAGAAGTAGGGTAGGAGTAATGTAGGAGTAGAGTAGGAGTAGGGTAGGAGTAGGGTAGGCGTAGGAGTAGGGTAGGGTAAGGGGTAGGACACCACGCAAAAGAAAAACCACGCATAAAAGAAGTAGCGCGCGGGCAGCTAAAAATAATTCATATGGCAAAACAACGTTTGCCGGGTCAGCTAGTTCCAAATAAAAACAATATCAATAGGTATCAAACATTTTACACACATTCAAAATTTAGTTCAAAAGAATCAATACTGTTAGTAACATATCCACAGATAAGATAATAGGAGCTATTATTAATAGTAACTAAACATTAACTAAGTATTGCAAATGAAAATATTTTTTATACCATTTTTAAAATGATTAAAATATATATATATGACATATCAAATGAAATATGACATGCCAAAAAGTATCACAGACCTACACAAAATGAACCAATTCAAATTATGTTTGCACGAATTCTTAGTTACAAAATGTTACTATTAAATTAATGATTATTTAAATGAAAGATGAGTCGGTTATGAAATGGCACCACAAATATAATGATTACTTATTGAAATTTTGATCTGACTTGTGTATAATAATTTGACATTTTACTTAATTTACCATTTCTATTTTTTAATGTAACTCAATTTAATTTTTTTTTTAGATTTAATGTTTCTATTAGTACCTAATATATTAATTTGCACACCTCAGTAGGTTATAATACAATGTACCTTTTATACCTGTAACACCTTTTTCACATGTATTATGCAAATAAATTATTAGATTTTATTTGAAATTATTTCTTAATTGTGGCACTGAAATTAACTTTTGTTATCATTTTCATAATCAATAAAAAAATTAAATCTTCGCACTAAAATAAACACTAAAATTTAAACTCAAATTCACTACTGTTTTTCAATAAAAAGTAACAGACAAAACACAGCTCGGCAATAATGAATGACACATACATTTATAAGTTTTTTTCTAACTACCCTCACATATTATTATAAATGTTGCCATCACTGAACTTTAAATTGTACCAAAATATTATTTTTAACTGTATCAAAATATATATTTTTTTATTTGGAATACATTCTTAAGTAAATTTAAGTACCAAAATTTTAACATCATAATTGCACTATAATTTTAATAAATGATTTTTTGTTTTGAAAATCAAAATTTTATTCTTAAGTCCCTGGCGCGACATTTTGCGAAAGAGACATTCTGCGAAAGAGACATTCTGCGAAAGAGACATTTTGCGAAAGAGACATTCTGCGTAAGAGACGTTTTACGACCAGGGGACATTTTGCGAAAGAGACGTTTTGCGCCTGAGCCATCTATTTATAGCATAGTTAGGTACAAATCGCTAGAAATATTTTTTCCGATGACATTAGAAAAAACATTATTTCATTGGAGTGAAGAGTTTCAAGCGAAATAATCGCTTCCTCTTGGCTAGTTGTCTAAACGCTCAGTAACTGTACCTATTCAGACAAATAAAAAACCGGTCAAGTGCGTATCGGGCCACGCACAGTGTAGAGTTCCGTAGTAGCCCGTTATCACAATGTAATACGATTCTGTTGTTCTTTATTCTCAATAGGTAAAAAAAAAAACATAATTTGGTTTTCAATGCAAGTCTTTACCCATTATAAACAAGCAACTACTTCATCTTAGTCACTTTAAAGGATTAATGCTAAGGATTTTGTATTTGGTACAAAATTATCCAACACCCAAGTTCAACGACTATTACTGCTAAACTAATAAAGTTATCTTAACCGCTATACTTTTCCTTTAAAGTTCATGAAATGCACTATCATCGAGAATTTTTCCAGATTTTTCAAGCTAGTAGTTTAGCTTTTAGAGAGGGGGGGGGGGACGCCCTACTGGAACAAAAATTTGCACTTTAAACTTTAATATTTCGTAAATGGAGCATTCAATCGAAAAATAATTTTAGCAACCCCTAAGCCATTTTAGAAGACCTATTCAACGATACCCCACACGATGGGGTAGATGATGAAAAAAATATTCATCCCCACTTCACATGTAGGGGAGCAACCCTAAAAAAAAATATTTTCCAAAATTTTATTTTACCACTTTGTCGGCGTAACTGATATACGTACTCCTACAAAATTTCAGCTTTCTAGTGCTAACGGTCACAGAGATTAAGCGAGGACGGACAGACAGACAGACGGACGGACAGACAGACATGGCGAAACTATAAGGGTTCCTAGTTGACTACGGAACCCTAAAAAGCAGGACATGTACGAAAGGATGGGAACCCTAGTCGCGATACATCCGTCTCTGTTGCACTATTACTATCTTCAAATGGATTCAGTAGAACTAATTCAGTATAATAAATGTGATCAGAAACATTCAAAGTTCAGCTAAAAGCCCCTTGAAAAGAATGAAGTAGACCATTCTGACATCGTGGTACCACATTGACAGTTTTATGTACGTAGGTACGGAAAGACTTGGGGGAGGCCATTGCCCAGCAGTATGGGCCATAGATATTTAAAACATATCTATATTTCTATGTTAGGCCCGGGATCTTTGGAAAGTTGCGGGCCAAACCTTAAAACACTAATGAAGTCACGGGCCATAGGTACAGACCCCATCAGCACATCAAGCTACCCGAAACTGTCAAATTTTCCCAATCAACTTTGAACCTACTTTGACGATAAAATTGAAAATCTATTAAAGTTTGACAGATTTTAGTAGCTTGATGTGCTGGCGTCTGTACATAGTTCTCTTATGTTAAGAGGTAGATAATAGACGAGTGAGTTGTAATAAAATTGTGTCTTACAACATTTATTAAGTATTTAGAAAAGGTGCTCAAAACAAACAGTGGACAACATCTATGATGAAAGTATCAGTTTTGTCGCGTTAGGTTTGAATCTACCCGGAAGAATGCTAGTCTTTCGTTCTTGTTGGCGTGAACTGAGAGCTAATATCCTCTAAAGAGGATACACATCATCATCGGTAAAACGGAACCCTTGTGGTGTCACAGCTGGATATCTCAAGAACTACTAATGCTATCAACTTGAATAGTTCCAGATGACGTTTGCCCAACTATTTTGCAAATAACAAAGAAATAAAAATAATTATGTAGGTATATTTTTTGCAACAGGGACTGAAAGGGGGTCTGAAAAATTCGAACTGAGGCTACTAAGATATGTGGGGTACCATATGAAAGAGCGCAGTTTGCACATTTTCAAACATTTTTTTAGGTTGCATAGTTTTCGACTTTTGATGAAAAATGTATTATTCTGTGATAGAAGTTTATATAAAGATTACAGGAAAATTAAAACGAAGTCTCTAAATGGCACACTTTCCAGAAATCATCAACAAAAGTTACATTATTTCCACTATCGGTCAAGAGTTGGCGCTGACATAAAACTGCAATATTCTACACCACATTGCACTGTTAAAATTCTCTGACGAATATGGCCTATATTCGTCAGAGAATTTTAACACTGCCGCCGATGAAAAATTAAAAATACATAGTGGTACGGAACCATCGGTGCGCGAGTCCGACTCGCTCTTGACCGGTTTTTCACTTGCGATTTGAAAATATTTCGCGGGCCGGATCAAAAGCCAGATCCGGGGCCTCGGGCCGGGCGTTGCCCGTATACATATATGGTAGGTATAGGCTAAACAAAAAAAAACCTACTAATTGAGCCTTGGCTAAAATACTACAACTATAGACATGTATTTAGATATTATTAAAATTATATTATTATGATTTTGGTACCTACCTACATAATGTACCTACTCTTATCTATTCCAAGGCATGCTTTATTGTAGATTCGTAATTTTCGTCAATGTCAAGTTATCGATTGAGTCAACAAAGTGTTTAAAGTGATAAATCAGCCAAACGGAATGAAAAATGTTAAATACCTACTCTAATCTATTTATTGTGAGTAAAAGTGATCCGTTATAATAATGATAAACGAAATTTGTGTGTTGAACTAGCGGGAAATTGATGTAGGTACCTAACAGGTAAATTGATGGCTTAAATGCAATAACTTTGCATTGTGTATCACTGTGTATTGTAAAAAGCGTTTTACAACCATAAGCATAAAGCCTCATTAACAAAATAAATATCCTAAAGTATTTTTTTTTATAATTAAAATAATTATACGAAAGAAATTAGGTATTAAGTACTCACTTGGCCGTTAAGAGAAATAAATAAACTTTTATAATATGCACAAACAAAATACACGTCTACTCGGCAGATCAACTCTCAGAGCAACTAACCTTGTAAGTTGTACCTACGAGTGCGGGACCAAAATGAATCATTTTCATGGAGGCCAAACAAAAGGCCAGTTATATCTTTAACTTTTAACCCTAGGTTAGCTAGGCTCCAAGCTTCCTCACTTAGCAGTGGCGTAACTATACCGTTTGGGGCCCGTGGCAAATTCAAGGGGTGGGGCCCTCCCGGCCCTCCCTCAATGCTCAACTAACGTTATAGTTTTTTTTTTACTAGCACTTCTCCCGCGACTTTTTCCGCGTAGATTTCATATTTTATCCTACTAAAAACTGCTGTATTAAGAATATAAGACTGCTTCGTTGGTCTAGTGGTCGCAAGCGCTACTGCTGAGCATTAGGTCCTGTCCAAAAAATTTGACAAAAAAATGGGAAACATTAACGTTGTGATGATACTGCCAGCTTCTCACGAATGTGCTCGTGAACTTTTAGTTTAAAGGATGAGGTGAGTGAGAAGGCGAGTATTTGGTTAACGGAGATTTTTATTGTAAATGCACTGAAAGTAGCTAGATAGGGCTCGATAACCAAGAGAACTGGGAGAGTCAAGAAATGAAAACATGGTGGTCAACGCCCTTTGCTCTCTGCTCTGGCGTATGGTAACCACATTAGAAGCGACCGATGCGCAGAGATCAGAGGGGCAATTCACTTAATTTTAAGAACGTTCACAGTCTGATCTCAGTCTCAATCTGTCAAAAATACCTTTGATTTCCCTACATATTTTTCATTTGTATGTCGCCGAGATGAGACTGCGACTAGATTTTGAAAAATTTAAATTACGAGAATTGGCCTTCAGATGATCATACTTACGCAGATTGTAAACAAATCGTATGCAGTCATTGAGAAGACGGTCAAGTTTGTCGAGGACATTTGCATTCAGGTCATAAGTAGTTGTACTCATCACCGTAATCGATGTTAGGAAAAATTAAGGACCGCACAACCATTGTTTTCGTTTTCATTGGTAATAAATTTTTTAGTCGGTACAGAGCCCGCAGCGTTCCAGTAACTTTCTTGCTGACCACACCAGTTCATAGAACTATCAATGTGCAAGCCTAGGACAAATGGAATGATCGTACTATTAAAGAGAACTGGTGGCAAGGTTGTATCATCCATCCACCTTACTCATATTCCGAGAATTACCGATGATGATCGCCTGATACTTATTAGGGTTTACTGCTACCTCAAATAGATTTAAGGTAGCAGTAAACCCTAACACCAATTTTTGTGACTCTCAAGTCCCTATTAATTTGTCGATAGCTTCAGGTATTTCTTCAACTCTCCCTTGACAGTATAATTGCAAATCACCTGCACACAGATGTTATGCACACTGAAGTAGGGAAGTTATAAGATTAATAAAAATTTAAAACAGAAGAGGAGGAAGAATGCCCCCTTGAGGAACGCTAGTTTCCAAATCAAACCAGCATGATGAAGAATCCTCTACATGAACTGACTGCTGTCGTATCTGTAGGTATGAGGAGATGCATTCCATTGCCTCGGCAGAGATCATAACATAAACCACAATGGCTAACAGGATGTCGTGACTGACGGTATTATAGGCATTCAAGAAATCGGCCAATACTAATGCAATAACTTTGGTGTCTTCCAGTCCTGCCCTTATATTGCAGTACTGTGTATAGGCCTGAACCCAGATTGAAGAGTAGCCTTCTTCCCTATGAGTGATTACGATGAACAAAATTGGAGAATTGTTTGTGGACGCAGGCCTGGAGCACTTAGGATGGGAAGGGAAGGATATAAATGGGGTGGAAGTCAGGAAGTAGGTAGGAAGAGAGGGATTAGAAACCTTAGGCAGTGAGCGAACATAGGCTTTGAGCCACAGGGAATGGAATTTTCCGGTGTACCTACATGGATTTTTTTACAATGTGAGTAATCGTGGATAGATCACCCAGAATAGTTATGATCATACCACGGCACGGTCACGGATAGTGTCACATCTCACCGCTTTTGATTTCATAGATAGAATGATCTTTTTGATCTCTCCCGTTTCAACTGGTATGAAACTGAAAGGATTAATAGGAGGACGCGTTAAACCAGGAATTAGGGACAGTTTGTTGCTTGCTTACGATCCGTGGTAGCAACAGTGGAGAAATTACGATTGAAATTGTCCAAGTCAATTAAAATAAGAAGGTCTAAATGTAGCGGTTTGCCGATACCAAGAGTTCCAAGAAAACAAATATCGGCAGAAGAAGAAGAATTGATAGTATCTAGAATGTGCCGGCGTTTAGCATTGCATATCGCCTGATTACATCTATTCCTTGCGGCTTTAAATAGTATCCAGTTCTCATCAGTAGATACGATCCCTTTTAAATTTACGAAAAGAGCGGTTCCTACGTCGCATTGCCATCTGTGTTCCTCTTGTCATCAACACAGATCATGTAACACTTTGTCATCAATGATGCAAGTGGGCGTTTTAACTTCACTCTTTTGACGGGAGCATAGATGACAAAAAGGGTGATAACACAACATCATAGAAGATCGCACTTTGCCGTCAGCGGTAATAGCTACTTTAAATAAATTTTTGGCTACGTTAATTTTGGGTAGGTACAAAATGTTCGAAACCTGAATGATGTCATTTGTTGCACATTTAAAAAAAAAGTTTGAATTTATAATCTTATGTTGGGCTCCTCCTGTGCTCATGGCCCTCTCGGGCAGTCGGGCCCGGGGCCCCCTCTGGCTGGGGGCCCGTGGCATTTTGCCCCAATGCCACCCTATACTTTCGCCACTGTCACTACTTCCTACATACCTATCTTTTTAGGGTTTTGTACCCATCGATTTATTATAATATATCTCTGTCTGTGCCTAAAAAACCGGGCAAGTGCGTGTCGGGCCACACACTGTGGGGGATTGCGTAGTTGGGATGAATATTTAAATAGGTAAGTATCTACATAAGCACATTAATGATTTTTCACACCACCTGCTCGAAAATGTCAAATTATATGTCAAGCAACCTTAACCTAAAGTGAGTCATTAGTGGCCGGGGGCACAGCCGGTCAATAATGTTGTACTGGATTTCATTATGACCCGCTGGTCAATAATGTGATTTGAATTTGGAATCTCACATGCTCAGCTAAATTGGCAGTATAGTACTAACAAACACCCTTTGGTGCCAGAAAGAGGAAAGCTATTCTCGAAACCCTTACTACGCGTGGATGATATTCTCGATTTCCTACGAAATCATAACGACTGCTTCTTCATATCGTTGCCATGTTTTCGAAGACATAATATTGTAAGAATAGATAACTACGAACCATTTTTTAAAAGCAATGGAATAACATTAAAACTGGCATTAATAATAACAAATACCGTACCGCGCCGTAATACCGTAATAGTAATTGGCTGTAACATTAGTTAATTTATTTTAAGTAAACTGCGCTAAGATTGCTGTGGATTTTGTGAGTAAATAAATAAATAATAAAACCTATCTATACTATAGTCGATTTATCACATTTTATCAAAAATACTCTATTTTTACGAGCGTCTCCAATGACGTTCTAAATTCAAAATGCATACAGTCAATCATCCAAAACCATTCTACCAGCCCTGTATAAAGCTTAGTTTACACAAACGCCACTTCCATGAGAGTGATATCAATAGACACACACGGCAAAACCGTAGAAGATACTTTTTTTTTTTTAAATCGAATTGATCGTGTCTACTTATTGGTAGATGCAATAAAGGCTCGAATTTTCGTACTATGACTATTATTTTCTCACAGTAGGTGCAAAAAGTAGAGTATCCTCCTCTGGGCTAAAGGTGTCTTTGCCTTGGGCTAGCTTGAATCCCTCGCTGTATTCAGGATTCTTGTATTAACTCCCTCGCTTCGCTCGTGAGTTAAACTCTTTTACTCCCTCGCTGCGCTCGGGAGTGAAATCCCGCATCCTTCATTGCGCTCGAGATTCAATATGACGCCCGTGACATAAGACACAACTTTAGCCCCTCGGTGCATAATCTACTATTATCGACCGCAAAAATAAGTTTGTATTTCATAGAAATTAAGTTTGTATTGTTTTGTTTTCATTCGAAAAACTATAAAAAACAAAGTTATTTCTGCTGTTGTTACCGAAAATATCTCAAAAACCGGGCAAGAGCGAGTCGGACTCGCGCACCGAGGTTTCCGTACCATCATATTATTATTGTTACGAGCTTGGGGTTCGCGGTGCAACCACACTAGTCAACCTTCGTCGAACCCTTTATTGTTCATTTTACGGTCATAACGGGTTTTCATCTTTTCAGACATTTGCTGGCCCGATTGTATGACGTGCTCATAAATGTTATTCATTTTGTTCCGCAAGTCACTCGCATAATCGGTTGTACTGCGTGGGGCATCAGGTGGTATTCCGGTGATCAGGTCTGCAGGCAGCCGTAATTCTCTTCCAAAGTTTGCGAAAGCTGGTGTCACCGATGTACTCTCGTGAACAGCGCTTCGATATGACAACAAAAGCGGTTGAATGTGCTTGTCCCAATCTCGTTGCCGATTTTCCACAACTTTGGCTAGGTACCACTCCAATGTCTGATTAAATCGTTCCACCATTCCATCCGATTGTGGGTGGTAAGAAGTTGTTCTCGTTTTATGAGTACCCATTACTCGGCATGTTTCCTGAAATATTTGGGACTCAAAATTCCTTCCCTGATCGCTGTGAATCTCCAAGGGTACTCCAAAACGGCAGAAGACTTCATGGACTAATATATCTGTCTAATCAACTGTCGAAGCTTCTTGATTTGGAATAGCAAAGAGTTCCGGCCACTTAGTGAAGTAATCCATCGCAACCATGAAATACATGTTACCACTTTCATTTTCCGGAAACGGCCCCGCAACATCAAGGGCTATCCTCTCCCATCGTGCAGCGACATTCTAGAATTTCAATGCACCTCTACTACGAGTCTGAGGTCCCTTTACAGCTGCACAACTTGTACATTTGCGACACTAGTCCTCGACATCGTCCTGGCAGTGGACCCAGTTAAACCGTTCTCGTATCGTCAGTAGAGTCCGTTTTACTCCCAGATGACCTCCTGAACAACCATTATGGTACAGCTGTAGAACATCCGGTACTTGAGCTTTAGGGACAACCATTTGCAAATGACAGCTGTCTCCCCGAGCATTTTCCCATTTACGGCACAGGACCCCATCCTGAATCACCAAGGTGTCCCAGTGGGCCCAATAGCTTTTTGTGATCGAACTCATTGCTGAGACGTCACTCCACCTGAGCTCTGGCCCTCATCCACTCCAGAATCGGCTTGATGTCCGAATCTTCCTGCTCTGCACGTTGTAGGCTTTCCTTCCACTCATTGCTGAGGTCTGTCTTGAGCATCCTCACAGGTACGACTTTTTTACTTTCTTGCCTAGTACAATGCTTGGGGTCTTCAGGACAAGGTCTTCTCGACAATGCATCTGTGTTGCCATGAGATTTCTCGCTGCGATGTTTGACCACAAAGTCGTATTGCTGCTGCTGCTGGGCAGTGCTGTTAGCCGCACTACCCTTTGGAGACTAGCCATCTTCCCTTTCTGCAGTTCGCTTAGGGGGGCAACTGGATCGAAGATGGCCCCTTTCCCCACAGCCGTAGCACCTAGGGCAGTATCTTCTATTGCGGTCGCGAACTGTAGCCGCGAACTGTAGACGCGATGGGAAAGATGATCCTGCCGCACAGCTTCCACCTCCAGTGCATGGGCCAAGGCGTCCTTAAGCGTCCCGTGGTGCCCGACTTGCCCGAGCCTCACAGCAGCTCTCACTTCAAGGTCGCGGATGCCGTCGATGAATGCCTGCACCAGGTTTCCATCAATAAGCGCAGGTACGGACTGGTAAGCTTTACGAACCAGCTTCTCTACTTCCAGGGCCCACTGCTACAGGTTTTCGTTACTGCGTTGCACGCGATCCTTAAGCTGCGCACGAAACACGTGTTCCAGGTGAGCGTCGCCATACCGAGCCTCCATTGCCTCGAGGAGCTGCTCGTAAGTCACTTCCTTACCGAGAGCATCTAGAACAGTTAAGGCCTGGTTGCGCAGGCCTAGGGTGAGAGCATTCATAGCCTGGCTTTTATTCCACCCGTTCGCCTTCATGACAGCCTCAAACTAGATTTTGTAGGCCGACCAGGAGGAAGTTCCGTCGAACGGTGGCACTTTGAATCCACGTAGCGAAGGTGTTGTAGCTACGGGAGCTGCGATTCCATCCCCAAGTTTAAGGTTACCCAACTCCTGCTTCACATCAGCAATGACGTTATTAAACTTGCTGATCTGAGTTTCAGCTTCTGATAGGCGGTTGTCATGCTGGGCAACCTTCTCCTTCACCTCCTTCATGTCTTTCCCGAAGGTTGCGTGAAGGTCCTCCTTATCTTGTTTGAGCTGTTCTTCCAATCGATGGGCCTGTTCCTCTTGACGGCGGGACTGTTCCTCCTTATCGCGCTGGAGCTGTTCTTCCAACCGACGAGCTTACTCCTCCTGTCGGCGAGGTTGTTCCTCCTGTCGGCGGCTTGTTCCTCCTGTCGACGATCCTGTTCCTCCTGTCGACGGGCCTGTTCCTCCTTGTCCCGCTGGAGCTGTTCCTCCAACCGACGAGCCTGTTCCTCCTGTCGGCGAGCCTGTTCCTCCTGTCGGCGGGCCTGCTCCTGCAGCATCATCATCAGAGCAGCCAAATCTGGTGCTGATGATGCTGGAGCAGCTGTGGACGGGCCGGCCTCCGTGGTCGGTAGCTGGCGTTCCGATCTCTGTGGCGTTGCTCCACCGAATCGCCTCTGGTCCTTCTCTTGCTGGCGTTGACACCGGGTACGGATACCCTCCGTGTCGCCTTTGGGTAAAGCAGGCATGATTTTTAATCCTCTCTTCTGACACCAATTGTTACGAGCTTGGGGTTCGTGACAATAAAAGCTGCCGATTTAATACCAAAAAAATTACACTTTAATCAACAACACTAATAACAACTCAAACACACTAATTACAAAACACAATTGATCGCTTTAAGTCGCACTTGAAGATCGCTTTGGATGTTTTCGCTCGTATCGCTGTATCCAAACTGTGTCGGTCGTGCCGCGTCTCGGCCTTATATAGCGCCGAAGGTAGTTCTAGAACCTTCCATTGTAGAAACATCTAGAATGTTCGAGTACATGTCGGTGATCGGTCACGCACGACTGACCAGATGTCGATAGTTCGAGAAAGTTCTATAAAGTTCTTGCATCGTAATTTCTAGAAGGATCTTGACTACTAGTTCCGCTACTCGATACTAGATGGCGCTAGGGGTAACCAATGTCACCATGTACCAGGCATTAATTGTGGCTCGCAACATTATTATGTTTTTAAATTTTCATCGGCGAGGCCTATACCAAACCTGGGAACTAATATAACTTTTGTTGATGATTTCTGAAAAAGCGTGCTATTTAGAGACTTCGTTTTTTTCCTGTAATCTTTACATAAACTTCTATCACATAGAATAATTTCAAATTATTCTCTTTGCAAACTTCGGAGATAAGGGGGGGAGACGGTTTTAGTTTTTACATTATTCATTAAAAGTCGAAAACTATGCGGCCTAAAAAATATATGATAATATGACGCTGACCTAAAACTGCAACATTCTACACCGCAGCGTGCAGTGTTAAAATTCTCTGACGAATATAGGCCTCGCATGTAAATTTAAAAACATAATTATGATGGTACGGGACCCTCGGTGCGCGATTCCGACTCGCTCTTGCCCGGTTTTTATTTCCTTACTTACTTTCTACATGGCGAAAGGGTTGGGCAGAGGTCTACATAAAGTATGCCTACACCCATAATTACGACTTTCACTATGAAAAACTTTTACTATGGAACCACACCTGAAATCACGAAAAAAAAATCAGCTGTTCCCTACATTTTAACGAGTTATACGAACATAAATGTAGGGAACAGCTGATTTTTTCTTTCGCGATTTCAGGTTTGGTCCCATAGTAAAAGTTGTTCATGATGATGAGTACAATGACCTCTTAAGAGGTTGTTAATGTTTTACCAATAATCCTGTACCTATATCATGTCATTACTATTACAAATATCATACCATTATCATTACATCATTTAACATGTCATTGCTATTACAAATATCATTATCAAAATATCAGAAATCAAAATGTCAAAGATCAAAATGTCAAAAATCAAAAATGTCATAGGTACCTACATCAAAATTTCAAAAATCAAGATGTCACTATTTAACAAATATTTTTCTGTTACACTGTAGTACGTTTTATCTACCAAAAATTCCGTAATCTACTCTTAAATTGTGCTTTATTTAAAGCTTTCCAACTACTCGGTAATTTATTGTAAATAATTGGGGCCATGCAAGAAACGCTCTTACGCATTAAAGTGGTTCGACATGATAATTGACATAATTTGCTGTTGTCACGCCTATTCCTTGGGATACAACAGCCAGGCGCTCAAAACGAGATGGATTTCGCTTGACAAACATAGCTACTTCGAAAATGTAGATACAGGGAAGTGTCAAGATTTTATGCAACTAAAAATAAGGCGCGCAACTGTCTGTCGATTTAAGTTTTAACAATGATCGGAGACATCTTTTCTGGGCTCTTTAAAAGGGGTACACTACATAAATACGAAAAACTTTATTCCGACAGTCACAAATACGAATTTCAAAATACCGATTTTCATAATTCCGAATGGTTCAAAATTCCTAATATAACAACTCCGATTTATCATTCATCCTATTTTTATAATTCCCAAATTTCAATATTCCTAACGTTTATAAGTAGGTACTATTCTCAAAATACCGAGTTCCAATAGATCGAATAACAAAAAGTCCGAATTAATGAAAATTCGAAACATCAAAAATACGAATTCCGATTAATTATAATTCCGAATTAATTATAATTCCGAAATAAAAACGCCTTGTAAAACTGAATAGCAAGACAAATATACGAGTAGAATACGGAATATCGAAGCACAAAATATCGATACATGCTAATACGATGCTACAATATTGCGATGCACGTAACTGCGAAAGACCCGTCTCTGCGACGCCACTACACTTCCATGCACGTTACCGCGATAGATCTTCACTGCGACACTACTAGACTTCGATGCACGGTAAAGGTATTTATATTGTCATTCGCTCGCTCTTGCATCCTAGTATCGACGGAGCCCCGCTTCGCGGGGCCCCTATTTCTGTGTAAAGGGTTTAAAGTAACATGCATGCAGCAAGCATGCAGCATGGAAGCAAACACGCAGCATGCTGCATGCCAGCAAGCATGCAGCATGGAAGCAAACACGCAGCATGCAGCATGCAAGCAAGCATGCAGCATGCAGCATGGAAGCAAACACGCAGCATGCAGCATGGAAGCAAACACGCAGCATGCAGCATGCAAGCAAGCATGCAACAAGCATGCAGCATGCAAGCGAGCATGCAAAATGCAGCAGGCATGGTTTCTGTCACGGCTCCGGCGCTGCGGTTTCTGGCGGCCCCACGCGTGCTAATCGTCGCAGACGGCTTTCGCTCACCACCACGGCTTCTGCTTGCTGGCCTCCTGCTCCTCAGCCCGCGGGCCGCCTCGCCCCTACGCGCCTATTGATTTTAAATTACACTCTAGGGGTAGGGCAGACAAGACTGCGTGGAGTCGGATTTACAGCGATTCGTTTCTGTCACTAAAACCTAATTTTTAGCAAACGTTTTAGAGATAACAATTTTATTATAAATGAACATTCGGAATGATACACATTATATAATACAATACTTAGGACATATGACTTTATTTCATGCAAAATTAGGAGATCAATTATTATAGTACTCGATATTATGACAGAATAGATTTAGAAGTAAAGTTAATTATGTAAAACAAAATTTCGAATTTTTGAACATTATGGTTACTGAACTTTATAGCAAACGTGTTATGGATAATGACTTTCGGACAAATAATTTTAGGAGAAGAAAGGGAGTACCTATTTTAACAGGTTATTCGGAAAATTGAAAATCGGAATGACGTTTTTCGGACCGAGAACCCATCGAGCATTTGATTCTTCGAACATATGAAAATCGGAAAACAAGCAAATCGCATTTATGACTTTCGGAAACATAAATTTCGTGATTTTTAATAATAGAGATTATAATTCTTAAGTATTATGAAATTCGGACTTTTGAAAATCGGAACATCGAAATTCGGAATAAAATATTTCGGAATATTTGGGTGTTCCTCTTTAAAAGCTATAATCTTGATCAGTTGAGTTCCCCCAGAAAATGATACCGTATCGCAAGTGCGATTCAACTATTCCGTAGTAAGCCGTAAAAAGTGTTTTGACATCTACTATGAAGGATAAATCTATATAACACATATGCGGATGAACTCAATTTTTTACACAGACTGTCTATTTATGTGCTTTCCAATTTAAGTTGCAATCTATTTGCAACCCTAAAAATGTGGTAACCTCTGCTTCCTCAATTTTGTCATTTTTGTAATGGATGTTGAGATTAGTTCCGCCGGGAGTACGTTGTCTAAAGTGCATTATCTTTGTCTTACCCAAGTTAATATTTAAATTATATTCGTCTAGCCATTTAATTAGTGCGTCATGAGAATTATTTATGTCATTTTCTTATGTATTTGTTCTTTACTTTTGACGATAGCACTGTAACAATCCCATGTTTGTTACAGTGCTATCGTCTGCAAATATAGTTATAGGATATTCAAGAGACTTGAGCATATCATTAACATAAGTTATAAATAAAAACGGGCCTATCACGGTTCCTTGTGGTACACCGTATGAGATTTTATTGTCTGCAGACCTTATAATGTCTTCGTGTTTGGTAAGTATGTTAATGTTGCTAACTTTGGTTATTTGTGTTCTGTTTACCATATAAGATTTTATAAGTTCGAGCACGTTACCACTAATGCCATAGTCTTCTAATTTATTAAGTAATATATTATAATGGACATAATCGAACGCCTGGGTCATATCGCAAAATATAGCGCAGTGTAACTTTAGTTTGTCTGTCCGTAAGTATGACTAAACAAATTGTACATAGATTAGATAAATAAAAAGTTTTAAATATAATTATGTAAAAACTATGTAGGTAGTGTATCTGCATGACGACGAGGACAGTGGAATCCATAGACTACTATTGTATACTAGAGGTGGAATCTGTCGAGCGTGACATGATAGCTCAGTTGTCCTGCTCGCGTTACCCATTCCTTGTGTGTAGTGCACACGGAATGGGCTCTTCTCTGCCACGTTCGACAATGCCACTGTCCTTGCGCTCCTGCCCTACTAAGGTAACAAGTATACGATTATCATAACAAGCAGTAATTTAGTTTGACAACTTTTATTTTACTCAGCAGACCCTTGGTGGCATTCATCCGGGTTTATGCATATAAGATTTATGTTTATGAATTTAAATGTTTTTTTTTTATCATAAATACTTAAGTACATAATTTGAGTTGATTGAATGAAAGGTAAATTACGGTTTACGATTTATGACGTATTAAAAAAAAACTACCTTAGATCTCTTTCAAACCAATTTTCGGTGGAAGTTTACATCATATAAGAAGTTACGGGGGGGGGGGCACATTTTACCATTTTGGAAGTGTCTCTCGCGCAAACTATTCAGTTTAGAAAAAAATTATATTAGAAACCTCAATACCATTTTTAGGACCTATCCATAGATACCCCACACGAATGGGATTGATGAAAAAAAAATTTCGAGTTCAACTGAAACTCGTGGCTGTGACATACGGACGGACAGACAGACAGACAGACAGACGTGACGAATCCATAAGGGTTCAGTTTTTTGCCATTTGGCTACGGGGCCCTAAAAAGGAACCCTTATGGTGTGACTCAGTCTGTCTGTCTGTCTGTCACAGCTGGATATCTCAAGAACTACTAATACTATCAACTTGAAATTTAGAACAGTTTTAGATTACGTTTGCCCAACTATTTTGCAAATAAGAAAGATTTATTTTTTATTTTTTTTGCAACGTGGACTGAAAGAGGTTTGCATATTCTCAAACAATTTTTTTTAGGCCGTATAGTTTTCTACTTTTGATGAAAAATTTTAAAATAATACCGTTCCCTCTCCGAAGTTTGCATTGAGAAAAATCTAAAATTATTCTATGTGATATAAGTTTATGTAAAGATTAGGTACTTACAGGAAAAATAAAATGATGTCTCTAAGGCGCGAAACACTCGGGGCGGCGGGGCGGGCCGGGCCAGTCAATTTGAGCGCGAACGATAGTGCAAAGAGAATCCTATTCTACCAACGCACATAAATGTGCGTTGGTAGTATGATTCTCTCCCCCTCGTAAAAAGACCGCGCTGCCGATTCTTGTCGGAAGATGTCTCTCACGGTCATCCGCGGACAAAATGACCGCCGTAAAAATTTCAGACGAATATAGGCCTCACCGATGAAAATTTAAAAACATAATGTGATCGTACGGAACCCTCGGTGAGCGAGTCCGACTCGCTCTTGCCCAGTTTTGCACTTGGTGGCCCAATTCTTGAGGAAGGCTCTAAGCTGCTTATAAATATATTTTAATAATCCGTGTCATCATTTTAACTTTTCTAAACCATTACTCTTGAACTTAGCAGTAGGTATTGTATGACCGGGGAAAAAAAGTTCCGTTCGTCCAGTGTTGACAGTGTTGACGAAACGGAACTTATCTACAAGCTTTTAAGAGCCTTTACGCCGTACGGCATTTCATACAAACAGCCGGTCGATTCTGTAAAAATCTCACCGTGAAAACTTAGGTGAAGTGAGTTTGTTTTTGCTAGGAATTGACACTATTGACAGCTCACTCCACGCTCACTTCACCTAAGTTTTCACGGTGAGATTTTTACAGAATAACACCGCAGGCCCTTGTTTTTCGAAATGAATGAACCGATTTTAATGAAACTTCATACGCATGAGCAGGCTACAAAGGTTTAAAAATTTCCATAAGAACATTTTCGAAAAATAGTGTTACAGTCAAATTAGACTGATTTAGGTAGGTAGGTATCCGATTGAACTGAAAATTTGCATTTACCTAGAATAGAATATCGATGGGGTAAAAATAGCGATAGTTCTAATACTATCGATAGTATCGCTATTAATTGTTTTAAAACACACTTAGAAAGCGATATTTTGGCGATAGTATCACAACTCAATACTATGGATGCTATTGCTCTTCATCAATAGTATTATACTCATATCTGACGATTGATATTATTATTATTATCCACTAGCTTTCGCCCGCGACTCCGTCCGCGCGGATGTCGGTCTTCGCGTGGATGGTTTATTTCTCCATTTTGAGTAACTCTGACAATGACATCTTATAAATATTTATTGGATACGGCTAAGCCTATAATAATTAAGGAGATCCCTCTATTGAGCTACTGCTGTTGAGCTCGCGTTCTGTAGTAAGTATTTTTTTCATAGTAATTCCGACCTTGATAAGTAGCATGTAGCAGTAAATTACTGACAGTGACGAAAAGTTTGCAATAATAAAAAAGTGATCGTGACAATGCGACAGAAAGTTAATTGAGAGCTTCAGTATACACAACATTGTTAGTGAGCTCGTCCGGAATATGAACATGAAGATTTCTTGGACTGCTCACACGGGAAAGAGCTACGTAAAGTTGCCCGTGTGAAAAAGTTACGGCGCTGAATCCACTGCGGGTAATGCAACGTGTGTTCGCGGTTCTACAGAACAACGTCTATGAATAAAACTGAAAAATATTTTTTTTTTCTACGTATTTTTCCAGGATAAAAAGTATCCCATTTTATGCCCAGGATAATAAGGTATAATTATACCAAGTTTCATCGAAATCGAACCGTTAGTTTTCACGTGATGCCTGCATATACAGACAGACAGACAGACAAAAATTTTTTTAATCACATGTTTGGGTTTGGTATCGATCCAGCAACACCCCCCGCTATTTATTTTTTCAATATTTTTAATGTACAGAATTGACCCTTCTACAGATTTATTATATGTATAGATTTATTTCAGGCATCAAGGCCCATATAAAACACATACAATACAATATGAATATATCTTAAAAATACCTTAAATACTGTTACGAGCTTCGGGTTCGTGACAATTAAAACTGCCGATTTAATAACCAAAAAAATGACACTTTAATACTCAACACTAATTACAACTCAAACACACTAATTACAAAACACAATAAAATTGCACTACTGATCGCTTTAAGTCGCACTTGAATATCGCTTCGATGCTTTCACTTCGATCGCTGTATCCAAACTGTGTCGGTCGTGGCGCGTCTCAGCCTTATATAGCGCTGAAGATAGTTCTAGAACCTTCCATTGTAGAAACATCTAGAATGTTCGAGTACATACAGGCCCCGATAGACCAGATGTCGATAGTTCGGGAAAATTCTAGAAAGTTCTCGCATCGAAATTTCTAGAAGGGTCTTCACTACTAGTTCCGCTACTCGATTCTAGATGGCGCTAGTGGTAACTACTGTCACCATGTACCAGGCATTCAAAGACATTTAAAGTATTTCTTAAATCTCTTTGCAGGCATTAATTGTGGCGCGCAACAATACGAACACGAAGTGTCTGCGTCGTGTTTCGCTGACTGGTATCATGTAGCCGGCCACGAAACCGACGGTACACAACAGTAACACCCTTCGGCCAGAACTCTTTCTTGAGGAACTTCTCGAGATGATGTGTCGGAACACGTAGGTAGCACGAACGACTTGAAGTTCGTGTTGTGACGCGAATCCAACTTCTCGACCCTCAAAGTCCAGTTGGTCTTCACACGCATTTACTCCACGATCTCATCAACCTTCGTGGAGTGGTGCAGTCTGGACACGTACAGCTGCGTCGTCGGGATTGCTGGACGCAGCAGCATGTTGCACTAGTTCCGATAAGGAGGATTCATCTTCTTCTTCTCCACCTTGATGAAACCATCCTTGTCGCACGTCTCCTTCTCTGTATCCTGCCTTATCAAAACCTTGTTGGGTTTCGACTGGCTCCGTTTACACCCTTTTTGTTTTTTAGCTAGTTTTACCTGCGATTGTTGTGACTCAGCAGGCTTATTAGCGGCTACTATTGCTGCGAAGGCTCGTTTGGGGGTCAACGACCCTACACACGTCGTTGTCTAGCTACACCTGCACTTCTCTTCTTAGTCTGTGTACACCTGTGTCGAGGCAGGGACGGCCACGGCACGCGTTGCAAAGCATGCATTCTTGGCAGTTGGTGACGCAAAGAGATTTAAGATAGGTGAATTTTATGTCAGCGACATCTCTTGACCGATAGTGAAACTAATATGAATTATGTTGCTGATTTCTGAAAAAGTGTGCTATTTAGACTTCGTTTTTTTTTCCTGTAATCTTTACATAAACTTCTATCACATAGAATAATTTCAGATTTTTCACTTTGCAAACTGCGGAGATAAGGGGAACGGTATTTTTTTTACATTTTTCATCAAAAGTCGAAAACAATGCGACCTAAAAAAAAGAAAAAATGTTTGAGAATGTGCACACTGCGCTCTTTCATATGATAGGTACACGGCACCACACATGCCCCAGTACACTTCGAATTTTTCAGACCCCCTTTCAGTCAGTTTTTTATTTCTTTCTTATTTGCAAAATACTTGGGGAAACGTCATCTAAAACTACTCCAAACAAGTTGATAGCATTAGTAGTTCTTGAGATATCCAGCTGTGACAGACTTCTCCGTCTCACCATAAGGGTTCCGTTTTACCATTTTGGTACGGAACCCTAAAATCTGATATAACTTTGCAATTTTTTTGTATCGAGAAAGTTCATTGAATGCACAGATTGACTCGTGTATTGATCCTTTTAAATGATACTAGACCAGAGTCAAAAACATATACCAAAATGTTAAATCCCTATTCCACATACCTACCTACATAACAAGTTACACGAAATACATTTTTTTTTTTTCAATATATCACCTTAAAATAGATGGGCTAAGGTCCCTAACTCGCAAAATTCTTGCAGCTCCGTATCAGGGTTCTAGTTGACCAAAATAGAATTTGAGCCTGTAAAAAATGCGTTTTATGTGGTTACAGTTTGACCACGAAGAATGTTAAAATTCCTCGTGGTCAAATCAGTTTGACTACTAAGTTAGACCACGAGGAAGGAACGTTATATTTAGGTCATGGGATCTCATTGCGAAGAAAGAAAAAATAGTTCAAAAAAGCCTCAATAGATGGCGTTATATATATCGATTGGTTTTTGAAGTTTGTGTATCTGTTTAAATTTGACCATAGAAAAAGTATGTCCTTGTTTTTAAAAATCCCCTTATCACAAAAAAAAGGAATAATGGGCTCCTAGTTCCAAATTCCATGATTTTAACAAATCAATGTTTGCTCACTCATTTAATGTTTATTTCCTCCAATATAGATGGCGTTGTTTTCATTTTCTGAGTTTTACTACACAGCTCAATATCTATATTTCTCACATTACCATTTACCATATCTATTTTGATAGAATTAAATATTTCTTAATATAAAGCAAAATATATTTAGATGAGTAGAAAATATATCTGTGTTAACTTTTGGCATACCTATAGGCCTTGAAGCCATGTCAGAAACATTACATAAAAAAAAGAAATTTTTGTTGTTTTCAAGTTCAACTCAAGGACCATATATTTACTCTAGTTTCAACTTTGAAATCAACGACACGATGACGACGAAGTCTTTTCACATCGCTTTGTTTGAGTTTTCGTACCCCACGTATATATAAATCGGATATTGACACGGCTTTCTTTCTCGATCGACTTTTGGCACGTAAACGGACTCTGACTCTGCTGTTATTACGATTGACATTGGCTTTCCCACCTCGGACACTGGAAATTAAGTAACATTTACGACGACCCGGCTTGTGATATAGGACAAGTTTGGCAGGCAACTTTTAATTGTTTGATGGATAATAGGACCAACATGCGTCAAACATTGTTTGACGTACAGTCTTTATATTTTTTTACAAACTTTTATGTAGTTAACTTTGACGTATGTATCTATCAAATAACAAATGAAAGAAACAACCAGTCTTCTACGAAACCAACAGGATCGCAACTCCGTCCGTGTCAGTCCGCTCTTCGAATAAGACGTATAAAGTGTATTTCAAATAAACTTGCGATAAATGTCATTCAACCACCCTGTACCAAAAAGTCCAAATAACTTACGATAGATATCGTTCGTCATACAAAACTGTCGCTAACATTGCATCGGTTGAGTTTCATAATACCAAACACGGAGTAAGTCAATGTTTTGATCGTGTTACCGACACTGCCCATACATTTTTTTCGTATGGTTTGGAAATATTGGGATACATTAGTAGAAGGAGGTGAACAAACTTTATCGCAAGTTTATTTGAAATGAACTTTAGAAGCTCGAGTGCAATCTCGTTAAACTCGCGAGATCTCGCCCTATTTTCGTCCGAAATCAATCTCGCTAAAAAAAAAAAGCTGAAATCTCGCGATAACGAAATTGCATCCCCAAATATTGCTACTTAGTTAAGTAATAACAGAAATGTTTTCTACACACTCGAAACTGACTCTGTTAAAAAAATAACTCTCCCTTAAAATCATCTAATTTGCAGCAAATACCTAATCATTTCAAGAGCTGGGTATTTCGATCTTATAAATTTAAGGCTGGTTTTAGAGTCGCGCTGACCGCACGCTCACCGTCGGCGCTGACAGCCGAAACGTATGAAACGCACGCGCTGATAGCTACGCGTTATTCTAAAACGCTTCCTAGAAGTTCATACGTTTCAAGCTGTCAGCGCCGACGGTCAGCGTGCGGTCAGCGCGACTCTAAAACCAGCCTAAGTATAATAATTTGCGTTGACGTTTGACGCTGAACCTAACAAATAACTAAGTCTGCCGGAAAACATGTCCGTTTCAACCGCGCGGCCACCTCATAATATTTGATGAAACTTTGCCAGGAATTAGTGCTAATTTGTTACTTTAAACACCTCTTTTCGTGAATTTGTTACAAAAAAAAAATAAGTCACTATGACAAATAATAGTTGACCGCTAGAACCGCCACTTGCCGTAGTCATCGCCCGTGATTACACAGAAACTATATAATGCAGATAGACGAATGATGCATCAAAAGAAAGGTCTTAATTTGTTCAATTTGTTACAAAAATAAAAAACGTCAAAACGTAAATAAACAAAAAGTTATGCAATATTTAGTTTTCAGGTTACGAGTAGGTAGGTATATCACCATAAATATCAAATTAATAGAGGCTAATGTGTATGGGCAATTAGTTACTAATTTGTTACAGCGAATAAATAGAAAAAAATACTAGAAAGTAAGTTCAATAATTTGTTAGAGTCGATTTTAGTTGGCCGCTCGGACGGCAATATGCCTAAAATACAAAATGGCGTTTATCTCGTTATTAAAAGTAGGTTTAAGCTTAGTTATAGGACTAATCGACGGGTAACGTGACCTAGTTTGGATAAATATGGCGAATATAACTGCAGCATTCATATTTTATAAGATATTTACAAAAAAACAGTAGTACCTATGAAACCGTATGAGAGTAGGGTGATCATGAATTTTCACAATGAAGTGAGACTGAATGGTGATTATTGGAATGTTCGATATTCATATCTTATTTTTTTAGGGCGAGTGCTTATATAAATACTTACATTTTAAGTTAAGGTATCCGCTGGCATACTTTATAAAAGTAAAAGTCACAAATCGATTAAAAGTAAAAAAATCAAAACAAAGGCAAAAAAATCAAGTAATAAAGTCAACAAGATAAATATAAAGTCTTTATTGACTAACATAATATTTATAAATTAACTGACACGAATATATGACACAGAATGTAGATATATTTTCTTAGAGGTACCTACTTATTATTTCAATTTTAAAAGAATTGTCGTCGTAACAAAAATATGTATTGTTATTTAAAAAATAACATTTATAGTGGCCTATTTTTGTGCCTGGTATAAATTCTATAGTATGTACCAACTAATAAATAATAATTATCCTTAATGTTAATAGTAATCGGCAGTTCAGTGAGTAAAACTGAGTCTGCAGCTCCGATTAAATCAAATGTTATGATCTCGCCTAACTTAAGTTCACCTTTCAACTGTGTGTCACATTTCTTTTTCACAATTTTTTTAAATAACAATACGTTAATTTATAAATATTATGTTAGTTTATAAAGATTTTATATTTATCTTGTTGACTTTTGTTACTTGATTTTTTGCCTTTGTGTTGATTTTGAATAAAGAAATTTTAATCGATTTGTGACTTTTATAAAGTATGCCACAGGATGCCTTAACTTAAAATGAATTTACACAGGGTTACTTTTCAAAGACCAGCCAAATTTAAAAGTGTGGTACAGACCATCACACTGAACAATTTTCTCCATGGGACCAACATCGTAATCGCGAATAAAAATTCAGCCATCCCATACGTTTAGGTCGAGTAGGTATTGAAGTTTTCTATGGGACAGTTGATACATTTTTCGCGATTAAGATATGGATCCCATGGAGAAAGTTGTTCAGTTTGATGGTCTGTAGCATACCTACCCTTAAATTTGGCTGGTCTTTGAAAAATAACCCTGTATAAGCACTCGCCCTAAAAAAATAAGATATGAATATCGAACATTCCAATAATCACTACCTATTCAGTCACACTTCATTGTAAAAAATCATGGTCACCCTACTCTCATACGGTTTCATACTACTGTTTTTTGTAAATATCTTCTAAAATATGAATGCTGCAGTTATATTCGCCATATTTATCCAAACAAGGTTACGTTACCCGTCGATTAGTACTCTCTAAGCTTAAACCTACTTTTAATAACGAGATAAACGCCATTGTATTTTAGGCATATTGCCGTCCGAGCGGCCAACTAAAATCAACTCTAACAAATTATTGAACCTACTTTCTAGTATTTTTTTCTGTTTATTCGCTGTAACAAATTAGTAACAAATTGTCCATACACATTAGCCTCTATTAATTTGATATTTATCTACTCGTAACCTGAAAACTAAATATTGCATAACTTTTTGTTTATTTATGTTTTGACGTTTTTTATTTTTGTAACAAATTGAACAAATTAAGACCTTTCTTTTGATGCATCATTCGTCTATCTGCATTATGTAGTTTCTGTGTAATCACGAGCGATGACTACGGCAAGTGGCGGTTTTAGCGGTCAACTGTTCTTTGTCATAGCGTCTTAGTTTTTTTTTGTAACAAATTCACGAAAAGAGGTGTGTAAAGTAACAAATTCGCACTAATTCCTGGCAAAGTTTCATAAAATATTATGAGGTGGCCGCGCGGTTGAAACGAACATCGGAAAACATGTACCTAGCTGTACCATTACTACGCTCAAGAAATCATGCGCTATCGCAAGGCATGCATGAAAGAACGTGAATTTATTATTGCCGAGTCGAGTGACTGACGACGTAAGCTTCAAGGTCACAGGGCGACTTTAGTTTTGTAGTACAAAAGTACAGTATGGTTTTAACGCCATCTATTGGTGTTTGTGTAAAATAACTGCTCGCGGCCCACAAGCTAGCGAGTCAACGCTGCTAGCACCATCTAGCGGCGACGTGAGTGAAACAAGCCGGACTCAGCCACTTTAGAAAATAAGCCGAATAGGCCGAAGAAATGACGTAGTTACGGCGGTCACGTTTCTTTGTATGGGATGGGGTATCTGTACGCTAGTATTATATTATCTGTGTTTAGGTATTGCTCTCGTAACGTAAAGTTCTAATTATTATGAAATCTAAGATACTCAGTACATTGCCAGGCTTTCCGCAAATATTGCATTGTTTGAATGAAAAATTAGGCACGACAATGTTAATAAGTTGCTGAAATATTAATTTGAGGGAAATCGACCACAAGGAAAATTATTATTCGATTTCCTATAAACGTCCAATTCTAACGCGCCGATCGCGTATGTCGCGCTTGGTTAGGACGCGGGGTAAAGTTAGAATTATGCTTCATTTCTGCTTTGGTGACCAGCCCTAACCACTCACGCACGACTAATAATAATTATGTATGTAGGTAGCTTAATTATTGAATTTATGTTGGGATATTAAATGAAACGCTATAATATCAATCTTTTATAAATATTGGTAAATATAGGTCAAATGTGGTACAATTAAAATCAGAGGAAATATTTCTATCAATTTCATATCAAAATGGAAACATCCACGCATTATTTTCTACACTTTATCATTATATTAACTGTAAGTAATATTATAGGTACCATAATTATCTGTATAGGAACTTAAGCTTATTAGTGAGAGGGTGAGATGTTCAAATATTAGATAGTGTAATTAGAAACGAATTAAAATTTTAAGATTATAAAGCCTCTTGAAATTTTTCCTATCAATAAACCAATATTAACCCATGGAGGCCTTGATCAACGTAATGGATAAATTACAGTAATACTTGATTTAAAAAAAATATTATTTCACCCTATCACTAAATTCTAGATTCGCTAATCTGAAATCCAGAAGCTCAATAAAACAAATGTCTAAGGATAAATGCAATTTAAACTGTGGGAATTATGAGTACGAATTTTATTCCAGAATTAAATTATTATAAACAATATTTAAGAAGGTATTATAATTATGTTTTACCAAATGAATTAATTGAAGAACATTATTATAAGGTTATACTTAAAGATGAATTATTTTAAACATATATTAAGTGAGCGAAAGTCAATTAGACTTACTTCTTATACAATTGCACAAATCCAATTGTTTTAGTCTGTATATTGTTTAAAATAACGCCCACTTATATCCATTACAATAAAATGCGATAGAGTGTAGAAAATGGAAATATTCACATTGAATGTGCTGAAAACCAATAAAACATGGCACATTAATTAATCCTATCGGAGAATACGACAACATAGTAACATTGCTAATGCAAATGATGAACCATCATTTATCAACATCTTTCACACAAAGTTGGTACAAATATTATACTTACAACTTATTGTCCTAATAAAAATAAGTTTAAAAACTGAATGACGGTGACAATTCAAATGCGATCCTTGAGATTACTCATAATTAAATATAGCAGACCATCAATGTATGTTGTGCATTTCAAGCAAATGACTGTCGCGATGATTATAAAATGTCGTCAGTCTTTAAAGTTTTTACAAAAAATGCATGCATTGTAATAATAACAAAATGTAAAAATTTCAAGTATTTATATGTTTTATTGGTTTTTAGCGAAATATACAAAGAAAAGTGGTCGATTAAATGTACAGACGATCATCATTTACAAACTAATTAATAAGAAATAACCATTTTAATACTTTAAGACATAAATAATAACACATTTTAAACAATTTAACTTGCTTCTTTGACTTAAAATCTCTTATTACTATTTTTGACTACACTAATAGTATAACCAAGTCCGTTATGTTACATTGTTAATTATCCTATACTGACATAATGTAAAGGCGGTAGGCAGACAACTCCTTATAACTACGGACTCAGAAACAGAGTGCGAAGTAAGCGTCGGGGACTGATAGTAGTATGTATAAAACTAGGGCTACTCTACACGAAATTAATCCTTTAAAATTTTTCATTTTTATGTAATAAAATCTGTTGTTGATCAAGTCAAAATATTGTTTGAATAATAATTTATTAACATTAATTTGATTATTTAGCATAGCAATCAGTTTTAAAACATCTGTAATTTCATGTTCAGAGCCCTATGTTCTGTATGATAAACAAAGCCCTATTAAAATACATACACAGAAAACACTTGATACACACCACAACACTAAGTAACCTGACAGAGTTAGAGAGATCTCTTGTGTATAAATATATTTTTAATTTTCGTAATGGAAAACTTATCTACACATAAATTTTTCTAGTCATAAGTACCATAATGTATGATTGACATTATTATTGCTAAATGTTAACAGTGTAGGGATCTCTGTAAGGCTGTCAGGTCCACAATACAATTTTGGACTACAATATCACAACGTACATACATATAAATAGCTACATAAACGTGACACACACACACACGTTATTCTATCAATATGGTGACTTGAACTAGCGTAACTTAATAATGAATAAATGATCAGTCTTAAAAATTCATATGGTTCCGTGGACAAGACCATAGCATTATGACATCTGCAAAGCGTTGTACTTGTTGATCCACTCTGTTGCTGAGTCAAACTTAAAATACATTCAAAACTTATATGAAAAATATTAACAAAAGAGCACGGCGTTTTACATATTTAACAAAAATGACAGCACATTAAAGCGAACATTAATTAATCACTGTATAGAATTATATTACCTAAGTCACAGGAAAATGTAAGAACTGTGAACCTTAACTCTTCTAAAGTAAACAGTGGAACATGATAATTTACTATAATTTTTTCCCAAAGGTAGATTAAATCGTCACCTATTTGGTAGAATAATCTAGTAATTGTAATTCCAATACCAATAACTTGATTGAATACTTTATTTTCAATCTTGTGTTAAAAAACCTGAGCTATTTAGATTAAGTGCTTTTATGTAGAATATATTTTATCTCACTTGTGACATGATATACATTATAGTTCTTTAATAAAACCTCCTATTAAATCAACTGGTCTATAAAATGGGCTGTGTTCAGTGACACCTTGTCACTTGTTGTCAACTACACTATCTATTACATAAATCCTAACTGATTAAGACCTAAAAGTAGAGTTTCAATTAAAGAATGCTTTTATGAAGCAATACATAATTACACTAATCAGTTAAATTGAATACAATACATCATTAACTCATGTTCCAATCAACGATGTCTAATGCAGAATAACTCTTTAGTGAGAATTCAACAACATGGAATGCTCTAAAATTTCTGTATCTATAATTTAGGGGTGGCAGCATAAAGCGCCTATAATTTACTAAAGTCACATACAAAATACGCATTACACTGGGCATTCTAACATGAACAAAAAAAGCAGCAACACTGGATAAATATTAGTCAATACATTATAATTATTATAGATTCTATATCAACGTTTTAATTAAATATCATAGTGATTTGTCACCCTTATTTTTCATTCTGAGTATCTTGTCTCAAGAAATTGTTTGTTAATTTAAATGGCACACCAACAGTTAGTTGGTGAGGGTCAAATTTAGAGACTATCCTAAACACCATTATTAAACTATGCACCTACTACATTTATATCATGTGACTTTACATACATCAATTAAAATAGAAAGGATTTTTTAAATTAATTTTTTTTCAACTGCATAGTCAAAGATTTGTTATAACCGCATGCCTGCATACCCTGCATTCTACTAAAAGCCAGTCAAGCTAACAGTGACCAATTAAGTTCTTGCTGTCATAATAATGCTGTCATAATAAATGTAAAATGCTAGACTAGCAGAATGCAGGGTTAATTTTCTACACAAGCCAAATGCTTTCCATTAAAGAACTATCCAGTGTCCATGATGCAACTTTAAGCCTCCATGAATCTCTTTCAATTTATTATGGCAATAACTGGAAAATTGATTTGCATTTAACTTTAATTTACTCAAACTCACGGACTCATTTTTCCAAAAACTTGTCTAAAGAAATAAAATAACATTGGCACGCGGCATGGTGTAACTATTATCCTTCATCATCTAATCTTACATAAGTCAGTCAATCCTCTTTCCATTAACACATGCTGCAAAAAGCCAAATTAACATAAAATTTAAACATTAATATAATTACATTTGAGACTAAACTAAGCACAGCGCCGATCGGCATACGCGACAACGCATCCAGCTAATTCTATACCACTTATCGATTCGACTTCAATGCGTAATAAAAAAATAAACAAAGACGCAGACTTATCGATTCGTCACTTTGGAAAAGATAATTAAAAAACTAAAAATTTAAAACTATATTCGAGGAGGGTCAGGAGTGCTCGCTAAGCGGAAGCAAATTTACGAGCTTAAAGTCACAAATAAACACGTTTAACGCGATCACGAATGCTTCACAACTATCACACCCGGTCTCGGCGGCGGCGGCGGCAGTTCCGCTTTCTTTGTGAGTGCCAGAGGCGCATCGCCTGACTCCTCGCGGAACAAATGATCCCCCTCAAGATGACGAATGGCCTCCACAATAGTTTCCAAGTTCTGTCGACTAGTGCTTGCGAGATACAAACGCGATGGCGCGTCATGAGCTGCGTCAGGAAGAACCTCAACTTCAACGCGAGGCTCGGCTTTAATGGCAGCTTCTAGTAGTGGCGCAGCAACAACTGCAGGTTCCACAGGTGGAGCCTCTACTTCCTCGCTTTCAAGCTTACATTCAGCAGCAACGTCTGTTTGTTCGAAATGAATAACAGGACGAGCTAGTTCATGGGTATTGTTAGGATAAACTTGAGCTTCTACAGAATGGAGGCGCTCTTCCAAATGCCGCCGTAGTCTCCGTTCACGTTCCAGTTGAACACGTAATTCACTGCTTTCTGATTCTTTTTTCTGTGAAACACTTGTCACAGAAATCACAGCCACTGGCTCAGGTGATCTAGAGTTGGTTATGGTATCCTCAGTAGAGTCAGGTATTATGGCTGGGATATGAGTAAGAATTTCACCTTTTCGTTTCTTCAGGGGTATTTCCCCACCTTCATGTTGGTTGAGTAATCTCTTCAGCTGACAATTCTGAGATAGAAGTCTTGTTTTTTCTTGTTCCAAGTTGTAAATATATTCAGCTGTCTGCTGTAGTATTGCAGCCTGTAAAATATTTATAAGAATATGAAAATTGCTTTTATAAAATATACTTTCTCACATACATCAGGGATATTGTACTTAATAGTAAGAAGCATCCACACCTAAGTCACTTTTTTTAGAGCAATTTTTTCTACACAATAACATAAAGTAACTTTCTATGACTTAGTAAGTTTACTAAATAACTTTTTGTAAAAGTAAAAAAGTACTAGTGCAACAACAGGTGGTTGTTGCACTAATACTTTTAACAAGTACTGCAAAGTTGCTCCAGAAAAAGTATCTTCGGTGTGGAATGCACCTGTACTAAGAAACTGCTGTAAGGATTATCTACGTTTACTGAAACCCTGTGTGCTAAACTATTTGTAGACAAATCTCATATTTGGAAGGCGCCACGAGTGGTGAAACTGATGCAACTGGCTTGTCGTTAGTTTGTTTTCTTACTAGTTGTTGTTATTTTGTACAACAACTAGCAACACAAAGAGATGTGTGTTTCACCATCTGTATGTAGAAATAGGGTAAATTTCTCTTCAGTAATTGTTCTACAAAGAACAGGTATTCAGTTAAATTCACTAGTTGTTATAGCACTTTCACAGTTTGTGAAACATATACAAAACAGTTCTTTAGAAAAAAACCATACAAAATGCTGGCACTAAATACCAAATTTCCCTAAGATTTGCCACATATAACACTGCTGAGAACTCGGCAACCTAGGAATGAATCAAGGATTCCCATGTCCACAGCCTTCTACCATGTTTTGACTGCAACTTTGTACTCAAAATACCTCTCTGTGGTAATCATAATTCACCACCAATATTAAAAATACAAGTACTTATGATTTAAAAAATAATTTTAATTTTACATACTTTGCTAAGCTTTTCTCCCTCATGACGAGGTAGCAGAGTCCGCAATGCTTGGAAGCCGGCATTGATGCTCTGCATTCGTCTACGTTCATTGCTATTAGCAATTTCTCTTCGAATCCGTTTTTCTGCTTCCATTGTTTTTCTTCCAGAACCCGGATGCTTGTCACTGTGGAAATATGAGAAATTAAGTATATCAATATACTTCATGCCAATTGTTCATGTTCTATTCCTATTTTGAGTATTTATACAGTAATATCTCTCTTTAAATTCGGTCTCTGTGCTGAGGATTGTGACCCATCTTGTTGGTGACTTGTCCTGGCTAAACTTTTTGGTGTGTTTATATTAAAACACACCCAAAAGTATGTAAACAATTCAACCTGCTCTAGACATCATTCAAGTACTTATTAAAAAATTTACTTAATGGATAAAAACCTCATCAACTCCTGTAAATGTTTCTCAAGTCTAATTTAATAAACATAATAATAGTACGAATTAAATAACTGTCTCACAACATAATTTGCTACGGTGTTATAATTTTCCAAAATAATATTTACAATGACTCTGTTTAAAATAAAACATGAATGACTGTATTTTACGCTAGTGTACATATGTTTATAGTACATTTGCGTTATGTAGAGGCGCCTACTACGCCTATTCGATTTGACCAAACATGGCGGCCCAACAGCTGACTACAGGCCGGCACGGGGCGTGAGCGTCATCATATGGCCCGCGAATTCACAAATTTACAATGAAATCGGAAGATGATAATTATTTTGCATCAAAATTGGTGCATATATCATTGTTAAGCATGAATGAGAGCGAACGAGTAAAAATTCGGCGACCACGCCGGTTATCCATACCTGGGTAAAGCGTGATCAGACGCCTCTTCTTCGTACAAGTTATAATCTTCCACTTCTAGCAAACAAACGTCATTACCGTGTAATGACATTACTTATGTACACTTATTACTTAATACTCATCTAAATTTCGAGGGATACGCACAGAAAAATCTTATTAAAGATAAATTCACAGGCCACAATGGCGGGAAATGACAATGAGCTCAGTCAGGTGACGCTACACAAATTAAAGAACACACCAGTTTAGTAACCATGGAAATCACTCTCTAAAACGTTTTTATGGAAGAAAGCAAAGCCGAGATAAACAATTTGAGTAAATTTTAAGCAAATAACTTTTAAAAACAGTAATTAGATAGAGGGAGTCAAGGGCAACGCGACATCAATGCTTAGTATACCATAGACTAAATTTTAGCTCGGTTCTACTTCTACTCTACAAAGGAAAAGCATAGAGAAACGTTGTGTCTGATTATAGGGTTTTGGAATCCTTTTCTGAATATTCAAATTCTAAAACGCTCTCGTTACTATGTCTAACCATGCAAATGTCAAGACTGCGCGCAAAATAAGTCTGCGCGCGGCAGAAATTGGAAATAATCGATTGCCGCCATCTGGTCGTTTTTGTGTCAAGCAAGAAAGTGTTCCGTGATTTGTAAAATAAATAAAAATAATTGCCATAATTTAAGCCGAAAGTGATTAAAAGTGCTAGCAGGGATATAATCTTGAATTCAAACGTCGCGCCAGTCTATCAAAAAGTATTCTGTGTCGTGCGCAGACTTATCTTGAGCGCACTCTACCAACAGCGTCCCACTGTCAATTTCATGCGAGCGCCAAAAGATCGTTGTAACAGTCTACTTCTTTTAAAAAGCGCCAGGTCAGCCCGCGAAATTCAAAATCTCTTAACATTTTTGCAATTTCAAGGTCAGTCAGGTTTTATGGTGATCAAAATATAAAGCACGATCTACACGGTTTGAAACGGTGCACAGTGGATCGTCCCCATACAAGAGGTCGGACATAGAATTAAAAATTGAAAAAGTATTTAATTGAAAAAAATGAAATATACAGTTGCATTACTCTAATAAGGAACTACAAAAAATGTTACTACAATTTTTTTATTTGACCAGTACTTTATGAGCAATTCGATGAAAACTGTTATTTTTCTATGGAAATGGTCATAAAAATGTCTGTATCTCATGATTCCCTCCTTGTTTCGATTTGCGGTTTTCACTACTGTTATTTACCCATTTTATGCCACATTTTCTTCAAGGACACATGGTGCCCCCAGCGACCCCCTTCCGAGATATTTTGCTTTTAGTAACTATACTTTTTATTGTATAACTGATGAAATGGAGGTACATTAAGTATATTCATTACTGAGAATTAGTCATCACTAAGTAGTTCCTTAAATAACAGGTGCATTTGCGATTACTTTAATGACTTATGAACGCTTCTGTTGCCATACAACAAAAGCGTTAATGAGTCCTTAAGTAAAGATTACCAGTACTTGCTTAATCTAATTAGTTATTGTAATTACTATGTTAACAGCCCTTAATCTATGCATTGTGATTGTCTAATGTCATCATTAGCTTATCAAATTCATTGCTAGTTGCCTACTTGCTGCCCTATATATTTGAGTGTGTTTAGCAAATGTAATTCAGTTGTAATTATAACTTCTACCAAGTGTTGTCATTATGGCTTTCCGTGGGTTTTCTACTTATCTAGATCTTTACGTTGCTCTTCGTAATCATAAAGATCTTCGTGACTATGACAATTTATTTAACACATTGAAGTCGAGTACTAACGTCCAGTTAAGTGAAAGTGATGTGACGGATCTCAAGAACTGGTGTCGACGATTTTGCTATAGGGTTTACACCAAATGGGTGCAATCAAGAAGGACAGTCGACAGGTTCATTAACAACAAGAACGGAGAGTGGTTAAATTCCGATATCGTTTGGCCAGATTGCTTTAAAGAAAATGTTGTTGACACTGAAGAAGCAAATGAAAATGAGGCAGAAGAGGTAGTCAGTCCATCAAAATCAGATGCATCAACTTCAACATATACATCTCCTCGCAAACGCTTTGAAGATTTATCGATTAGACACAATAGAAGACGTGTTAATGAAAATGTTGCGAGTTGCAGTCGTCCGGATGAGCTTTTGCATACTGTTGAAAGTATACTTAAGTCTGCCGGAAAAAATGATATGGCCAGAATAATGAAAAATTTGCTGGAAAATCCTGAACACGTCTCAACAGTTTTAAATGTCCTGGAAACTAAGCAGAATCCTTCGCTTCGTGAAGTTCCTACTCACAAAGCACTTGCTCTTTACGTTCACTTGCAGTTATCCAAGTGGCGTTACATCACACTTCGGGACTTTAGTTTAAAAGAAGGTCATGCAAAATACCCAAGCTACTACTTGTTAGTTAAAGAAAAGCTTAAATGCTACCCGGCAAAAGAAGACATAACTGTGACTGAAACTTCCGCAAAGATACGGATCCAAGCCCTCCTTGATCACACAGTTAGGAGGCTGATCGATTCACTTGAATCAAATTTTGATGCTGGTGAACAACTTGTGCTTCACAGTAAATGGGGTTTTGATGGAGCTTCAAGTCAAATAATTTACCATCAAACGACAACAACAAGTGAACAAGACTTATCCAGTGTATTTATGGCAAGTCTTGTACCGCTTAAGTTAGTGACTTCTAGTGGAAGTATAGTGTGGCAGAATGATCGGCCATCATCAACCACATATTGTCGCCCGATTTCATTTACATTTATGAAAGAAACGGAAGCGAATGTTAAGGCTGAAATGGAAATATTTGAGACCGAGATTCGTGAACTGAACCCGACTGATTGCGGCAATGCTACTGTTACTCACAATCTATGGCTAACCATGATTGATGGTAAGGTACATTCAATCATATCTGGTACATCGGCAGCAGTCTGTGATTTGTGCAAAGCTCGCCCAAGCGAAATGAATAACTTGGAAGAAGTGAGAGCTAAACCCGTGAATACAGATTTATACAAGCATGGATTTAGTTCATTGCATGCTTGGATTCGGTGCCAAAAAGTCTTCATTTAGAGAACTAGACGATTTACTCATAGTTGATCAGAGTGAATTGGAGTTCATTGACGTTGCAACTGATACACTTGCTGCATGTAGTGACGTTGAAGAAGATGATGACGATAATAATGATCATGATGTCGTTATTGATGAAGATGAAGAAAATATAGTTTAAGTCTTATAGTACCTAATATTATTATTAACAAGCAGTTTCTCTGTTAATTTCTTGTTTTTGTGTATTTTTTTTATATTCTGTTCTTTTTTTGTTTTGTGTTATGCCACCCATCGGCCAATAAATGTTCTTTTTTTCTTTCTTTTCTATTGTTGTTAGTAACTAAATGGTCGTGTTAATTAATTAATTTCCTATTATAATTTAGTTCTTAGTAGTTGTTTAATTTTTTAGTTTGTTTTAGGGTACATAGTTGTTTTATTTTTAAATTATTTTTACAGTGTTATATTATATAAATAAAAAATATTTTTATACCTACATATTTTCTTATTGATCATAAAACTCTATTTCTTTTCGATGTGTTATTGTAAATTCGACTCAGTCATTACTAAGCTAATGATGACATTATCCAATCACAATGCAGAGATTAAGGGCTGACAACATAGTAATTACAATAACTAATTAGATTAAGCAAGTACTGGTAATCTTTACTTAAGGACTCATTAACGCTTTTGTTGTATGGCAACAGAACCGTTCATAAGTCATTAAAGTAATCGCAAATGCACCTGTTCTTTAAGGAACTACTTAGGGATGACTTATTCTCAGTAATGAATATACCTAATGTACAGACTGCAGCACATCAATGTAAACTCTATACATATCTATAACTACGACGCGCTGTATAGTGTTAGAAAGAAAGTATCCTTGGTATGATTGGTGGAGTTTTCAACGTTTCTAAAATCACCCAATGGTTGCGCATACTAATAATTCGCAGCCAATTATCATGTTCACGACTACTAAAAAAAACCAAGGCGAGGGTGGATGAATAAAAAGAAATATCGCGCATCAGTAACATTTTAAAGTTGTCTACTGTTAATATCTAAATTCCATGATTCATTATCTATTATAAGTCATTAAAGTAATCGCAAATGCACCTGTTATTTAAGGAACTACTTAGTGATGACTAATTCTCAGTAATGAATATACTTAATGTACCTCCATTTCATCAGTTATACAATAAAAAGTATAGTTACTAAAAGCAAAATATCTCGGAAGGGGGCCGCTGGGGGCACCATGTGTCCTTGAAGAAAATGTGGCATAAAATGGGTAAATAACAGTAGTGAAAACCGCAAATCGAAACAAGGAGGGAATCATGAGATACAGACATTTTGTGACCATTTCCATAGAAAAATAACAGTTTTCATCGGATTGCTCATAAAGTACTGGTCAAATAAAAAAATTGTAGTAACATTTTTTGTAGTTCCTTAATAGAGTAATGCAACTGTATATTTCATTTTTTTCAATTAAATACTTTTTCAATTTTTAATTCTATGTCCGACCTCTTGTATGGGGACGATCCACTGTGCGGTGGTTTCAAACCTTAGTTTAAAACAGTGTAGACTCTGGTTTGAAACCCATTTTCGTACGACCTTTAAACGTCCTTGGTAGGAAAGCCTGTGTTGCAGCAAACCAGTGGCAGAAGCGTTGGTTTAAAACTTGTTTGAAACCGTACAGCTGCTTGTTTAAAACCACGCGAACTGCAGTCGCGCTTGTGCAGGTGGCGAGCGCAGTCGCACGCCATTCCGTTTCCGTATTGTATAAAAAGTACCTACTCTTTGACGCACACGTTGCGTCGCTCTGTGTATAATATGGCGAACGAACATCACGAAGTCATAAGGGAATTTATAGAATTATACAGAGGCTTGCCCTGTCTCTGGGATTTAACATTTATGGACACGATACACGAATGCAAAAAAAAAAAAAACGTTTGGGACATTTTAGCCACAAAGTTAAAAGAAGCAGCGGCAAATGCGGCGTCTGCCAAAAAAACCGGGCAAGAGCGAGTCGGACTGGAGTCGACTGTCGCACTCGACACCGAGGGTCCCTCACAACAATAAAAAAAAACCGGGCAAGAGCGAGTCGGATTCCCGCACTGAGGGTTCCGTGCCATCATATGTTTTTAAATTTTTATCGGCGAGGCCTATATTCGTTAGAGAATTTTAACACTGCTACTGCGGTGTAGAACATTTCAGTCTTAGGTTAGTGCCGTCTCTTGATCGATAGTGGAACAAGTGTAACTTTTGTTGATGATTTCTGAAAAAGTGTGCTATTTAGAGACATCGTTTTATTTTTCATGTTAGTCTTTACATAAACTTCTATCACATAGAATTATTTCAAATTTTACTGTTTGCAAACTTCGGAGATAACGGTATTGCAAACTGCGCTCTTTCATACATGCCCTAGTACCCCCTTCGAACTTTTCAGACCCCTTTCAGCAATTGTTGCAAAATAAAATATTCTTTCTTATTTGCAAAATAGTTGGGCAAACGTCATCTATAACTATTCAAAATTTCAATTTGATAGCATTAGTAGTTCTTGAGATATCCAGCTGTGACAGACAGACAGACCGAGTCTCACCATAAGGGTTCAGTTTTACCATTTTGGCACGGAACCCTGAAAAGGGATCTAAATACGAGCGCACTATACGTCCTCCCTGCGTAGCGTTCTTTGCGTACCTACTGAAGCTTAGTGTTGGTTTTAAACCGTGTAGCAGGCATCTCGCAATAACAAAGGTGACCTTGAAGTTTTTGTTGTTGCGAGATGCCTCCTACACGGTTTAAAACCAACATTTTCTTCTGCCACTGGTTTGCAACGCAGGCCTTTCTACCAAGGACATTTAAATGTCATACGAAATTGATTTCAAACCACTGTCTACCTACACTGTTTCAAACTTAGATTTGAAACCATCATTATAAACCGTGTATTTCGTGCTTTATAGTTGTTAAAGTCATCATTACAACTCTCTTGTGTGTGTATGTTTACAATGCGATTCAAATAAGAATAGGAACGTCAATGACCTCTATCTGTCAAATGTTGATTGAAAAGTACGGTGTGCAAAGAAAACTTATTTGCGTATCAATAACTTTTTTTTTGTTTAACCGAATCTTAGATAAATCAAAGTGAAAAAAAACATCAAAAAATTAGTCATAATTAGTTTTTTTTTTAATTATGCTACTTTCTTTCTTATTTTCATTGTTAACAACAATTCACCAGAAAGTAAAGAAGATGCCAGCCGCCATCTTGCCGTTGTTGGGTGTTACATGCTCTGTGGTTGTATGTGTGCTTCTTCGTGAGACTGAGTGCTTGTGGAGTGTTACTGATTCTTTCGTTAATTCTGTATGTTACGTGGTTGTTTCCTGTTAAATTTGTTATTTGTTGACGATGACCGCTCAAACAGTGATGCAGACATGAGCTGAATTGAAAAAAAATGTTTTCGTAAATAATTAATGTTATTAAAAAAATATCTTATTTTGCTCACCCTACCAAATTTATTCGATTTGACAGCTAAGACGTCACAACATGGCGCTAAGTCGATCCTATTCTTATTTGAAACGCATTGTACATTCGCTGGCGATTTCAAGATGTCATCTCCTCACAGATTTTGCCTTATGTAACGACCAATCGGCTGTCAAAACAGTGTGTGGATTTAAGATTTTGAAATCGCAAGCGAAACACCGATGACTGAAGCCAGCCACATTTAAAAGCCAGCCCCCCAATGTGTTAAAATGTCTTTCTTTTATTTTGTTTTTGGGTTCCTCAACAACTCGTTAGCTTTCAGCTATGTGCTAGTACTTAATACCTTTATAAAGCTATAGGCAACATGATATTCTTAACACACCTTCCACAAAATTGTCGATAGTACTTACATTATTTTTTCGGCAACTTGCATTCATGGTAGGTACTAGTATTTTTAGAAGGGTGTTTTTCGAAATGTAGTGCTCGTCAGTGGTAATAAAACCAGCACCCTAATTGCGTAACAGTAGGTATCAATCACAATCCTAGAATTTATAGGTTATTTCTAATCCATTGCTTCATAAGATAAATAAATTCTTCTGCTCAACTACGTAAATAACGCAATGAGCGTGGCTAAACTGTCAAAATAAAAGAAAATTCTATTGAAATCAATTGAAATTCAGAATAGACCTGTTCAAACGTTCAAAGTTAATCAAAATGTTACCAGGTACCCCCGCCGACCATCCACCCCGGCAACACATTTACATTACCAGTTTTACCTTTGCTGACCTCGCATTGTATAGGTTTTTAGTACAATCAGAAGTCAGCTTATACTGGTTCGGTATAGCTTGATGTGTAGCCTTACGTACCTCGATCGATACTTTAATCATAGTTACTTTATTACTCTTTGACTTTAATTTGCACATGACGTTCGTAGACTTGACTTTCAGTCTATCAAAAAAAGCATTCTGTGGACTTGACTATAACAGTCTGGCAACTTTTTGTTTGAACGCACCCGAATAGAATATCACTCCATAAATATTGAGTCGTTATGTTGGTACATGGGGTAAACTCTATTTTTATGAGGTTGGTTGCAGTGAAGCGTCTTGACTGCGGCAACCAATCGCTGGCAAGTTAAAATTTTGAATTATTATTTTCGAAGTGGGGATTTCGTCCTGCCGCCATATTGTGTTGAGCTGTGAGTGTTGGAAGTGAATATTTTACGTATTTCAGTGTAAATTCTTTTGTTAATATATTTCGGATTGATAAGCCTTCAGGTAATCCTTGATTTAATATTAGTTTTTGTGATAATATTCGTATTTGTATCTACAAATACGAACATTAAATACATTAAGTCCTAACAAGCCGGTTGCTCTAGAATTGCAGCATCGGTAAGCAGTATTGGTGCAAGTACAGATCGAGGTACTTTCGAAATAAATCTTTCTAATGTTTCATGACTGCACTGTGACAAGTTATCGGAAATGCAATTCTCTATGACAATACGGTAGAAGGTTCGGTACCTATTCTTAAATTTCCGAATGGGTTGATTGCACAAAAGGGTGGTATGTATGGTGCCCGTAAAGTTGAATTGACTTGGCTACACTAGAGCCTCATTTCATGAATAAGTATTTTACTCCAGATTTATTGTGTGTTTTCCTGCTACTGAGAATGATTCACTTGTTTAAACTGATTTAAGTAGGTACCTACATATAAAACGTTTTCCGCTAAGTACGTTCTTTGTGATTAACAACGGAACGATGAATCATCATCGTGAGTAACTGGGGAGACAGTAGGAACTGTAAAAACAAGGGTGCCCTAAGTGATTAAGTTAGGTACATCCTGAGCATACGACTTTATTTTAGTTTGTATTTTTGTTTACTTACTGGATAACTACCATAGAACATGTTACATGGTATGTTTTGTGCATAGACATAACGGAGAATAAACGAGATGGCCTTTCAATTTTATTAAGTAGGTACCATACTACGTTCCCTTTGTGTATCGCGACTGTATTGAACTGTGCAGTTGTTGGTTTAGCTGAATTATTATAAGTAAAAAGCGACAATTTCCACCTCATGAATACTTAATCCACTAGTGTACATAGATTAGGGCAGTAACCGTGCGGATATTACGGACATATTGTGCGCTACCCTTACCCACTATTTGGTATGTGCTTACTAAATCAGGTTGAATTATAATTGGTACTCAGGTTAACCTGCCCATTAACATGTTTCCTTGATTGCTGAACCTAGCATTATGTTCAGCAATCAAGCTAAAGAGCAGCAGTCACCATTCTGGGCCGAGTCCATTTAGATTGCTATCGACACGCTAAGAAGAAGAAGAAGCAGTCACCATGGCGGTTTTAAATCGTTTGCACTCCGAGTTTGATCTTGTCCGTAGTTCCGTCACTTCCGTGAAGGCTGATAAAATCTTATCCCAATTATTAATGTGTAATTCGTCAGTGAAAGGAACCTCAAAAAGTTTGATGGTAGTGTGTACGTTAGCAGAATTCCAGATCATACGTTCCATGTAGGTACCTATCATTGAAAAAATTACTACAGAGAGCAGAAGCGGTGTACACTGTAAGGCGTAGCCAACGTGGGCCCTCGCATAAGGCCTCGAGGTCGGAGGGCGCTCCCTCGCAGCTTTCATCATAATAATGAATTTTGTTTCCTAAGGTTATTAAAACAAAAACTATCCTGACCAAGGCGAGGCCGAGGCTGAAAAATTTAGAGCTCACTTCGCTCGCTCTTTTAGCTTACGTTCTCTTAGTTTTGAAACTTTTCTGCTTAGGTCAACAAAATAACTCCTATTTCTGTATGAATGGTCTAAATAAAACTTAATCTATCCGGTTTTTTCAACATATTGCACAAATCACTGAAACAAAGCGAAAAAGCCGGCCAAGTGCGTGTCGGATCACGCACAGAGAAGGGTTCCGTAATCGGGATGTTAGCATGAAAAACAAAGTTATTTCTGCGGTTGTAACCGAAAATAATATCTCAAAAACTATTGACTTAATAATCCCTAAGAAATGTCAACATCTTGATAATGGGGTACGAAGTTACCCCACACGCTTATGTTCATTGATTTTTTTTATCCCTCGGTTACAAAGTTAAGTCAGTTTTTAGGGTTCCGTACCCAAAGGGTAAAAACGGGACCCTATTACTAAGACTTCGTCTGTCCGTCCGTCCGTCTGTCTGTCACCAGGCTGTACCTATCTCAAGAAGCGCGATACCTAGACAGTTGCAATTTTCACGAATTATGGGTTTAGGCGCATTAGGGCTAATTCTCATTTTGGCAATCGGCTCGCAAATGGACTACTTCTCATTATGGCCACTTCTCATTTTGGCTACTTCTGATTAGGGCTACTTCTCACTTGGGCTGCTGTATTTCTGTTGCCGCTATAACAACAAATACTAAAAACAAAATAAAATTAATATTTAAGGGGGGCTCCCATACAACAAACGTGTTTTTTTCGGCGTTTTTTTCTTGTGGTACGGAACCCTTCGTGTGCGAGTTCGACTCGCACTTTGCCAGTTTTTCTATTTCGTGTAACTTGTTACGTATGTGGAATAGGGATTTAACATTTTGATATATTGACTCTGGTCTACCAAAGAGTCAAAAAACATGTACCAAAATGTAATGAAACGCCGAAAAAAAAAAATTACAATTTTTATGTAAAAACTGTAAAGTTATTTTTTTTTTCGACTTCACTGCGTAACGCCTAAGAGTTATTCAATGGAATTTTACTTTACTTTAAAACAGAGAATTATTATTTATTAAAACATTATGCACAAGTAAAAGAAATACTGTACAAAGGCGGACTTAATGCCTGAGGCATTTTCTACCAGTCAACCTTAAGGTGATGCAGAGACAAAACATGGTAGGTGCAACATATGAAATGATTATAAAATACAAGACTACATACTAATACATAGATACATACATATAAACAAAAAGAACTGTGAGGAGAGAAAAAAATTATCGGTAGAGGGAAAAACGAATCCAGTAAATCAGCGCTGGACAGTTCAATTATCATATCAAAGTTTGCTCAAAGTAGTTTTAAATTTAATTTATTTATTTTGTTAAAAAAGGAGTAAATTCGTTAAACACGTATGTGACGTGTCGTTTTATTCCGAGCGCACGCACATTGTAGCTATCTCTCTTCTTTTGCTTTTCAAAAGTAATTGCATCTTTTTCGTTCGCTTAGTAGATCAGTCGCTACGATTTATTTACGAGGTAGCGTACAAATATCAAATAGGTTTATGAAATATAAATGACCAACAATCAAAGCTAAATTATATCCTAAAACAAAGTTAACGTGCCACGCCTTATTGTTATCGTTAGTTCACTATGCCATAGTTTAGCGGTGCACAGAATACTCCTTTCCAATTTTCATCAATTTAGTGCTAAGTCTCCGAGTAAAATGTACGCACGCTGCCGCTGTCAAAAAATTCGCTTCGCCGATTCTAAAATTGCGACTGGCTCCTCGTTTGGTTTGTTGCGCTGACCCGGACTTCAGGATTTTTTTAAGGTTCCGTAGCTAAATAGCAAAAACAGAACCGATAAATTAGTCATGTGTGGATGTTACACAGCTGTTTTACTCGGACACTATTTGCACTATATCGATAAAAAATTAAAAGAAGGCCTATTCTGTGGTCTGTGTAGTGAAATTACGAAAAAATAATTCGCGTTAATTATTTTTCTCCCCATAATTATGTATAACCGAGGGATGAAAGTAGCAGTCTGGGATAGGCCTATGTCCAGCAGTGGACTGCGATAGGCTAAGTTGATTGATTGATTGAGGGATGAAAAAAAAAACAATGCACGTATTGGGGATTTTTAATGAAATACTATGACATACAAACTTATTTTTGCGGTTCATAAACTCAATACTGCTGTTTTGATGGTCTGTCTATACCACACCCTTAAATTTGACCACACCTTTCTGATACACGCTGTTTAGGTTGAAAATTTATGATAACATGGGAAGTACCTAAAGCAGCAAGGCTCATTATTATTATTATGTAATAACAAGCCTGAACAAACTAGTTTACAAAGTCTGCAATTAAACTTGACAGGATGTTTAAAACGTCTTTGTAGCAAGTTAGCAAAGCTGCGCTTTTCGTCTCTTTGCACCATGCCTAAGTAAGTACATACATATTGGAATTGATTTGTAACTTAATTTATTATGTCTGTTAGTCATATTATGAAGGGTGCTGAGTTACTTGTGGTTTTTATCCACAACTGACCGCTGCTATCGATTTTCTATTGGCCGTGCACGTGTTCTGTACGGGGGTATGCGGTACTTGGTTGTTTGCACTACTTGCATGTAATTGTATTATAGGCGCTAGTACTTCCTCCCCTTTATTAAGTTTTCATTGTTTTACACGAGGTTTTCATTTTTCAGGTTTGACGCCTGTTCAAAAGTAAGTAGTAGTAAAGTTGCCAGTATTGGACAAATGACTAATACTGGCAACCTCACTGCAACATTAATTATGTAGAGACTTTAAACAGTCTTACCGTGCGGGCATTTATGGAACCTGATGATTAGTTGCTGAATTTTAGTGACAAGTGCCAGTCAGGACCTTCCTATTTCCAATCTAATAGAATTCTAAATTGCTTAACACCAAAACATATAATTTTTTTTCAAGTCCGTCCAATTGCGGTTTGTACTCGTACACCTAATCTTAAAGTTGGCAGAGGGATATGCAAGGGAGCTCCTCTCCTCGGTATATCATCAACTCTCACATCAACAGATATACGTCTCATTAACGAAAAACGATCTACGTGACCCTTAATAGAATAAGCAAATAAGCATACCGACATGTGATCAAATTAAATACCTACCTAGGTACATACATCACATCAAGAAAGCACTTTAAAAAAAGGTTGCGAACAGGCCATGAGAAACGCCAAATCGTTACTACCATTCATATAAAACTCAAATATGGACTGGAAATTAGCCAGACTTATGTATCGAATAGTGATCGTACCGTGCAAGATACATGGTCTGCAAGTATCGGCACTTACTAAAGCTAACAGGTCAAGACCCAGAGAGAAGAAAAATAAACTAAGACAAAAGAAAATGCATGAAATCTTAGACGTAAAAACAGTAACCAAACGCATCAAGAACCACAGGATGTGCTACCTCACACATGTTTACAGGCGCCGCATACCACACCTGCTGCATGCAGCAACGCAGTACAAGGCCAAATCTAAGAAGGTCGGCCGACCTTTTTACACATGGAACTTCAACTTAAAACAGGACATGAAGTACTTCGACAAAGGACTTAATTTTTGATAAATGGATACGGCGGAAGACAAATAAGATCAAAATTGCTGCTAGTGAGATTTACAAAAAATTGGAAACTGATAGTAACGAGGCCTCCGACGATGACATTGAAAACAGCAACATCTAACATAACACAACAGCAGAGCAATGTACAAAAGAACCGAGAAAGCAGTAGAACCCCGCCAAAAGACTCACCGATGAAGCTCGACCTGAACCAACCTGGCAGCGAGGTCGTTAAAAGATGCCCATCCGTAGATAATAATTACCCATCTCTTCACTGGTCCAATGCTTATTCCAGGATGCATATTTGGTACGGCTCTTAAATTCATCCCTATCCTACGGGCACATTTTCCCTACCATTACCGCGCCCCTGGTCTACTCCTTGATATGCAATGTCGCTGTAGCACCATGAACATGAGGCTACAGGAGCTAGTGCGAATCTTGGGGTTCATTCGATTAATCGAGTCTGGTTTAACCACCCTGGGATCGGTGCACTTCATTCATTCATTCACGGGATGCGGCTGATTACCAGAATTTTATATCGAGCGATTGCCTATTTGTAATGTCAGTCCATTCAAATTAGAAAAATAAAACAAGAGAAATGTTTTCATTTAAACGAAATCTACGGTGTCAGGTAGCTTTTGCAAGCAATAGAGTAACAAAAATTAAAAACAAATAAAATTAAAATCACCAGTGTCATTTCACGAAATACCGAGACTCACTCTTAATCTTGTGCTTAGTTCTACGATCGTTTGACGACAAGGTCTACCAAGATATATAATAATACACTAATATTATAAAGGCGAAATGCGGCGATGTGAGTGTGTGTTTATTTGTTTGTTACTTCGTCACGCTCAAACGGCTGGACCAATTTTAATAAAATTTTGTATAAAGGTAGCTGACACCCTGGATTAATATATAATCTATGCTATTTTTATACCGATATTCCCTCGGGATCGACACTTATGCGGGTGAAACCGCGGGGCGCAGCTAGTAATTAATATTCAGGTGGTGCATCGTGCAGCTGTTAAGGGTACGAAACTAAATTTAAAATTAACGAATTTTTATTTAAATATTTTGTACCAACTCAGCCGTTAACCTTGAACGCATCACAGTCAAGGTCGCCAATAACTTGCTTTTACTCACTCAAAATTTAACCATCCCTACTTTAAAGTGCCTCCTATTGTATCACTGATGACAATAATACGCTTTGGTTGACTGGTTAAAGGCTAAAAAATCCCAATGTTGGAGAGGGGGAAGCATACGATGGGTCAATAACCTAAACGCGTGAACCGATTTGAAATAACTCCCCATCATGTCATGACGGACGCTCTTCGCGCACCGTTCGCTGTACGATCAAGGACAAAGGATATTACAGTATGTGTAATTGCTAGTTGCTTGTTACTACATAAGCACATAGCATACTGGTGCTGGGGCCCACTTTAGGTTATCTTTTATCGTAGTATCGATTGATGTACGTTTAATTTAATTCCAATCTGCTTTAAAAGGATAGAATCGGCCCATTAATATTCAGACATATGAACATTCTTAACTTAATATTGTAACTTGTAAGTATTAAGTAGGTACCATTCCTTTGCTATAAATATTTTTGTCTCGTAGAGAATGTTTGCGCAGAGATAAGCATCGAGTCCTGCCTGCGTGACTAATGTCACTGCTATTTATATTTGTATTGAGTGTAACGAGCGGGATAATGAACGATAAAGGCGACGATGGGCTAGGAATTCGGTCCACTGCTAATGATCAATGTGAACAATATCCATTTGCGGGTTGTTTCACTCACAGTTTCATTTTAAACGCCGTGACAGTAGTGTGTTTCCGGACTTGTGAGTACAGTGCGTAACGTAACTTTAAATAAAAACCAGGCATTCAGGTACAAAATAATAAGCATTAAAAGTTAAAACACTAACATTATTTTATTTTTTAAAGTAAACTTTATACAAGCCAAAAGTTAAAAACTAATGATTTATTGTGTAGGCATCTTAATATGCTTATTCATAATGTGTTTCCAATTTCCATGAATCATCTGTAGTGTAGGTTTATTTACATTTCTTTACTGAATCATTATTTATTTATTATTCATCATTCGGAAATAGACGCTCAGTTAAACATTTTTTAGTGTGCGTCAAGTCAACCCTGCGTTACTACTAGTGAATTAGTGATGCATGCATCTCGGTGCACTTTCGTTGGGCGCTATTTTGGGCGACAGTTTAAATTTATTTTAAGCGTGTTCCCAGCACCGTGACCCACTGACGTGCTTTGTATTCCAATTTGGTTCCTCCTCGTACCTGAGTTATTTATTTTTATAGCTCGTGTAATAATTACATGTAGATATGTAATTATTACACTGCCAACCGTACAGAAATATAGTTTTGATGATTTATTTATTTTTAGATCATCACCTTAAAGGTCCTATTTTAGTCCAAGCATTTTGTTAAAAAAAAATACAGTCCATAAGACACTAAGTACAAAAAACTTAATTTTAACATCAAATCATTCGATCTTCAACGAACTACAAATGTTGGCATAACTGACTATCACAGTCATGATCTCAAGCTGACCCTGTGTACTAGGAAGTCGAACTGAAAACAAATCATTTTTCATGAAATTAATATTTCATCACTTTTAGGTATCGAAATTATTTATTATGTATTAACTTTAAGCCAAATTTCCTAATGCTTCCATAAATATCTGATTTAAGTGTAAACAAACCCTAATTAGGTAATTAGTAAGTAGTAGAAAGAGAATTAGTAACACATTCATCTGTATTTAGAAAGCTTTCAACTTTATATCTATCTCACCATTTTCAACAATTTTGTTTAATACAATAACATTACTTAATTGTCATATGAAAAACATCGGTGATTTAAAATTAAAATTTCTGGTTTAAGAATACAAATAAGTAATCAAATCAGCACAGCACTCAATTTGTAAGTGGCACTACAAATTACAAATTGGCACTACAGCCGGACGCGCGGACGCGGACGCACGTTAAAATATGGTTCCGTTTTTCTTTCAAAGTACGGAACCATACTAAAGTATAAACAATAAACGGAAATATACTTATTTATACACGGACCGGCATGGTCTCCCAAAAATAAGCAAAACGCCAATTTATAAACTTTAATAATAATAACTTTAAATAACAGTTATGCGTCTGTCATCTGGCTCATCACATAATAATGGCTGAACGGAATTCATTCAACTTTTAAGTACCCACGTTCTTTTCCTTAAAGTGATGTACGTTATATAAATTGGTTGAATATGACGGACATAAAGGAGGACCCTCCTTTAATGCAGTCACAAAGCAGATATCACGATTGATTGATTCATTGGATGTTGGAATTGGTGTAGTTTACCGAACCCGGTTGGTAATAAATAGTTGATCGGTGGATACTTAGGGCGTATTACGGAACCTCACTCAAGACTCAAGCATTACTTAAAACTAATTCAAACCAATCAAATGGCTTTAAACTAGTTTAAAGTAAAGCTTGAGTATTGAGTGAGGTTCTTTAATATGGGTCTATGTTGCCTGGAAACAGCATCGTGGCAGGGGCTGAGACGATGTTGTCTGGTAATGATATTCATCTACACAAACTATAAAACAAACTTACTGTTTCACGCCTGAACGAATTTCCACGACATTTGGCAGACAGGTAGACCATGACCTGGGTTAGGACCTAGGATTGCCATTGGAGGACCTTTACCTTTTACCTCGGTAGTACATTCCCATAACGATCGGTTCAGTGGTTAAAGCGTAAACAACAACAAAGGGTCATCTGAAAAGCATAAATATGACTGGATTTGTATAATAAACAATTTAACCATTAAAAGGCCTCCGAGACCCGCAAGATGCTGTCAGAGGCGCGGGCTGGCACTTTTTTCGCTGTAAGCTTAGGATTAGGAGCCGATAATAGCGGCGCACGGACTGTGCACACTCAGGTAGCGCTAGCTATAATATGAAGACCCAATCTGCCAAATTCCTGCTTACGTGTGTCGTTGACAGTATTGGGTCGCCTTACATCTTTACAACTTGAATGAGTCCGGTAAAGGCACATCTCCCCTTAACTTGTATTTGGCGTTGATAAGAATACCGTGATTTTATTATAGTAACATGTATGTCCGTACCAGCTTTGACATCCAATTTTATTGAATCTAATGTATTGTTTTGTGTTCAAATAGGCCATCAATAAGCATGGGTGCTAAGCAGAGCAAGCGCTCGGTGGACATAAGCGGCAAGGAGGCGGAGGGTGCTGGCGAAGTAGCTGCTGCGGGCGCCGGTGGTGAAGGCAGAGTTGAGCAGCTCGCAGACGCCGACGCGCTCAAACCACAGCTCAATGGAGACGCGCACATACACGAACCAACAACGGTAATGGATTTTTCATAAACTAGTATTTTCGAAGGCATAATATTATGTACATTCCCAATCACAAAACGACAGATCAAAGGATTATTATTAAGTATCGAAATATTATCTACAATTGAAATGAGAGTATGTTTACTTTGACCACTCGCGTATGGCTTGCCATAAACTGACAAACTTGATTTGTTTTAATTTAAGTTATTATTTAGCCACTGGCCCCTCTATGGTTAACTAGTCAATAATATTTAGTAATTTTTAGGGCTCTGTAGCCACATGGCAAATAGGGAACCCATATAATTTCGCTATGTCCGTCTCCGGATGACAAACACCATTTGACACGGAGACTGGTGGCACTGTATTGATGAAAATTGGAAACAAGGTGTATTCTGTGCACTACTAAACAATGTTGTAGTGGAATCGCGAAAAAAATAGTAATGCGAGTCGGACTCGCACATACAAAGGGTTCCGTACCACAAAGCAAACAACGCCGAAAAAATCATGTTTGTTGTATGGGAGCCCCCTTAAATATTTATTTTATTATTTTTAGTATTTGTTGTTATAGCGGCAACAGAAATACATCATCTGTGAAAATTTCAACCGTCTAGCTATCACGATTCGTGAGATACAGCCTGGTGACAGACAGACGGACAGTCGAGGCTTAGTAATAGGGTCCCGTTTTTACCCTTTGGGTACGGAACCCTAAAGAGTAATGTATATAAATGTGTGGAGTATCGTTGGATCCCATAATTATGATGTTTCTAAATGACTGTCAACAGTTCTTGAGACAGGATATTTTCGGTTAAAGAATACAAAGTAAAAACTATCAATACTGTGCATGCGTAAATATTCATTCCAACAACGGAAGTCGCTGTGCGTGGCCCGACATGCACTTGGCCGGTTTACGAGAATGTTTTCTCCTCTTTATTATAATTGCTCTGTGTATGTAGCATTGTATATAATATAATTATATACGTTAGATTTATGCCTCTTGTATATAATATAATTATATACGTTAGATTTATGCCTCTTGTATATTTGATTCTAGGAAAAACAAAAGGACATAGACAGCGGCACGCCAGAAAATGAAAAAGATGCTACCACAGAGAAAGAAGCAAAACTAAATGAAGAGGAAAAAGAGGCGGCTCCCCTGACAAACGGAGAAAGTGAGCAAAAAGTAGAGAACGGAGAGTCTACACCTACGCCTGAAGACGGCAAGAAACCCAAGAAGGAAAAGGTGCTTTCATTTAAAGAACTTTGTTGTATTTCGTTGCCAACATCTAACTAGTGTTGAGTTTTGGTTGCATGTATGTGCCTGTTTACTATTTATCTTAACCAAGCATGTCATGGGCAGGTCAAGAAGAAATGGTCGCTCAGATCGATCAGTTTCAGCAGAAAAGACAAACCCAAACAAGAGAAGAAGCAAAAAGATGAGGAACCCAAAACAAATGGTGAATCAGAGAAAGTGCCAGAGGAGGTATGTATTTGTTTCAAGACATTTCGTATTGCTTGTGGTCCTGACCACAATAAAGATCGTCCAAACGATCTTGAAAACGTAAGTGTTTTATATTTAGCCTTTTAAGCGCTTGGCTAAATATCAATTGCCGTGCCCCTAGCGCGCGGCCACAAATCGATAAAATAATCATAATCATCATTTCAGCCGAAAGACGTCCACTGCTGGACCTATGTCCAGCCTATGCCTATGTCTCACCCAAGCTAAAGGGGATATATATATAAGGGGGATAAAATCATACCTACAATAAATAGGAGGAGCATTCGTTGAATAGAACGAAAAAATCATGCATGTTCTCTGTCGCAAAAATACGACACGAGCAGTAGGGACACGGAAATATGTGTCGCAGAAATGCGACACAAGCGGTTAAAAGGTTAAGTATACCTAACGACGAAGAAAGCTCCTAGTTGAGAAATAATAAATGAAACAATTTTAAACCACCAAAATTAAATACCAGTTATTGACAAAAAGAGATAGTGAGGTGAAAAGAAGAATGGGAAAATTGAATGACGTTTGTCCTACTTATAAGCATAGTTTTAATTGAATTTAGTTACTTATACTTTAAATATTACTTATACTTTATATTAATTTATAAAATTACTGGCTACTGAAATATCTTGTTCCCGACCCATCCCGAAGCATCGCGTCGCCTCTCCCCCTCGCCCTCGCTCGCTCTTACTACGTTGTTGTATAACGTTCTTTTTGACTTTTTTCTGTTTGCCCGGGTCCCAGCGTGATAAATAACTCAAGAATTGGGTTATCAAATGAAAAAAGAATATTTCAAATCCGACTGGTAGTTTCAGAGATTAGGGCGTTCAAACAGACAAACTCTTCAGCTTTATTATAAGCAGTGATCGGAGTAGGTAGATTGAATTAAGGTCATTGATCCGAAACGTATATATTAATATGGACATTCCTCTGGAATTTCGGGATTGAAATGTTTCGTGAAAACAGATAAATAATAAATTAATTTTGTTTTGGTACCTTCCTTTAAATTTTGAATTGAATGGTAATAATCACTATTAACATTAACAATACCTACTTAATTGGATCCGGAAATACCGGAATTACTTCCGGGAAAATGGCTTATCTATGTTATTCTTTCTGTGGGCGTTTATGATACAAGTACCAACAATCTATCTACCTACTCCGATCATTGATTATAAGTATAGATAACTTAGACAATAACTACACCCCTAAACAGTTTTGGCCAAAGATTATTTTTCTTCGAACTGTCAAGTTACTGAATAATTATAATAAAGTCCAAGTAGGTATAGTAGCCATGCACACATAATCATCCTCAAATTTTTTCGTCCTGACCCTTTTCTTCTTAGACCGTTTTCGTTTTGGTAAACGGTATTTTTAGATTTTCGGAAATTGATTTTCCTAAAAGAATGCAGAAGTGAGCGAAGCTTTTGGCTTCTGATACAACTTCCCGTCTCTTGAAACCTGTAAAAAAATCAAGCTTATAAGTCAGCTCTATCAAAATTACGGTCATTTATGGCGCACATTTTGACAGTCGCAAAATGAATCAAAACCACTGTAAAACTTCAAAATAAACAGTATGGGTACTATAATAAGGTACTTCCCTTAGACCTAGAATCGTGTAATTGAGCAAAAAGCAAGGTCGCACAGCACAAGCAAAGGAAAATTTTGCGCATTTTTGCACATTTTTTTTTGTTCCAACAAGAATAGGAGCGTCAATGACCTCCATCTGTCAACTGTACCATGAAAAGGAGGGATTGCAAAGGAAATAAAGCAAGAGTGAACATGCATCTTCTGGGCACGCTCGTTCCATCACAGACCTCATCCATTGTTTTTTATCAGGCGTGGTCGAGGTCAAGAGCAGGATTTATTAGCAATTAACAAAAAAATTAATGTTAAATCCGTTTTTATTCAATTTGCTATTATCTGTTTTTAACCCCCGACGCAAAAACGACGGTGTGTTATAAGTTTGACGTGTCTGTGTGTGTGTGTCTGTCTGTCTGTGGCATCGTAGCTCCCGAACGGATGAACCGAATTTGATTTTGTTGTAATTTGTTTTTGTTATATCTCACGGACTGCTCCAAAATAAATAAACGAAGCGCTTTTGCCAATTGGTGCACGGTTATCCCTATTCTTAGTTGGAACGCATTATATGGGAGAATATTTTTTCAACTACAAACTTTGTCCTTTAATTTCGCAGTCCGTAAGACTGGTCCTTAGAGAGGAAGGCAGGTCTTGCCATGCAATATGGGCTTATAAACAAAAAAGTAGTTAATTGATGAATTGGTGTAACTTTGGGTAGGCTATGAAATACATAGTAGCGACAAAAGCTACAGCGCACTGTGAGGCGCTCCGCAGACGGCGGTCATTTTGTCCGGGAATTACCGCGAGAGACATCATCCGGTAAGCTGGGACTTGAAACGTTACTCAAAATAACGTTACGTGTAGTTCCGGTAACGATAATTTGTACCGTTCCACCAGGATCGTAACAAAATTAATTCCTTGGTTACAACGATACTGACAAGCGGAACGAAATCTTAAACTGTTCACTAACAATTTTATCAATATATCGTTATTAGTGTAACAATATAATAACGTTATTCATTTCGATACACAACTTTGCCAGCTATATGACATAAAAGATGACGAAAAAGTATGAAGAATAACGTTACAATTGAATCTGTAACGTTTCTCCTGTAACGTTATTACAAGCGAATAAGCTTAATGTTACTGATACCTATAACGTTACTTTTAATATTGTTGTGTATAACGTTTTCTTTTGTAACGTTATTCATATTTTTAGGTTATAGTATCGTTACAAATTTTGGAACGTTAGACGATAACATTAGTGGTAACGGAACGAAATTCATTTCGTTTTCTAGTCCCTGCCGGTAAGCACTGTCCTCCGTGTGCGTTATTGCACAGATTTCCATACGTCCTACCGTATGTCGTGGACAAAATTACTGACAATCGTCAGCTCTGCTCAGCGCCTGAAAGTGAAAAGTTCGAGGATAATTAAACAAACAAAAAAACGGTTTGTAATTTAGTTTTTAGGGTTCCGTACCTCAAAAGAAAAAAATGGAACCCTTATAGGATCACTTTGTTGTCCGTCCGTCCGTCCGTCCGTCCGTCTTTCTATCTGTCTGTCTGTCAAGACCCTTAATCTCGGGAACGCGGGGAGGTATCGAGTTGAAATTAAAAAAAACGTATATTTCGACACTCAAGGGAATCAATATTTATAGGGTACTTCCCGTTGACCTAGAATCATGAAATTTGGCAACAAGCAATGTCATGTAGCACAAGTAAAGAAAAAAATCCGCAAACCGTAAATTTGTATGAAACCCTCGGTGTGCGAGTCTGACTCGCACTTGACCGTTTTTTTTAAATTATATTTGGGCGATGATAATATGTACGATACGAGCTAACACGTTGTGGATTAAAAGGCCTCGTACCAATTTGAACGCACGTGTGTGCGCGATTTCACATCTTAAATTTTCACACAGCATAAGGTCAATGACTTATTATGAGCCAAAAATAATGTGAATAGACTAGCTATACCCCCAACTTCGCTCGCTTAGTTTTCGATAAATGTGTGGCACACTACGATAGAAAATAAAAAAGCTAACCAAAGAACCAGATGTTTGTCAGTAAATAGAGTTGACTCATCATGTGATGGCAAAATCTTATTTCCTATCTTTTTGTTGGTATTTTTTTGCTTTTAATTTCTTGGACATATTGTAACGGAGGATTTGAAGGACAATGTGTATGTAGACCGAGAACTGAGAGCGTTGACGCTGAGATGTAACATGTTGATGCGATGGATCTCACTCAGCAGAATTAAAATAACACTTTTGAAAGGCACAGCTGTAAAAAAACAAGAAGTCGTATTTAAAACTCATGTGAACTCGTGTGTACCTACCTACTTGTAGAAAAGTGGTCATGAACATGGCTTATGTATGAGCCCCTCAGTTGGGTCAACATAGTCGATAAATACATATACAAACGTATATCACTCAGTGATCTACATCCAAGGAAACTGTTAAGTAAACGTGATGACCCCAATTCGCAAATAGTACTAATACGACTGAAGGGCAAGCTAATTATTTCAACTACACATTACCGAAAAGGGATAAAGGCTTAAACCTGAACCTGAAAATTTAAAAGAAACTGATAATATTTAAACAAACAGTTCGTTATAGGGTTCCGTAGCCCAATGGCAAAAACGGAACCATCATGGCCGTTTACCCGTCCGTCCGTAAGTGTACTGGAAGATTATTGGCACTATATCGATGAAATTTGGAACGGTATTTTAAATGAACAGCTAAATAATGGTGTAGTTAAATAAAAAATAAAAAATGGTTGGCCATCCCCCTACAAGAAACCGAGGGATGTTGAATCCCATAATTAAAAAGATGTATACTATGATGTTTCTAAGTGACTTTTATTCTAGTCAATAGTTGATGAGATACGCGCATCTAAAGTCTCAAAAATGTCCCACTAACTTTTCTATTAAAGTATGGTAAATTCTGAAAAAACCCGCCGTTTAATAGAAAAATTAAAAATACTTTCAACGAAAACTCTGTTGAAGAAACTAATGTATGTCGTGTAGTTCAGTTTCTTAGAGAAATACTATGAAATACAAACTTGTTATTACTGCCGATAAAATCAATATTGTACATGCGTAAATATTCATTCCGACTACGGAACCCTCCACATTGTGCGTCGTCCGACCCGCACTTGGCCGGTTTTTTTTTGTTTTGAAATTGGTTAAAAGAAACCGTCTTCGAGCTGTTCAGCTCCTTATTATTTCAGCAAACACTAGGTTGCACGTTGCTAGGTTCCAAAGGAGTTAGAGATAAATTCACTAAACTCGTTTCATAAAATTTATTCGTAATTAGTTTTTTTTTAATAGTCTATAGTGTAAAACTAAACATGGTGCAAATAATATTTTTCTGTTTGCGATGCGACCTTGCGGTCAAGACTATTAGAAACCAACGATTTCTATGACAAGTAACTATTGCGCCGTAGTGCATTGCACCCAAACTGGCGCAGCGCGAGGAACAATGCGCATTATAATTCAAAGTGTAGCTATATCCGTGCTAACCAAACGTGAGCCGCCATTGTCGTCGGCGATATCGCTCTATTAGTGATAGCTTTAATTCATTGACTTCTGTGACGCCAAGTCCTCTATTATGAAGTAGTGAATCCATATTAATATGATGATAACACAACCTAACTTTCAGACACTTCCACATGATTGGTGGTTTTTGTTACGGACATAGTTAACATGCCATACTCTATAACGCTCCATGCAGTCTAAAATGATAGAATATCTCTAATGAAGGTAAAAAATAAAGCCGTCAAGTGCAATATGAGCCTAAACATAAAAGAAACCTACATTAATAATTATGATGAAAAGGGGGCAGAGAGGATCTAGCGGCACATTACCGTGTGGAGTATTATTGTTGGATCCCATAATTAAAAAAATGATATTTCTAAAAGAGACTTTGCTATTATTGAAGTCAAATAGGTTTTAAGATATTTTCGGTTATAACCGCAGAAATAATTTAGATTTTTATCGTTTATCTTTTTAAATTACTATGATATATATACATTTTATTTTTGCGGACGGGCGTACCTAAATATTCATCCCAACTACGGAACTCTTCACTGTGCGTAGTCGGTTGCCAACGAGGCCATAAAACTTATAAACTAAGCGACTATACGCTAAGGGCACTGTGTTGTACGGACGGACCTTGGCCCAAGGCGTCGCTGGGGGAAGGCAGCAAGGGACAGGCTGGATCAACCACACGTGGTCCTTCTGCTTGCCTTACAACGGGTTTGGTGCAGGCGCGGTTATTACGCTGTCTGTTTCTTGGTCAATCTGTGTGTTGGTTACGGTCATAGCCATCGAGAATTGCTAAGTATTATTAGTAAAATACTAATTAAAATATTATATATTATTTATTTTAAAGGGCATTATGAGAGGAATGCGGTTTTTAAGAAGATATTACGGTAATACCTAGGTAGATGGTACAATCATAAACAACGGTTGTAAAAATGCCCTTAACGAAGCCGAAAGTTACTTGTTATTTGAATTACGCGATATTTTTCTGTGCTGGACCACACCTGGGAAGTTTGATTACGGAGATAATCCAAGTTCCAACTTGCTTTGACTTTTTTTTTTTTTTTTTACGAACACAATTTTTTACATGCGTTATATTGCGCACTACCATAAACAGCGAATTTTACACCAAAAATATGTTTTGTCCTAGCAATTATGTTTGCACAAATTTATTTAGTTTGATGTACATAATGCATAGGTGACAGCTTCGTAATGGGTCTTTTTACCCTTTGTATATAACTATGCAGTGAAAAAATATGATTTCAATACTTATTATGTATTGTTGAAATCACATTTTTTCACACAATAGCTTGTCAGTAAAGAAAACTGACCCATCCCTTGTTATGTCAATGCACTATTCAGTCATCGTATTATGAAAATACAACGGATGGACCATGCTGTGGACAAGTCTGCGCCACCGCCACCGACGTCATTCAATAAACATGCAATCTGAGCTCTTTATGTTCATTATGTTTCCTTTACCAGTAGTCAGTTTTGATACCTACAGCCGTTCATAATACGATGCATTGTTCACGCGGTGTAGCATCTTGTTACAGATTTAACCGACACAACACAAAACTAATTAAAATACTTTGCCTACTTTTTAGGGTTCCGTTGCCAAATGGCAAAAAACGGAACCCTTATAGATTCGTCATGTCTGTCTGTCTGTCTGTCTGTCTGTCTGTCTGTCTGTCTGTCTGTCTGTCTGTCTGTCTGTCTGTCCGTCTGTCTGTCTGTCCGTCCGTATGTCACAGCCACTTATCTCCGAAAGTATAAGGACTATACTGTTGAAACTTGGTAAGTAGATGTATTCTGTGAACTGCATTAAGATTTTCACACAAAAATAGAAAAAAAAAACAATACATTTTGGGGTTCCCCATACTTAGAACTGAAACTAAAAAAATTTTTTTTCGTCAAACCCATATGTGTGAGGTATCTATGGATAGGTCTTCAAAAATGATATTGAGGTTTCTTATATCATTTTTTTCTAAACTGAATAGTTTGCGCGAGAGACACTTCCAAAGTGGTAAAATGTGTGTCCCCCCCCCCCCGTAACTTCTAAAATAAGAGAATGATAAAACTAAAATAAATATATGATGTACAATACTATGTAAACTTCCACCGAAAATTGGTTTGAACGAGATCTAGTAAGTAGTTTTTTTTTAATACGTCATAAATCGTAAACCGCAATTTACCTTTTATTCAACCAACTAAAAAACTAAAAAAACATTTAATTTCATAAACATAAACATTATGCATGAACCTGGATGTTACGGAACCCTCGTTGAGCGAGTCCGACTCGCTCTTGCCCGGTTTTTTATTTTTATTAGTTAATTTTTTTATAAGGGATAAATGAGTAGGTACCTGTCGCAATGATGACTGTGGGCAGAGAATATACAATAATTATACCTAATAATATTTGTGAAAAATTAAGTAAATTAGTGTTAAGCTTTGGACATAGACAAGTTTATCGTTTAAAAAAAAACATCTAAAGCAAGTACTTGGTAAGCAGAAGGAAAAGCTGTTTGCCGACCTCCTACGTTTCAGTCTCGCAACCCGTCCGGACTCCGGGCCTACTCGCCCACGTGTAGCGCCACAAAACCTGCCCAGGACTGCTAATTTTATTTTGCACTTGCAAACTCCACAAACTTGTTTCATAATGCCCCGTCCTTGCGTCATCACTACATCGATCGGTGTAGTTTATTCCAAAATGCGCCTTTGTTGAATAAAAATATAATGGTGCTGATTTAGTTTGGAGATGTGGTTTTTTTGGTTATAAAAAATATCCAGGGGCCTGTTTCACAGTGTCCAGATAGGCAATATCAACTAGATAAATTGAAAAATTAAACAATTATTAGACTTTTAAAAGACCTATAGATAACAAAATACATAAAACCAGTACATTTATACTTGTGACTGCCAATCGGTGCCAAGAAAGGGCGTTCAACCTGTGATAGCAACCACGTCTGATGTTTTATATGACACTAGTAGTGCATCTGTACAGTCTCCGTTATTTATTGTCATGCAAATTATTGTCGTCCGCCGCCGCTCCGGTCGGTCACACGATACCTTGAAGAGCTCACAGGATTATACCTCTGATTTGCGTACATTAAGTTGCGTTAATATTACAATTAGTATTTTAAGGAATCCTGGCCTGACGGTGACTGATAAAGCAGCGACCAAGACAAAGATTCATTTATTTTTCCTGACTCCTAATAAAACTAACAAAAAAGTACAGGGTTATTGGTAAAACATTAACAACCTTTCAAGAGGTCATTGTACTCACGATTATGAACAACTTTCACTATGGGACAAACCTGAAAGCGCGAAAAAAAAATCAGCTGTTCCCTACATTTATTTTCATTTATACGAACATAAATGTAGGGAACATTTGCTGATATTTTTTTTTTTTACGAGTTATCTCGTCAAAATGTAGGGAACAGCTGATTTTTTTTTCGCGATTATTACATAATATTTTGCCGATATCGATCTTGGACACGAACACCAGCAGCGGGGTAATTGCGTAACACACATAAAATGGCAATCGACCGCAATGGTTTCATTTTGGCAGTTCAGCCACGTTGTAGCCAGTAAGTACAGTCTAATTCTAGGCATGCCATTTAGCCGCAGTTAAAATATGTAACGCACTTTTCATAGCAAGCAGAGGCGCATTTAATTTGTCTCCAGTATGTTTAGTAGTAAATTAAATAATTGTTTTGAATATGTGCAGGGTATACAACTTTCCACAAAAACTGGTTTTTTTTTTTTTCTGTAGAATATACTTAATAATAGTAATTTTGAATCTATATCGGTTTAAGTTTATGTGTTGACTGTCGTCCGACGCGAAACTGTTTTATATGTATGTAGGTACTTAAAATGAATTGAATTCAACATACATATAAAACGGATGAGTCTAATTAACTGTCAAAATAGAGAGCTGAAATGAACAAGCGGAGTTTCAGAGCGGAAAATCATTACCATAGCCAGGTGCCCATGGATGTGATGGCAAGCCATTTAGTGACTCATTTTTACCGTCGCATACTTTACCGTTACATGGCGGATAAAGCGATACTATGTCTGCATAAATAGCCGTGACTGGTGCCCCCAAAGATACATCACTCCACACGACAGTGAATCACATCCGCTCGGAAATCTTTTGTTGGGACTTCATTATACAACGAAATAATATGATAAAATTTTGATAAATCAGGGCTTATATTTTGACTTGCGCAATATGAATAAAGACCAGTAGGCAGCTATTTAACGAGTCTCTATCGGAAAGACCTTTTCGTTGAAAGACAATTCACGTTGGATGACATGAAAGCAAGTTACCTAGATAGCCGAAAGACAATTAGAATACCTTATTAGCTGAAAGTCAAATTAGTTGGATGACAAAAACTCAGAAAGAAAATAGTCTGAATCGTATGTCAACTACCCCTCTATCAGAATCACTTTTTCGCTGAAAGGCAATTCACGCTGAATGACATGAAAGCAAGGTGCCCAGATAACCGAAAGACATTTTAGCCCATTGTACAACTGGCAACTTTACCATGAGAATTCTGATAGAGACCCGATGGGTTGACTGCCACTCTGGACGAATTATCAGAGTTAAATGAAAGTGTAATGTTTATTTTTCCGTAAAACATTTTATGTTTTAAACTACCTACAAACAAAACTCATCATCATCTGCCTAGCCTTTTCCCAACTATGTTGGGGTCGGCTTCCAGTCTAACCGGATGCAGCTGAATACCAGTATTTTACATGGAGCGACTGCCTATCTGACCTCCACAACCCAGCTATTGGGTAATATGATACCCCTTGGTAAGACTGGTTGTCAGACTTTCGGGCTTCTGACTACCCGTAACGACTGTCAAAGATCCACGAATGACAGCCGGGACCAACGGCTTAACGTGCTTTCCGAGGCACGGAGGGGTCTCGGTATGTAAAGATGGTCACCCATCCACAGACCAACCGCGGCAAGCGTAGCTTAACCTGATCGATCGACCTGTGCGGCTGTTATTATTTAGCCACGGGCCCCTCCTACAAACAAAACTACTCGTTATATTGAAACATAACAAATAGGTACAGATTTTTATGACACCAATGACAAAATAGTGATTTAAATGCTAAAGCTTAAACAACTTTTGGAGCAACCCGCTCTTAGGTTGGATCCTTAAAATTTGTCCCCAAATATGATACGTTTAATGAGCGACGTTTTTTAAAAAATTGTATGCTGTGTTTTTTTTTATGTAAATTTTTTTCATTTCTCCTATATTTGCTCTCGAAAAAAAATTTTTTTTTTTTTCGTTTTTGTCCTTCAAAGGGGGCCCTCGTAATTCTTTTTCTTGCCATTGGGCTTCGACCTTCAATGCGTGTATATTATGCTCTTTAACGCCTGTGCCAACCTTCTGTAGCGTTTTTGGTGCTTTGACATTGGCCTAAGCAGCTTATTTTTGTTTGGGTCATTTTTAATATCCATTGTGAGTTAAAATAGTCAATGAACGTAATTATTTATTTTGTTACATTTCATTAGACGCTCGTTCACAAATACATATCCACACAGTCGGTGTGTCTGCTGCCGGGAGTAGCGGCAGGTTAGCAGTGAGGCTTGTAATTTCTTCACCCTCTTTTGTCCCAAGTAACTCTATTTTTTCAGATTTTCTCCACACTGCAGCATTGAAATGATAGTAGCAACCGGATTCTTCTGAATTGGGAAACATTGCTTTTATCGCATTTTGTTGTGCAATTTCAAAAGGGAACTAATTTTTTGAGCTGTTATTTAAATATTCGAGATGTTATTATGATCAGTTGAAAAACATATTGAGCAGTTATTTAATTTAATGGCGGTTGATTAATTATTGCGACAGTAAAACATGGACAGTAATAAAAGATCAATTAGACTGTTATTTTATCATACAATGTCAATTCTAAAAATAATTGAGCAGTCCAATAACTAAATGAGCGGTATAAAAATGATGGAATGGGCGGTTCGCTAAATAGTTCGGCAGATCATAGCGGATGCAAGAGCGAGCGAAGCGAGCTCGGGACTTGGGGCACCCCGACTCGGACAGGTTAGGTTCGAAGGGGATGACGGGGGCTCGAGTGAGCGAGCAAAGCGAGCGAACGAGCCCCCGTCATCCCCTTCGTGTTAGGTTCCTTTAAACCCTGTAGACAGCAATAGGGGCCCCGCGAAGCGGGGCTCCGTCGACTACACACCCAAAACTACTTTACCACCTCATTGTTTATAGAATTGCTTAGAATGAGATTTATTACCGACAAATTCCGATTTATTACTGCCCACACGTAACTGCCCATTCATTCATTTTTACCGCCCATTTAATTATTTTCCCACTCAATTATATATTCACTGATCCATTTCATTATTTTTTATTACTCATTTTTGTTTAATTTACTGCTTAGTTTTAACTGCTGAACAAGTTATTAAACGTGCCATTTATAATTTTTAACTTACCAAAACCGCTATTTACAACTGCCTCTTTAAATCAGTGCCATTTCAAAATCGCACTTGAAGTGTTTAATGTCGATTTCTAAATAGTCTTTAACCATTTTAAAAAGTCGTTCGTGGGTGTCGTTACGGGTAGTCAGAACCCCGAAAGTCTGACAACCAGTCTTACCAAGGGGTATCGTCGTACCCAGTAACTGGGTTGTGGAGGTCAGTTAGGCAGTCGCTCCATGTAAAATACTGGTATTCAGTGCCTTCCGGTTAGACTGGAAGCCGACCCCAACATAGTTGGGAAAAGGTTAGGCAGACGATGAGGTGTCTTGGCATTTATTTGGCAGCAACGCAAATAAAATCGGCACAACTTGAGTATTTTTAGTGCAACTGTCAATATCCACATGCATTGCATATAACTGAGCAAATAGTTTGGGTACCTTAAAGGTACCATCACCAAAGTACTGTGTATTCTCATCGACCATCGATTTCAAAATTTGTCGGCATGTTTTTGTGGCAAACAAAAAAAAAATTATTAGCATCACCATCGACATTGACTAAAAAGTCTGTGGAAAAAGGAGCTGTGGTAATTCTACTTCATTATAATTTAAAGAAGAAAATTCTGTTTTCTGCATTTAAAAAATAGTTTTCCTCTCACGATACAAGGTATCTTTTTTGGAGTCATTACATGGCATTACATCAAGATCAGCACTCGTAAAAGTTTTTTCCATGATTTTTTTTACAGGAGTAAATTTAGAACGCACCAAATTGGCGGCCGTGTGAGAGTTACAGGAATGTAATAGTTTGCTTTCCCTTATCAACTCGGTTCTTTTTTTTTAAGAGTAACGGAAGCAGAGCATTCTCCCCGTTTTGCGCATCTCCATGTGATGTTCCACTGGTATTTATACAACCAAAATTATATCGGTAGCCATTCCTGAATAATACCGATTTACCTTTTTGACTCTTGATGAAAATAAATGGAGAATCATCCATTTTTATCTATTTTACGCTTCGATAAAATTTTACGATAGTTGAAATGTTATTGTATGATAGTTAAAACTTGAATGCAAAATATGGTACTACAATGATTGTTGTCAAACAATGATTGTTGCCAAACAATGATTGTTGATTAATACCTTAGTGGCCAGTATGTTAATCAATTAATGCGAAAAGTTTTTACTATCAGGAAAATGCATGCTGGGCTATCTATCATAGACTCCAGTTTGCACAAAGCACGTAGGTAGGCAAGTATTATGTGACGTGTACATGTATGTATTAATACCTTCTTGTTTAGGTCTAAATTCATTTTCCCTTGTGATAATTAATTTTCATGTTCTTTATAAATTTTATTTGATTAGGAGTTAACTAGGCACGAACAAACAAAAAATTCATATCAACAAACTCTGCATCTTATGGGCATTTAGCGTTCATGTCTATTTAGATGGCATTTTAAGATCCAGACGTTTTTCTACTAAGGCGTTTAGCGTTCATGTCTATTTAGTAATATGGCATTTTAAAATCCAGACATTTTCCTACTAAGGCGTTAAGCGTCCATGTCTATTTAGTAACTATGGCGTTTTATCAACAAGACGATTTGCTACTAGAGTATTTTGAATTACGAAATTTTAAGATCCAGACGTTTTGCTACTAAGGCGTTTAGCGTTCATGTCTATTTAGTAACCATGGCGATTTAATAATAAAACTTTAAGGCGATATGGTCATTTTGCAACGTGGATATTCTAATAGTGACCCTATTTAACTAGTCACATCGCAGAATGTCAGCGGTACTATTCTGTAAAAATCTCATCGTGAAAACTTGAAGGTGAAGGTGAAGTGAGCGTGGAGTGAGCTTTCAATAGTGTCAATTCCTAGCAAAAACAAACTCACTTCACCTAAGTATTCACTGAGATTTTTACAGAATCGACCGGCTGATTCGTAAAACGTCCGATGTTTTGCGAATCGGACATTTTTGAAAAGGACTGCTTATTACTCGACTGCACGACAGCAAAGGCGGTTATGTTTTTCACACGTATCTTCTCTGTGTGGATTCTTTGTACCCTCGAAGAACCCTAACGGCTGGATGGATTTTAAGAAATGGGGTGTCGGGTCCATCAACTTGTCTCGATAGTGCGGTGTTTACGGGATGGGTTTGGTTGTATGTTGTTATAAAAACAAAATAGCAGATATTAGACGTTAATTAAGTAATATCACGAAAAAAAATTTAAAGCGAAGGTTTTAAATTTCACGACGACGACGACGCAGACGATCCAAAAATAACACTAAAAAAAACAAAAACCCGAGAAAAAGTGGGCTTGTTGTGAACTTTATAGGTGCAGCCTACAAAGTTCACAACAAGCTCACTTTTTAAGCAGTCTGATGCAGTTGGTGGCTTCAAATCTGAGATTAAACTTAAATAATTGCCACTTTTTTGTTGTTTTAGTATTTCCATAATCAAAATTGTCTATTGAGTGAGCAAACTATCATAAACTGTAAAGGGCTTACTGCTAGCTAAGTTGTATCTTTCTACATCAGTAAGCAAAGACGGCCTTGCAGACTGGTGTCGTTTTATTATTTGCCACAGCCCTGCGGTTGAATATTGCTACAAAATGAAATAAAATATGCAGAACATCCTATTCATCATTATCGTCATCGTATGTGTTCCATGCATAAGGCAGTGTGCTTAATAAACATTTATCTTTCTGTCAAATATGATTACAAATATATATATATATATATATATATATTTATATATAATTATAATTAATTAAAAGGTGGTCCAATGTATCAATGAAGTCACGTTTCGACTTCATTGATACATTGGACCACCTTTTGGATTATAATTTTATATTGTGTACATACAAAGTGTAAAACCAACTTTTTTTTTAAATTTATTTATTTAAAATCTGTATTAACATACATAAAGTCTGCCAAACTGCATAAAAAAACAGTTTGTCGGCAGTTGTTCTCGTCTAACAATGGATTACAAATGTCGAAATAAAAAAAAAACAAAAATGATTGTGCTAAAAACTTAATAATGCTAAGTAAACTATAAAATAACATACCTACATTCGAGATAAAAAAAACTTAAATTTAACAAAAAGCATTTTCGCCATCGAAAGGCTTGTTTTACAAAATCTATGGACACAATGAGAGATAATGTTTTTAGAGTGTAGAACTTTTTTAAATTGGTCCTTAGACTTGACATGCGTTATCAGTTGGGGTTAGTTCATTCACTAACGTGGGAACTACGTACCTTCTTGTGCGCTTACCAATGTAGTTTGTTACTTTTGGAACAGCAAGTGTCTTCTTCTTAGATAAACGAGTTGGGTACATATGCTTACGTTCCAATTTGTGGTATTGTACCAATGTAGTTTGTTACTTTTGGAACAGCAAGTGTCTTCTTCTTAGATAAACGAGTTGGGTACATATGCTTACGTTCCAATTTGTGGTATTGATACCAATGTAGTTTGTTACTTTTGGAACAGCAAGGGTCTTCTTCTTAGATAAACGAGTTGGGTACATATGCTTACGTTCCAATTTGTAGTATTGATTGTTAAATTGTTCAGTCAAGATATTTGACTTACTTTTAAGATGAATTGGTAGTACTTTACACATTTTGAACACTTCTTCATAATGTTTATCTAATGTTTTCTTAGTTTTTTTTATCTATAAGTAGTTTTAGTATCCTTAATTGCAAAATTTTTATTTTTAGTTAAGTGTGTAGGGAACGTAAGACCATATCAACCCAATCCATAACCAATAATTGACTCAGCCAGTGTGTAATATAAGGTATAAAGTTCTTTCCTGCTGGCAACATATTTAAGATTTTTTAATTTACCCAAAATTGAGCGCAGCTTATTACAAACGTTGCTAACATGCAGATTCCAAGAGAATGTGTTATCTATTATTAGTCCTAGGTACTTATGAGAGCTAACTGTTTATAAACATACACACTGACAAACTTGCTTGTTGCTATGCAAACATTCGTTCGAATGATTGCATAGCTAGACTTAAATAAATAAGTATGAATTTAACTTGTGATCTTTGCCCAAACGCGGAACCAGCGGTGTAATTGCGTAACACACTATCAGTAGCAATGGGTTTCATTTTGACAGTTCAACAACATTAGTTGCGTTTTGCGTCAAAATTATTCAGATTGATAGTGTGTTACGCAATTAGGGTGCTGGATCATTTCATTTTAAGTTAATTCATCAGAAAAATCAACCTTCACAAAGTGTTATTACGACATGAGTAGCAAAATTATTAATTAAACATACTTGATTTTAAAGCAGATTTAACTATACCTTCTTTTCAAAAATGCGCGTCATTTGTCCAATAAGATAACGCCACCGACACGAGCAAGCTAAATAAATAGCATAATTATCTGAATATAATAAACAATGCTAAATTTTACACTGAATTTGCACAACCCTAGCTGTGTGCAATATAATATGCCTTTGATCATGAGCAATGAAGGGAGACTATGTATTTAAAAATGTGAGCCAATCTTCCGTTACAGAATACAATACTATATAAATAATAATGCACTTGTTAGTCTCCCTTCAGTCTCAGTGCAGATTTGACGGGTTTAACGTCGTTCCTGTAGCCATGGCCGATGATAAGGTACTAATAATCGGGTTCTTATAATTTGTGTTAGAAATATAAAAATTATCTATAAGTAGGTCCACTAATTCACGATTCTAAATAATAGTTGCAAAATATTTTATTTATTTGTGTTATAGTTTTCATTATTCTTAATAGCATTTTTGATTTTTGTAGGCGGCCGAAGTCACTCCCGAACCTGCTGTTGCCGAATCGGCAGAAGAAGCCAAGACTGAAAGCGAAGTTAAAGAGGAGAAAACGCCAGAAACCCCCGTGACAGAACCGATCACTAATGGAAGCACCGCGCCTGAGTCTCCGAAGGACGAAAGCCCTGTAGCCGAAGAGCCAGCCGCTCCTAGCCCTAACATCGACAGGCCTGAACCTCAGCCTGAAACACAGCCGGAACAGTTACCTGTCAATGGGCTTTCCTTAGAAGAACCTGCCAAGGAAATTCTCAAGGAAGAAAAAAATGATGAGAGCGTAGAAGAACCCACCGCTGTAACGACAGAGATTGTACCTGAAATTTCCGTCATAAAAGAGGTTTGTGTTGAACAAATGCCTTTGATAGATTCCACGCCTCCACCACTCCCCGCGAATCCTCCTCCTTCTTCTGTGGCATCCTTTGCTGCCACCACAATGGCACCAGAATCGACAGACGCTTCGCTAGCTAACACCGCTGATAACGCAATTCCACCACCAACTTCTGACCCAATTGCAAATGATAAACTAGATGAGTTTCCCCCTCAGTTCGAAAACGAATTAACCAACACCCAAACTGTTAGTAACGAACTTTCCTCTCCCATGAAAGAACATACCGAAGAAATTTCAGTTCCTATTGCTCAAAATGAAGCTGTATCTGACACTGAAAAAACATTAGACAATATCCATTTAGAGGGTGCTCCTGAAGTCGAAAGTGTAAAAACTGATAGTGTAATTGTTGAAGAATCGGTAACAACTATTAAACAAGAAATCGAAAACATTGAAATATCAGAAAATACCGATATTGAAATTCCTGCACCTTCATCTGAGGACTTAGAAGCGCTAGAGGATAAGATCGATTCGAATGCTACTGAGGATTTACCATCTCCTCCATCTCCGATATGCGATGATGTTGATGTTATAAGCACCGAAAACAATATTGTCGAAGAAAACGTCGATAATACTCAAGTTACGATTCACGAAACAAGAGAGATTGTGGTAGTTTCTAATCACGTATCTGATACCGAGAAAACGGTTGCTCCCGAAAACGAGGTCGATAGCATCATCTCTGAACAAAATATTAAGGCTAAGTCCAAAGACTCACTCGGTAATCTAATTGAAACAATAGAGTGTAATGGTAACATCGGGGAGGAAAAGGATACATCTGAAATAATGCCACCGATCGACAAGGAAATTAATAACATAGAACCTGTGAGGACGGTGACGACTCCCGATGACTCGTTGCCGCCGTCTCTGTCGGAGGCCAACGAGTCGGCTCCGGCGGCGGGCGTGACGAGCAATGACGCGTCCGAGTCGTTCCCGCTGCCGCCCAGCGAGCTGTGCCGCTCGGAGTCCGCCTCGCCCGCCGAGCCCGAGCAGGCGGACACGCCACAGGTGAATACTGACCGGAACATCTTGTTTTGTAGTGGAATTAGTTCTGTAATATAAAAGCCGTTTGAGTTTCCCCGTTAACAGATCTCGTATTTAGTTTCATGTGCATATCTTTACCAGCATGAGTGAACCGTTAATAACCAGGAGAATAATTCGTATGATCGATCTGACACAGTAATGAATACAGCCAGTGGCTGCGTTCCTGTCCTTTCCCCTTCCTATAAGCTTGAAACTGAGATATGCAGACGTATTAATATGCTAGCATGGTGATGTAAAGTAGGCTTTACTGCTAACACATTTTCTTATTGATATCACATTTAGTCCTATTAATTTCATTCAGACAGTCGATCGTTACGTTATCATTTCATGTAATTTAATTAATGATGTGTTAGGTTGTATTTGTTGCAAGTTTCGAACTTATTTTTGTTTGCATTATAAAACTACTAACACTTGCTTCTGCACATTAATATGGATAATATATCGCACTAGAATGTCGCCAGCAGCGTCAGTTATTGAAGCGCCGCCGTCGACCCGCACAGCGGAACCTATCCTTTGGCGCGCGAAAGATTCATTGTTGTAGTACTATATAGTCAGAAAATTTCAGTGTTCTAAGGCCAATGCTTTCAGTTTAGACCAGTGGCGTAACTATACCGTTTGGAGCCCGTGGCAAATTCAAGGGATGGTGCCCTCCTTCAATGTTAAGAAGCTCAACCAACGTTATAGTTTTTTTTTTACTCGCACTTCTTCCGCGACTTCTTCCGCGTAGATTTCACATTTTCCCCTACAAAATTTTACACCTGACTGCTTCTTTGGTCTAGTGGTCGCAAGCGCTACTTACTGCTGAGCATGAAGTCATGTCCAAAAAAATTGAAAAACAATGGGAAAACATTAACGTTGTGATGATACAGCTAGCTTCTTACGAATGTGTTCGTGAACTTTTAGTTTAAAGGATGATCGGTTGGTTGCCATCCTGATTTCATTGAAGAAAGCGATTATTTGTTGAACGGAGATCTTTATTGTGGTTGGCGCAAATGTACTTAAAGTAGCTAGATAGGGCTAGATTATAACCAAGAGAAGTGGGAGAGTCAAGAAATTAAAACAAGGTGGTCAACGCCCTTTGCTCTCTGCTCTAGCGTATGGTAACCACATTAGAAGCGACCGATGCACAGAGATCAGATGATCATACTTACGCAGATTGAAAACAAATCGTATGCAGTCATTGAGGAGACGGTCAAGTTTGTCGAGGACATCTGCATTCAGGTCATAGTTGCACACATCACTACGGTGATGTGTGCAATCGATGAATGATGGATCGGTGGTGATGTGTGATCGAATCGATGTTAGGAAAAATTAAGGACCGCACAACCATTGTTTTCGTAGTCATTAGTAATAAATTTTTCAGTCGGTACAGAGCCCGCAGCGTTCCAGTAACTTTCTGGCTGACCAGGCCAATTTAAAGAACTATCAATGTGCAAGCCTAGAACAAATGGAACGATCGTACTATTGAAAAGAACTGGTGGCAAGGTTATAATTATCATCCATCCATTTTACTCATAATCGGAGAATTACCAATGATGATCGCCTGACACTTATTAGGGTTTACTGCTACCTCAAATCTATCCCACGAAGTTTTTTATGACTATCCAAGTCCATATTTAATTTGTCGATAGCTTCAGGTATTTCGTCAACCCTCCCTTGACAGTATAAATGCAAATCATCTGCATACAGATGATATGCACACTGAAGTTCGGAAGTTATAAGATTAATAAAAACTTAAAACAGAAGAGGATAAAGAATGCCGCCTTGAGGAACGCTAGTTTCCAAATCACACCAGCATGATGAAGAATCCCCAACATGAACAGACTGCTGTCGTTTCTGTAGGTAAGAGGAGCTCCATTCCATTGCCTCGGGAAAGATCATAACATAGGCCACAATGACTAACAGGATGTCGTGACTGACGGTATTAAACGCATTCGAGAAATCGACCAATACTAGTGCAATAACTTTGGTGTTTTCCAATCCTGCCCTTATATCGCCAGTAACTTTAGTAAGTTTAAGGAGGGCGGAAACAGTACTTTGCATGGGCCTGAACCCAGATTGAAGAGAAGCCCTCTTTCCTATGAGTGAGTTACGATGAAGAAAATTGGAGAATTGTTTGTGGACGCAGGCTTGGAGCACTTAGGATGGAAAGGGAAGGATATAAATGGGGAGAAAGTGGGTAGGAAGAGAGGGGTTAGAAACTTTAGGAAGTGGAAGAACATAGGCTTTATGCCACAGGGAAGGGAATATTCCGGTGTATACGGATTTTTTTACAATGTGAGTAATAAGGGTAGGAGATGACCCAGAATAGTTATGGTCATACCACGGGTAATACCCACCGCTTTTCGTTTAATAGATAGAATTATCTTTTTGATTTCTCCCGTTTCAACTGGTATGAAACTGAAAGGATTAATAGGAGGACGCGTTAAACCAGAAATTAGGGACAGTTTGTTGCTTGTTTAGACGATCAATGGCAGCAATATTGGAGAAATTACGGTTGAGATTGTCCAAGTCAATTAAATTAAGGTCTAAATGTCGCGGTTTACCGATACCAAGAGTTTTAAGAAATTTCCAAATATCGGCAGAAGATGAAGAATTGATAGTATCTAAAATGTGGCGGCGTTTAGCATTGCATATCACCTGATTAATAGTGTCCAGTAGTTCTCATCAGTAGGTACGATCCCTTTTAAATTTACGAAACGCGCGGTCCCTGCGTCACATTTCCATCTGTGTTCTTCTTGTCATCAATGGTGCAAATGGGCGTTTTAACTTAAATTTTATGACGTGAGCATAGATAACAAAAAGGGTAATAACACAACACCATAGAACACTGTACTGTCAGCGGAAATGGCTTCTTTAAATAATTTTTTGGCTACTTTAATTTTGGGTAGCTACTAAATGTTCGAAACCTGAATGATGTCCCTTGTTGCACATTTTCAAAAAAATTTTGCATTTATAAACTTATGTTAGCTTATGTTAACCTTTGTTTCCTTCTGTGCTTATGGCACTCTCGGGCCGGGGCCCTCCTCTGGCTGGGGGCATTTTGCCCCTATAGTTTCGGCACTGGTTTAGACATGTTATCCACATAAAACAGAATGTTAACAAACTCCCGTTGCCAAGGGTAGCCACACTGCCGGGGCAGAGGGATTGTCCGAAAGGGTTACCGCTACCCCGGAACAAAAAGGGCTAAGGAACGAACATGGGTGGGTTTTAGTTAGTAAGAGTCTGACACTCCCTTCCGCTCCATCCAGAGCGGGAGGAGTCATTTGACGATTTCCCACCCGAAAAAAAAATAAAGAAAAGGGTAGCTACAGAGGCGCTGCTGGAAACGGTACACTTTACACCAAAGGATTCCTAGTGAGATGATGTGTCCTTTGTGATAAACACATTGTCGTGCTAAAAGAAAACGAGGCTTATAATATTGTAGGGCGCATCTAATTAGACTAAAGTCTTTACTGGTTAGTGTTATTAACAGTTTGTGTATGCGGCTGCAAGTATTATGTCTGCGCTTTTATAAAACCATTAACGCCGCTGCTACCAATATGGTCATTGTTTTTTGCTATGGATTTACAAATGTTATGGCGCCCTCAATCTTTCTCGTTAGCTTATTCGTTTTCATTCCGATAAATAAGTTAAGGTATACTTTGGGAGGCGTAAGACTGAAATCAGCGAACGATATATTTTGGAGGAGATTTCATGAAGATGGTCAGAAAAAGGGAAAGGGACAGATACAGTTGCGCGCCGAGACAGGTGTAATTTATAGTTCATCACTAAGTAGCTGTAGTCCTCATTCATATCGTGATCTTCATTGATCGGAATAAAAAATCTAGTTTCAACCGGATTGCACTATTTAGTATAGCTCTAATTCGACACACAAATCATTGTAGATTCACCCTACGGTTTTTTAATATTGCTACTATTTTTCTGTTTACATACCTACTTTGGAAAAAGTGTGGAACCTAAGATAGAAACACGCTTGTACGGTAGGACTACAAACAGAAAGCAAAGCTAATAGAAATCTCTATTCCTAGAGAGCACGTTTCGCCGAAAACTTTGTTCATAGAAACTACTTTCCAGATACCTTGGTTCACAGAAAGCGCCTTTGGTTCACGGAAACCGATTAGCTTATTATTTTTAAGTAAGTTGTATTCCCATTAGCTCGCTCTTGCATCCCACGTCGACGGTCAAAACGCGTGTCTGAATCTGAGCAATAAAAAATATGTATCGCAAAATATAATATATATTAATAGTTTCTTCTCCAAAGGCGCTTTCTGTGAACCAAGGTATCTGGAAACAGTGTTTTCTATGAACAAAAGTTGCGGCAAGAAGTGCTATCTATGAACAGAGGTCTCTGTCAAGTGCTTCCTATGGACCGAGATATCTACAAACAATGTTTTCTATCAATTAGTTTTCGGCGAAACGTGCTGTGTAGGAATAGAGATTTCTATTAGCTTTGCTTTCTGTATGTAGTCGTATCGTACAAGAGTGTTTCTATCTTTGGTTCCACACCGCTTTGGCAATCTAATGTCTACCTCTTTTGTGTAACACTTTTTTCACCATGATTAATAAGAAAATAGAAGTCTATCTAATCTATTATACCATTAAAGTTTATTTATTATCCATGAATTTCAGTAAATATATATTAGAATGCCTTCATAATTTGATAAAGGAGCGCAATGTATCAATTCAATCAGTTAAGTACCTTTGTAATCGTATTTGGATTCCAAGGTTCTCTTTTTTTAGCACTTTTACCTATAGTTTTTAACGAGGCATTCCGTTTAGATCACCAATTTTAATATCCCCACTGGAATACCACCCATAGTAGTAGTCCACATTGCGCACCCATGGTTGCAGTGCTAGTTAAGCCGATATCAGAATCAGACACAACACTTTTCGTTCATTTTTGCCTTTCATTGGCATCTTTCACTTGAAGTGAAACACAAAATGAATCGAAAGTAAAAATGGATTCATTAGTGAACCAATCCAACGATGCTGGATTTCGGCATCTTTCATTCGCCTACAGAAAAATGCTTGCGGCCTTTTTTTTTTGGTTGTTGAACGAAACTCATTAACACTGAGGATAAATAAATACCACCTTGAATTCATGAAGCCTAGTAGGTTTTTGTTAGGTATTCACCAAAAATGCGATTATAGTAATAAAATAAATATGAACTGTGTTTATAACTGAATGCGCGCTACTTCACTTTTTGTTTGAAGTGTAAAACTTACTGTACTGTGTGTACTTTTGACTTTGCGGAAATTGACGTAGAAGTAAAAAATAATTTCATCGAACGACTGATTGTGAAAAGAATTAAAAGCGTTCCTACACCTCAAAAAAATAGTATGAGACTAACAAACACTTAAAATTTCTGTGAATGTTTTTCAATACTTAATGCGCGGGGCATCTAACTACTATAATTGCAACTGTGGGTGCGCGCGCGTTCCACATTGCGCCACAGTTAGGTGATAGGTATTCAATTTGGTGACCTAAACTTCCGTTTTTTTTTTGTAATTGCCCTTTTTTAACGACTTCAAAACAAACTTAAAATTATTGCCGATAAAGGAATTGCTCAAAAAAGGATATGTACGAGAGTTATGTTATGCCTCAATCATTAGACTAATTTATGTATATCTAAGCTATTTTTTTCTTGTCGTCACTAATAGTATCATTTAGACAATAATTTCCAATGACATGTATTATCTTAAGTCTTATAAAATTAGCGCATTTTTTAATATTGCCCAGTGATGTTTGATAATTATGTCGATAGAACATCCCTTGTATCGCTCTAAAATTGTGATTGTACGCTCGAATTACGCTCTCGTTGCTCGTTTAACTTAGTTTAATTTATTAACTTTGTTGAAAGAGGAAGAGAAGGTAACAACAATGCTACTATAACATTGTGTAGAACAATGATCTCAAAGTAATACGTGTCATATTTTTGTCTTATCATCTTGTTTATGTTTCCAGTAATTAAATATGTATTAGTATTGCCCCTTATGAGCCTCATAATAATTTGTTGTGTTTGTAAGGTTTCATTAATATAACTGAAACTACACGGTTTAAAATTTAATAATCAAATCGATCTACGGTTTAAATATTTTATACTGGCCACACTGGCGGCGAAATCGGGAGATTGAATGGATTGCACTGGCCACACGGGTGGACAGTTGCGGTGACTGGGCTTGGCAGAGATCCGGGGACTTTCTGGAGGGGAGTTGGTAGCGAGCGGTCGTGGTATTGTTGTACCGTGGAGATTGATTTTAAGAAATAAGTTTTGTTATTAATAAGTTTGGTGAATATTGAATAAGTTTTGAAGATTTACTGTGGTTATTTCTGAGATACCCTACATCTCAGAAGCGGGATCAAGATCCGTAAGTACACGCCTATGTTCTATATATTTTTTTTTATTCTATCCAGCACAATAATTATTATAATTCTCCGTCATTCGTGCCTCTCATATTTTAACCAATTACACATTTTAAATGGGTAGTTTTGTTAATTGTTTATCTAAATATTACGTTTGCCGAAAGTCTGACAACCAGTCTTACCAAGGGGTATCGTATTATCCAGTAACTGGGGTGTGGAGGTCAGATAGGCAGTCGCTCCATGTAAAATACTGGTATTCAGCTGCATCTGGTTGGACTGGAGGCCGACCCCGGCATGGTTGGGAGAAGGCTAGGCAAATGATGAGATACATATTTTGCTTAAAACTATTATGTAAGTAATATATTTTGTACTAGTTATTAAAAGCAGAATTTAATTCTCTATATTAAACTTCTAGTCTTCCATCATGATTATAATTTAAAATTCCCACTATAGCATTGTGTTAGCTAGTACGCGCCTTGGGCGGCCTACGCGGTACGCTGATACAGCATTCGCGGTAACGTCGCGATGTTATGGTTAACACCCGGCGACTCACGTCCGTAGAGATAAGGACTTTGTATAAAGAACATTGTATTTGATTTCAGTTTAAATAAATAAACGATAGGTAGGTAACTGAACCCTTGTTACTTAACTTTTAGCTGTTGTGTATGTAGACAATACTATGATGGATAATAGGGTACCGAGACTATAAAACCCAATGGAAGTTAATGGTTTATCTGTCATGTCACACAATGTCATGAGCGTGTGGTTACTAAAAGGGTATAATTTTGCTTTCTAGGACGCACCGTCTTCGAGATAATTAGTTAAAGATTTAGGCATTGACGTTTCCTTATTTGGTGGCGAGTTTCAGGAAATGGACGGAGGAAGTGGAACTCGTCGGAGCTTGGATACTCCCCGGCGTGATCGCTCGCGCTCCAGGCGCAGCCGGCTGAGCGCACGCCAGAGAAGCCGCACCCGTAGCCGCAGCCGTAGTCGGCGCCTGCTGGAACGAGAACAAGCTTTGTCGCGGGAGCAAGAGCGGGTTCGCCGGATGGAGATCGACCTGCAAAAGGAACGCGACATCGAGCAACGGCGACGGAGCGAACGACGGGGCTCACCTGAAGCTGGGACGAGCTGTGAGCGCAGTCGCAGGGGGCTGCCGGGTAGTCGCAACAGAAAAGATCGAGGTACTACGAGCGTGGATCATCACACCAAAAGGTCATGTAGTCCCACCTTTTCTTCGAGAGATCTAATACAAATAATACAATCCATTAAAGATGTCTTGCCCTCGCAGTCTCAAAACCAGAGCACTACATCTAATAATAGAAACCTGGATCATAAAAATATGATTCCTGAGTTTAACCCTTCAGAAAAAAATCAACGTATAGATATATGGCTCAAAAAAGTCAACGAATGTGCGAAGGTTTATGGCTGGGACGAGAAGACTGTCGTTCATTTTGCTATGCAAAAACTGACTGGTTTAGGTAAGACTTGGTATGAAAGTCTCAACACAATATTGTTCACTTGGGCAGAGTGGCAGGTAAAATTAATGGACGCTTTCCCCTCGGAACAAAATTACGGTCAAATTTTAGAAGACATGTTGAAGAGAAAGAGTAGGCCCAACGAATCAATCGAGATATATTACTATGAAAAGCTGGCGCTACTAAATCAATGTGAAATAACGGATAAGCGGGCAGTTGATTGCATCATTCACGGTATCGGTGATAGGACTATTAGGTCGAGTGCCCTGGCATTACGTTGTGAGCAACCGGACCAGCTTTTGAAATTCTTGTTAAGCAATAATAAAGAACTTTCCACACAACAACCACCGTTTAGAGATAGGAATATTAATGCAGTAGATGACAAGCAAAATACTAAGACGAGTTCGAAGATAAATCCGAATTTGTATTGTTACAATTGTAAGGAGAAAGGGCATCCGTATTCTAGGTGCCCGAAGCCCTTGATTAAGTGTAGCCATTGCAACAAGGTGGGCCATAAACCCGAGGCCTGTAGGCACAAACAAGATACAGGGCCAACGAAGGCTGACCCAGTGGCAAGAACCATGCGCATCTCCAGTTCTATCCCAAGTGGAAAATTTGTGAAAACAGTAAATGTTAATGGTTTTCTTCTGGAAGCATTCGTTGACCTTGGCAGTGAGGTCACGCTTATAAGGCAATCTGATTTTTCAAATCTTGGACTTAGTCATGACCACACTCCGTCGACAATGAAGGGTTTTGGCAATAGCCTTGTGCAATCCCTGGGTTCTGTAAAGTTGAAACTAATCATCGATGGCGTGGCTGCTACTGTTTCGTGTAGGATTGTAGGCGATCATTTGCTGGAGAAGCCGATGCTTGTTGGTCAGAGCTACTCAGAGCAGCCACACATTGTTGTTTATAAAGACGCGAACAAACTACAGTTTTTGCACATCGGAATCGAGTTACCAGATCTATGTGAGCATGGAGAACACTTAGAAAGGGTAAGGGTAATAGGTCTTAGTCGAATTTATGGTACTGCGAGTATAAGGGCTAAATTAGAGACGTTGTTTACTGGTAGCGTAGTGTTAGATACTCGAATTGTAGGGAAGCCAAATAAACAATTCTTAATTTGTGGGGGTGTTTACGAGGTGAAGCATGGTTCACTTTTTGTTACAGTGACGCCGTGTTCGGTACCGTGTAGTCTTCAGGACAATTTTGTGTTTGCTCGAGCCGAAAAGGTGCAAGTAGTGAACAGTCTTGAGAACACTGATTCTCCTGTTTCGGATCAGCAAACCAAAGTGTCTTCGACCAAACGGTTTGATGAGAGTCAAATACACGTGGGCGATGCTGTGTCAGATAGTGATAGGACCAAGCTCATAGAACTTCTTCGACGACACGAGGAATGTTTTGCTTACGATCTAGATGACTTAGGTTGCACTAATGTTTCCGAAATGAAAATCGAGTTAAGTAGTCAACGTCCGGTAGTTTATAGGCCCTACCGTCTGTCTTACTATGAACGTGAAAGGGTTCGAGGAATGGTAGATGACATGCTACGGGCAGGGATCATTCGGGAATCAGTTTCCAACTATGCCAGTCCAATCATTCTCGTGCAAAAAAAAGAGGGCGGTGTTCGTTTATGCGTAGACTACCGATTACTTAATTCGATCACTGTAAAGGAGAGATATCCTATACCTGTCATAGAGGACGAGATAGCAAGGTTATCTGGACAGGCATGGTTCATTACACTTGATCTGATGTCTGGTTACTATCAGGTACCCATATCTGAAGACAGCAAACATCTGACGGCGTTTGTCACACCGGACGGCCAATACGAGTACAATCGTATGCCGTTCGGCCTGGCAAACGCGCCTGCTGTATTTCAGCGTATGATGAACCATGTCCTTGGTTCAGCTCGGTTTGACAAGGCCACCGTGTACATCGATGATGTCTTAATTTTTGGTAGGAATCCGACTGAATGTTTAAATCGGTTAGAGGAAGTGTTTGTTTTATTACGTAAGGCAAATCTTAAGTTAAATTTATCCAAGTGTAGTTTTCTACAAAACACAATAAATTACTTAGGTTTTGAAATCAGTTCAGTAGGTATGCGGCCAGGAAATGCTAAAATCCAGAGTGTAGTCGATTTCCAACGTCCAGACAATGTGCACGGGGTACGACAATTTCTAGGACTTGTCAGCTACTTTAGAAAGTTTATACAAGGGTTTGCACAGCTAGCTCACCCTATCACTAAACTGCTTAAAAAGAATGCAGTGTGGGAATGGTCAAACGATCAACAACAGGCGTTCCAAGTTCTAAAGGCCAAACTTGTGGAAAGACCCGTACTTGCTATTTACGACCCCTTAGCCGAGACCGAGCTTCATACGGACGCCAGTAGAATAGGTGTTGGCGGCATTCTCTTGCAGCGTGCTCAGGGGAGTGGGAGCTCTTTTCATCCAGTGGCATATTATAGTCGACAGACGACGCCAGAGGAAAAGAATTTTCACTCCTATGAGTTGGAGACATTAGCCGTTGTCTGCGCTCTTAAAAAGCTTAGGGTATATCTTTTAGGAAAGCCATTCAAAATTGTGACCGATTGTAGTGCACTACGTTCCACTTTCATAAAGCGTGATCTAATTCCGAGAATTGCTCGATGGTGGCTGGCTTTACAGGAATTCGATTGCTCTGTGGAATATAGGGCGGGTACAAAGATGGGTCATGTAGATGCGTTATCCAGGAATCCAATTGTTGATACAGAATCTCAGAGTCCCGAACAATATCCCTCGGTTATGGCTATAAATGACGAGGACTGGCTACTTACGTTGCAATTAGGGGATCCAGAATTGTGTAGAATTCGCGACATTGTTGCTAGTGAGCTCGACCCTCAGGGGGTAGAGTACATCAAGGATAACTACGTTTTGAGAGATAACAAACTCTTTAGGTGTATCGGAGGTGACAAGGAATGTGTGAGGTGGGTGGTCCCAAAGGGTGCAAGGTGGCAGTTATGCAAGAGAAACCACGACGATATAGGTCATGTTGGTTTCGAAAAAACCTTAGACCGAATAAAAAGGCATTATTGGTTTGCAAAAATGAAACGTTTCGTAAAAAAGTATGTAGGGTCCTGTATCGACTGTGCATACGCAAAAAAAACTACCAACACACGTGAAGGGTTATTACACCCCATTGAAAAGGTTGAACGACCTTTTCACACATTGCACATTGACCACCTTGGACCATTTGTTAAGTCCAGAAGGAGCCATACTTACATATTGACCATCGTAGATTCGTTCACCAAGTTTTTATTCATCAAACCGGTCAGGAATACAAATACGCAAAATGTGATAAAAGTCTTACAGGACATTTTTGACACATTCAGAGCCCCTGACCGAGTTGTTAGTGATCGAGGTTCCTGTTTCACTTCCCACGCGTTTAGAAGGTTCTGTCTTGACCGCGGAATAAAACATGTACTAAATGCAGTTGCATGCCCAAGGGCCAATGGTCAAGTTGAACGTTACAATAGAACCGTGCTCGACTCGTTGACGGCACAGAACCTTAGCGCAGATGAAAAAGACTGGGATAGCAAATTAGGGCGAGTTCAATGGGGCTTAAATAATACGGTACAAAAGACGACAGGTAGGACACCCGCTGAAGTTATGTTTGGGACGGCAATGAATAGCGAGTTTAACGCAGCATTGAACGAGATAACCGAAACAACGCGCGAGGTCACCTCCTTGCAATCTATTCGCGATGAAGTTAAAAGCAGAATTGACAAAGCACAGGTAGCACAAAAACGATATTACGACCAAGGAAGACGACCTGCGCGTATTTATAAAAATGGTGACTTGGTTAAAATTACCAAAGTTGCATTTCAAAATGATGGCAGGAGTACAAAACTCATGCCCTCATATGAAGGTCCTTTTAGAATCGAAAAAATACTAGGTAACGATCGCTATAAAGTGGCACCAATCACGGGGTTTGAGGGAATGAAGAAAAAGCGAAAGACTACCATTGCCGCTGACCGGATGCAACCGTGGATCCATGTTGACTCTTTAGAAGTCGATAATGACACTGATAATGATGTCGAAAATGATGAAATTGATGAGGATAATATAGAATGATCATTTGATTATGTATTAAATGACAAAATCAATTAAGTAGGTGGTAACGCTAGCTAAAACTGTTAATCGTACCTTAGTGATAGAATTATTATATTTTATAGTGTTTATTTACATGCTGTTGTTTTCTTTTTTCAGGTCAGGCACGAGAAATCGCGGAAAGATTTTGCGTCTTGACCTGAAGGAAGCAAAACTCATGGTTGATCTGTTAAACCTTAATATCCTAGGAAACGGATTGGTTTACAGATTTATGGCTAATGTTGGATAAACAGATAAAAAACTGGCACTCTGACAAAAATAATAATTTGGTTACAAGGATAATTGGTTACAAGGATAATTGGTTACAAGGTTAATGTTTACAAGGATACTGGTTACAAGGATAATTGGTTACAAGGATAATTGGTTACAAAGATAATTGGTTACAATGATAATTAATTGGTTGCAAGGATACTTGGTTATAAGGATAATTAATTATAAGGATAATTGGATAAGGATTGTAAATCATAAAGATAAGATAGTTCTAAGGATAAATTGGTTGTTAGAAAGAAATTTTTGGGATAGACTTGTATTCAAAATCAGATATTTCAATCAAGGTTATTTTAATATTGTGATTTAAATTTTCTTATATTAATTATTATTGTAATACTTTATGAATGTGCTCGATTTTTGCCAAGTGTAAGGTTTCACCAGATACGTGTATGAGGACATACACGTCGTCAGGATGGTCGAGTGTAAGGTTTCATTAATATAACTGAAACTACACGGTTTAAAATTTAATAATCAAATCGATCTACGGTTTAAATATTTTATACTGGCCACACTGGCGGCGAAATCGGGAGATTGAATGGATTGCACTGGCCACACGGGTGGACAGTTGCGGTGACTGGGCTTGGCAGAGATCCGGGGACTTTCTGGAGGGGAGTTGGTAGCGAGCGGTCGTGGTATTGTTGTACCGTGGAGATTGATTTTAAGAAATAAGTTTTGTTATTAATAAGTTTGGTGAATATTAAATAAGTTTTGAAGATTTACTGTGGTTATTTCTGAGATACCCCACATGTTCAATGCTTGTTTGTAATATCAATTTTATTTGTACATAACTATTATGATTGACCTTATTTAGTAGGTGCGAAACTTTACTGTAAAGTGTACTGACAACAAAAATATTATTACAGGACCCTGTCCCCGTAAGTGACAAATTGGCAGAATTGATCCCGGAGGTCCCAGATGTGCCAGATATGAAAACGGAAATGGTACAGTAAAATAAATATTTTAAGACCAGTATGAAAATTAATTGATGTTGAATTTGACGTATATTAATGTCACGTTTAATGTTTAGTTGCAGGAGACGACGGGCGACGTGGCGGTGACCAACTAAACACCACAAAAGATCGCAACCCATCGTCCGCGACACGTAACTGTGTCTAAAATGAGCCTTTAATTTATTTCGATTTAGTACTGTGGTGTATTGTCGAACTAAGTTCGGTCAATAATTTACAATGTCAATAACGTGGTTTTCAGTTCAGATGTGACGTTTCGTATAGAATGATTATACTTACTATAAGTTTAGCGTGCTTTGCTTCTATAAAATTAAGATTTTATACATTTTATTCGCTAGAATCGAGTTTTTATAATTATATTACATTAACAAAGTTATATCTAGACAGTATACGGTGCGATAAGTTGGTGCCATTATTACAGGGGTATAAGTTTGACGTTGTCGCGTGTCGCTCGCTCTTAAATAATAGCTCTCCCATGTCGTTCTTACTCTCGCAACTCTTGCTCAGATAAATTATTGCTTGTAATTCTTTTGTTCGTCTTTTAATCCTAAACATCCGTTTTTATATACAATGCGACAGCAGTTAATGTAGGTGTCGTGTTTTGAGAAGGCATTTTGTTCAGACCTCAAGCATTAAGAGATTTTAAACATCTTTTCAAACATCTAAAACATGTTGTAAAATAAAATCAGGGAAGTCCTCCTTGAAAATCTTCAAAATAAGGCCATTTTAAAACCTATTTAGTTTATTGATTTTAATGAAATTGACTTTAATTAAAAATGTGTTCTAAGTTTTGGCCGACGCAAATCACATCCCATTCGACTGGTATAACTGGGTACGCATTGTGTACTACAATGTACTGTATCAGAAACATTGTTATAGTACACTGATAGTTCATTCTTATTGAATACGACACGTAGACCCGTCAATGATGATCAGTGTCATCAATTTAGTGAATATAATTTGAAACATTATTTTATTATGTATATATGAACACCGATTTCATTTACTCGTAAAACATACATATGTTAATTATCAAATTGAAGTTTGAAGTAACTTGTAAATTGTTAAGTATGAGGGAATATGAAATCTCATTAGTTTATGGTATATTCATTGTGTTTTATTTCTAGTTTATATTAAGTTGTATAAAATTAGTCTGTCAGCACTCAGCAGCTCTCTGTAATGCAAGCTCATAAAATTTTAGTTCATTTATTAATTGACGGAAAGTTGCTCGTATGTGTAAGAGATGATACAGTAAGATTATGAACATGTTTAGGCATTTTTCGTAAAGTAGCGTGTGGTTGTTGAATCTAAATTTAATGTTTGAGGATGGATTTATCGTTTAAAATTGATATTCAGTGGCCAAGTTTGTGATTACTATACAATTTATAAACTTATACAGACATGATTATATTGTACTATTTAGAATCGTAGTATGTGTAACGAGTTAGTAAAGGCGGTGTGGTTATTATCAACCGCCATTAGTATATTGGTTTCAACCTCATTCGTAAAATACAATTAGATGACTTTTAAGGTTTGATAATACTATACAATAATAAGGTCATTTTCTAATACTATGTGTCCAGGAACCATATGATTTCAAGATCATTTTTGTAATTTTATACATTTTTTATGAAATTAAATGTGACACACTGCACGATTGGGAGAAGTTCTCCAAATATATAAACTGTAAACGTGAGTGAGACATTCCATATCAAATGCAAACTAGATTGTCTGAAATTCTGTAATATTGCGTGCATGCACTCTAATTACTTCGTACTGTCAAACGATCTCATCTATGAACGTTGATCGTTTAATTTACATAATTACTAACACCAGCAACAAGACTCAACACAATGCTTAGAGGTGTCTTAAAATTATGATATTAGTAGAAAATTGTAAGTAACAATTGCATAAATTAATTTCACCTAGAAATGATTTTCTAGTTCAAATTGGGTTTCCATGTGATGTGTCCCCAAACAGATGTTAAATTCAGCCAACATTTTGAAATTAATATCATGTATCATTCCTGTTAGAACTAAAATCACTTCCAAACATTTTGCAGTAGTAGTTATGTTTGTTTTAAGGATTTTCTTACTACGGTAATCCAAAATTGACTGAGTTTTATGTAATTCAAGGAAATTAACTTATTTTCTCATTATGCAATGTGGAATTTGTATGATAATTATAATAGGAAATTATGTTAATCCAATTATTGAAACTTAAGGTTGATGTGTGAATGTCTCTAATCAATAAATATTTAAAAAAGAATCCGTGTTTTAATTGTGGTTTTGGATGGTGTACGTACTGCACATTCCTAGGTATTAGAACACCACTGTGTGATGTTACTATAGGGTAGGGGTGTGCCGCACTGAGCACTTTTACTACAATGTTTCTATAAAAACAAACGATTTAGGCGCAGAATGCGCACTTGACCCACTTCTCACACTGGCAACTGAGTTTCTAATGCGACTAATTCTCAAAATGGCTTTCTATAAATGACTAATTCTCAAAATGCCTAATTCTCTAAATGACTAATTCGCAAATGTCCGTGACTACCGCCCTCCCAACAACTCCAATCGCTTCCATATTTAGTAAATAATTAGTACTCGAACAACAATGGTATCTTAGTAGTTTTCGAGAAAATCGACTTTGAAGGTGGTCCGGCGGTAGTCACGCTCCCTTCAGCAGGACCACCATGAGCGCCGAAAAAGAGCGAAAACTAATGTCCGTGACTACCGCCGGACCACCAACACCAATCGCTTTCATATTTAGTAAATAATTAGTACTCAATTGGTACTAATTAGTACTCGAACCACAAAATTGGTACCTTAGTAGTTTTCGAGAAAATCTACTTTGAAGGTGGTCCGGCGGTAGTCACGCTCCCTTCAGCAGGACCACTATGAGCGCCGAAAAAGGGGGCACACTACAGGTATTCTAAGTATACAAATAATTAGTACCCATAAATGTGAGTTGGTCCCGGCTGTCATTCGTGGATCTTTGACAGTCGTTACGGGTAGTCAGAAGCTCGAAAGTCTGACAACCAGTCTTACCAAGGGGTATCGTATTACCCAGTAACTGGGTTGTGGAGGTCAGATAGGCAGTCGCTCCATGAAAAATACTGGTATTCAGCTGCATCCGGTTAGACTGGAAGCCGACCCCAACATAGTTGGGAAAAGGCTAGGCAGATGATGAAATGTGATTTATTACGTAAAATAAAACAGAACTGTAACATTTGTATTTACCGAGAAATCAACGATGATAACTTTCTCGCAATTGTTCAGCAGGACCACGATTTTGAATGTTGATTCCAAGTTAGAGAAGCTTGTCGCTTTCCTCTAGCCTACATAGAAAATTAGTACCCTGCAAGATAAAATTAGTACCCACATTCGACACTAGTACTCCAGTAGTTTACGAGATATACCATGCCATTGGTGGGGTGGCGGTAGTCACGGTGCCAAATTTTCATTTCAAGATTTCTCTATTAAAAACTCGGTGATTTCTTCCCAAATTTGTACAAAAATTAGTACTCCTAAAGAAGTTAAAGCGATCAAAAATTCAGATTCCCAAGTGTTGTATTTTAAGAAAAATTAGCTTTCATTACTTTTCCATACTAAATCTTCGCGTATAACCCGACCAAATTAAGTTGTCAATGGTATTGAGCTGTTTATGAGATGTACATACACTCGTGCACATAAATTTATAGATGTTGACAAAATAGTATTAACAACAGTTCAATATCTAAATTTTCATACAAACAGTGTATCCAAGAAAAAAAAAATGTACGAGTGTGTGTCTCTTTGCCTTAAACAGCTCAATACCATTGACAACTTAATTTGGTCGGGTTATACGCGAAGATTTAGTATGGAAAAGTAATGAAAGCTAATTTCTCTTAAAATACAACACTTGGGAATCTGAATTTTTGATCGCTTTAACTTCTTTAGGAATACTAATTTTTGTACAAATTTGGGAAGAAATCACAGAGTTTTTAATAGGGAATTCTTTAAATGAAAATTTGGCACCGTGACTACCGCCACCCCACCAATGGCATGGTATATCTCGTAAACTACTGGAGTACTAGTGTCGAATTTTGGGTACTAATTTTATCTTGCAGGGTACTAATTTTCTATGTACCTAGGCTTGAGGAAAGCGACAAGCTTCTCTAACTTGGAATCAACATTCAAAATCGTGGCCCTGCTGAACAATTGCGAGAAAGTTATCATCGTTGATTTCTCGGTAAATACAAATGTTACAGTTCTGTTTTTTTTACGTATTAAATCACATTTATGGGTATTAATTATTTATATACTTAGAATACCTGTAGCGTGCCCCCTTTTTCGGCGCTCATGGTGGTCCTGCTGAAGGGAGCGTGACGTGACCACCTTCAAAGTCGATTTTCTCGAAAACTGCTAAGGTACCTACCAATTTTGTGGTTCGAGTACTAATTAGTACCAATTGAGTACTAATTATTTACCAAATATGAGAGCGATTGGCGTTGGTGGTCCGGCGGTAGTCACGGACATGAAAACTACTAAGGTACCAATTTTGTTTTTCTGGTAAGGAAACGCACAAGAGAGCAACACAACAAACTATGGACGGACCAAGGTGAATGCAGGCAGGCGAGGGAAGCACTTCCCACATTGGATGGCCGCCTCACGAAACAGGTTCTCCGTCTAACAAAACAAAAGCTGCGTACCTATAGTTACCGCAGCTTTAACTGGGGTCATTCAATAAACACCTCTTTGTCATAGGAGTAACGAACAGTCCGTTGTGCAGAGCCTGCATGGAGGACGACGAGACAGCGGCACAATCATGTGCTTCTAAACTGCCCGGTGATCGCCACGTACAGGGCAAAGTACCCAGGTACCCTTGTAGTGATGTAAGTGCATATTATGCTAGTGTGTAAGCCTATATACTGAAGAACCCAGAATAAACGTTTAGTATTAGATCAGCATTCATTGGTTTTACTTGTCTCCAACTCCCAACCTCACATGGCGACCCTGCCATCTCGGATTCGCACTCGCGCCTCGGTACCGTGCCCCTTTTAAGGAAAGCGCTAACTAAACAAGTAATTAATTGTCACAGTGAACGTTTAAATAATCAAGATGAAGTCACATATCATTTATTGCTTTTGCTATAAACTAACGTGTTCGAGTGAAGAGAAAGTGCAACAAAATGTGCAACTCGCAAAACAATAAGGAGCAGGTGGTGATTGCGCAGAATGCTGCTGCAGGGAGAAACTCCGCTCAAGTTGACCAGTTAATGTACCATGCCAGCACTACAAACATTGTTCTAATTGCAATTGCCTTGTTGCTAGCTCTTGGTGGGCTCATCGTGGCATATCGTATGTACCGAAGATGTCATCGACGGATGGTGGAGAGACATGCTAATGATATAGTACTCAGGAGGTATGCCAGCATTTTTAGAGGACGTCGTGCACCAGCAGAACAAGAATACGGCAGAGAATATACGCGTGGTAATAACGTGTGCGATAAATAAATAACTAATTGGTGAAGTGTTAAAAAAAAAAAAAAAAGTGGAAGTGCGCGGAAAATTAAAGGAAGTGCGCGAAAAAAAATAAAAATAAAAAATAAATTGATGTAATACGGTCTCGACAAAGTGCGGTACGGTTATAAAAGTTACGCTATGGACACTAAGTTACGCAGTATGTATCGGAGAAGTTTGGTATGTATTATATTTAGTATACTAATGTTATAGAGTTATGTTCACTATATCTAATTTTATCGAGTTATGTTCATTTAATGGCAGAATTTTTAAAAACTATTTGCGAAGAACTCATAAAGATAAGAGTTTATTTAATAAAAATTGGTCCCTCTAGGCGCCAAGGAAATATACCTATGTGAGAAAAAGTTGAGTGAAGCTAAAACTCTATACCAGCAGTATACGAAAATTTTAGAAGAAATAAGTAGGATACTACAGACGAAAAAGGAATATGAAGTTAAATTAATAAATCAGTTTAGCGAAAATATTGAAAAGTTGTATTCAGAAATTGCTGATTTGTGTAAGATTAAGCCAATAGATTGTGTCACAATGGCGAAATTTGACTTAAAAATTGCGCTAAATTTATTACCTACCAGTCATGAATGACACAGAATTAATCACTATGCAATTAATTGATGGTATCGAATATTACGATTCTGTTCTAGAGGATGCTTCGAAAAGTAATTTAATAGAATTCGTATTAAAAAGTCGGTTATCACAATCTGCAAAATTAAAACTATCTAAAAAATATAATAAGGTATCTGAATTACTGAGAGATATGAAGTTGCACCTACTACCTAAAAAATCATTCATAGCATTATCCAGTAAACTACAGTCGGCAAAACAAAGCGAAAAATCAATATCTGACTATGTTCAAGAAATTTCAAACTTATTCGTTGACCTCACGATTTCGCAGTCCGAAGGCCACGAAGACAGTTACGATGTATTAAAACGCGTTAACGAAAAGCTCGCTATAAAGCGCTTTGCTGACGGACTACGAAACCGTAGGTTAAGCACAATAATAGCTGCAAGAAATTATAGTTGTTTGAACGATGCAATACAGGCGGCTGTGGACGAAGACATTTCGTCAACTGTAAACCAAAATGATATTTTGACAATGCGGAAACCAAACAGGTATTTTGTTAGCAATTACAGAGGTAATCAGAGAGGTATGCGTTCCACCTCACGGCCGAGGAATACCCATCGGGGAGGTCGCTACCAGCAGAGGGGTTCCACTCGAGGTTGGACTGACACATCATATCGAGGTCGTTCAACAGCACGAGGATCACGAGGTAGGTCCTATCAAAATTATAGCCGTGGTAGGCAACAACAAAGAGGCGGACAGATAGGTACATGTTATAACCGGGAACTCGGAGCCCCAAGTTCCACCGGAAAACGTCGGAGAGGAAAACAACCAGCAGTTTTTTCGAGGCTAAAAATAACTTTATATATTCATATAATAATTCGCTATTCGCCACTTTATCCATAGACGGTGCAGCATATTCATGGCTAATCGATACGGGAGCATCGATTTCAGCTATTAAACAAGAGCACATTATTAAACATAACATTCCTATCCATAAATGGACGACAACTATAAACGGGATTGGAGGCAAAGTACGGGCAATAGGCTACGCGTGTATAAAATTGACAACTCAGACATATTGTTTTAGTCACAAGTTTTATGTTTTTGATTCGTTGCCATGTAAGGCGGATGGCATCATTGGATATGATTTCTTAAACAAGTTTGGATCGTGTATAGACTTACAAAGTAAAGAAATGACTCTTTATACTTCGTTTAACAACAAGATAGTTTTAAAGTTAAGTAACCAGCTTAAACATATGTTTAATATACCATCTAGGTCTGAATCAATCCATTATTTAGATACAAATATGAATGAAGAATGTGTGGTCTGTGCGAAAGAGTTGTCTGAGGGTATATTTATGGCTAGTACTATAGTCTCACCGGTCAATGGCAAGATCCCTATTAGAATACTAAATACGACTGAAAACACTGTAACCTTAACTGAAATTAAGCCAAGTATACATAAGTTAAGCGAATACAATTTATGTTCATTTGATAGTTGCACACAAGGCGCCGATCGTGTAAAAACTTTGTTATCAAACCTCAACTTAAAACATTTGAACTTAGAAGAAAAGATAGCGGTTCAAAACGTGTGTGCTAAATATGCTGACATCTTTTATTTGCCAGGGGATACATTAAAAACTACACCTATTTACAATCACAAAATACATTTAAAAGAACATGCTAGTCCCATCTATATGAAACCATACAGATTGCCACATTCTCAGAAACCCGAAATTGAGAAACAAATAAAAAACATGTTATCACAAAATATTATAGAACCCTGTTCAAGCGAATGGTCAAGCCCAGTACTTCTAGTACCAAAAAAAATTGATACAACGGGACAAAAGAAATTTCGTTTAGTTATAGATTATAGGAAATTAAATAACGCAATTAAAGACGACAAATTCCCACTGCCAAATATAACGGACATCCTTGATTCTCTTTCCGGTTGTATCTATTTCACACATCTAGATTTATATCAAGGATTTTATAACGTAAATCTCGATAAACACAGTAGAAAATACACAGCTTTTTGTTCCGGTCAGTACCAAATGACCAGGATGCCAATGGGTCTAAAAACGAGCCCAAATTCTTTCTCAAGAATGATGAATATGGCAATGGCCGGATTAACGTATGAAAAATGTTTAGTGTACTTAGATGACGTAGTGGTTTATGGGAAATGTTTAAATTCAGCTACTAAAAACTTAATAGATGTGTTTGACCGATTGCGAAAAACTAACTTAAAATTAAACCCCATAAAATGTGATTTCCTCCGAAAAGACATGTTATACTTAGGTCACGTAATATCGTCAGACGGTGTACAACCGGACCCCAAAAAATTGGATGTACATAGTTAAAAATTACCCAGTACCAAAAAACTCGGACGAGGTAAAGCGATTTGTCGCTTTCGCTAATTACTATAGGAAATTTATTAATAAATTTGCAGCAATAGCACAACCCTTAAATAATCTTTCAAAGAAAAATACTAAATTCCAATGGACAGATGACTGTCAACAGTCATTCGATCTTTTAAAACAATTATTAATGAACCCTCCAATACTTCAATATCCCAATTTTTCATCTGACAACGTGTTCACCTTGCAAACAGATGCTTCGGGTTATGCAATAGGAGCCGTGTTAGCCAATCAAAACGGAAAACCCGTCGCATACGCCAGCAGAACACTTAACAAGGCCGAAAAAATGTATCCGACAATAGAAAAAGAATTACTTGCCATTGTCTGGGCCATAAAACACTTTAGGCCATACCTGTACGGTCGTAAGTTTAAGGTCCTAACCGACCATAAACCACTAATATATTTATTTAATATTAAAGACCCGTCCAGTAGATTAATGAAGTTTCGGATTTTGTTAGAAGACTATGATTTCTATGTGGAATACGTGAAAGGATCGGATAATGCAGCTGCAGATGCATTGTCACGAATAACAATAACATCAAAGGATTTGAAAGAGATGCATGAATGTGTTTTAAATGTACTTACGCGGGCACAGAAAAAGAAGTTATGTACGCGACAAGACAATTCAGATACTATGGTTACTACTGATGGATGGTCTGATCAGCCAAACGTCGTGGAAACTCATAGTAAGCCGAAAATGTCAATTGAACTTACATTAACATGTAATAAAACTATAAATAAATTAAGAAAGGAAAACGTGATAGTAGAAGAAAGTCAATTATTTGTATACGTACCGAAAAATATGGTAATATACATAAAACCAGAACCTCAATCACAATCGACGCCAGGCGCTTTTGTGAGAGAACTGGAAACATTTTGTGGAAAATTAAAAATTGACGAAATATATTTACTTACTTAAAAATAAACAAAATAGTATGTTTATAAAATTAATAGCACAAGAAATAAAGCAAAGTAGCCCGTGGTTAGGTCCAAGATTATGCATATTAGACGACGTAATACGAATACAGGATAAAGATGAAATTAGAGTCATTCTAAACGACTTCCATCTGTTACCTACAAGTGGCCACGCAGGTATCAGACGGATGGTCAATACCTAACATAAAAAAGTACTATTATTGGGCAGGTCTCGAACGCGATGTCACTGATTTCATAAAAAGATGTGACAAATGCCAAAAACAAAAATATTCGGTCCATATCAAGGAACCCATGACTATAACCTCAACAGCGCACGCAGCATTTGAGAAAATATTTATGGACGTTGTAGGTCCGTTAGATAGGGACATACAAGGTAACTCATATATATTAACGCTTCAATGCGAATTAACAAAATACGTCGAGGCATATCCTTTAAAAACAAAAAGAAGTGAGGAAATTGCTAAAGAATTTGTAAATAATTTCATTTTACGACATGGAATTCCTAGAGAAATAGCGACCGATAGGGGTGCAGAATTTATGTCTGAAACAATGACAGAAACTTGTAAATTACTTCATATAAACAAAATTAACGCTACTGCTTATCACCACGAGAGCATAGGCTCACTCGAGAACACACATAAGCATTTAGGTGCATTCCTGAGAATCCAAACAGATAATCACCCGGAATCGTGGAGTACTTGGTTACCTTATTGGTGTTTCAGCTATAACACATCAGTTCACACCGAAACTAAATACACACCTTTTGAGTTAGTATACGGTAAAAAATGTAACTTACCCAGTAATGTAACCAAGGCCGTGGAACCACTTTATAATATTGACGATTATCCTTTACAGCTAAAATATAGACTACAAGTATCCACTAAAGAAGCTCGTGATAATTTGATACAATCAAAAACATCTAGAAAAATAAAATACGATCAAAGAATTAACCCAATCGTATACAAAAAGAACGACTTAATCTTAGTTAAGAACGAGACTGGTAATAAATTTGCCAATATTTATTCAGGTCCTTATATTGTGATTAAAGACATGCCACCTAATGTGGAAATATTAAAGAATAACAAAATTGATGTAGTACAAATAAGAACCGTACCAAACTGTATAATAGTTAATACGCATATTAAAAAAAAAAAATAATTATAATCTAATGTAAAATCATGTAACTAATCATAACTGTATTGTTCTGTATGTTATCCGTTATTCAAAAAAAAAAAAAGTTATGTAATTAATAATATTACTATAATGAATGCATGTAATCATAATATATTCTGTCCATGTACTCATAAAAAAAATAATAACCTATATAACTTAAGCAATAAGATAAAAATAAAATAATATAGTTAATTATTTTATTTTCCCTTACCGAGGGAGATGTAGTGATGTAAGTGCATATTATGCTAGTGTGTAAGCCTATAATTATACTGAAGAACCCAGAATAAACGTTTAGTATTAGATCAGCATTCATTGGTTTTACTTGTCTCCAACTCCCAACCTCACACCCTACGTGAGACGGTCAGTAACATCAAGGCGTTGCTGGCCTTCTTTGAGGAGCTGGGGTGGATCGAATAGTCGATTTTCCCACCCATACGCAAAATACGCGCATTGACGTGGAGTTGCGGACACCAGCCCGTAGTACCTATTACTAAGGTACCTACCAATTTTGTTGTTCGAGTACTAATTATTTACCAAATATGGAAGCGATTGGCGTTGGTGGGGCGGCGGTAGTCACGAACATGAAAACTACTAAGGTACCTACCAATTTTGTTTTTCTGGTAAGGAAACGCACAAGAGAGCAACACAACGAACTATGGACGGACCAAGGTGAATGCAGGCAGGCGAGGGAAGCACTTCCCACATTGGATGGCCGCCTCACGAAACAGGTTCTCCGTCTAACTAAACAAAAGCTGCGTATAGTTACGGCAGCTTTAACTGGCCACGGGTCATTTAATAAACACCTCTATGTCATAGGAGTAACAGACAGTCCGCTGTGCAGGGCCTGCATGGAGGATGACGAGACAGCGGCACATGTGCTTCTAAACTGCCCGGTGATCACCACGTACAGGGCAAAGTACTTCGGTAACCCAGGTACTCTACGTGAGACGGTCAGTAACATCAAGGCGTTGCTGGCCTTCTTTGAGGAGCTGGGGTGGATCGAATAGTCGATTTTCCCACCCATACGCAAAATACGCGCATTGACGTGGAGTTGCGGACACCAGCCCATAGTACCTATTACTAAGGTACCGTAAAACGCAACTTTGCCAACTAAGCCCAAGTTTGCCTATTTCGTTTCAATTACGATATTTCGCGTTTGCTTAGTTTTTACTTATTTTCTACCATTTGGTAGTGATTTTACATTATTAGGGCAACAGATTTTTCATTTTTTGTAATGGTAGCTTCATTATTACTCTGTCAATCGTGCGACAAACACCGGTGCGCGTAGGTGAAAATTTTTAGTGTCGTGTAACTTTTGAAATTTTAGCTATAGAAAAGGTGTTTTCATCTCTCATACTCGGAAAGTAGTGTTTGTTTGATTCGAATAGCGGGTGGAAAACGCTGCTTCCCGCCCTTGGGCGGGAATGACCCATAGTAATTGCTTCCCTCCCTAGGGCGGGAATGAAGTTTAAAAATAGAACTAAATTTTGTTAGGTAGTCAGCTCAATCAGACATACGACACCCTTAATGAGAGGTTTTTCTTTTCAGTATTTAAAAAAAAAAATAGTTCCCAAGAACCCTGAAGATGGCGTTGAACTGACTACGTTCCTAGATGCCAAAGTCAAAACGCTTGGAAAAAAAAACATTGCGTCACGTCATATACGCTCGTTGAGTGACAGTTTCGTTTGCTTTCGTTTTACGATCTCAAAATTACATGCAAGTGAATTAATAAAAAAATTATGTGACTTCCGTTCCTTGCAGTAACTTACCAAGTTCAGCGCCATCTATCCAGCGACTAGGGAAGCGTTAAAAAAAAAGAAAAAGAAAATCCCTCATTGATTATGTAAATATTTATTATGCTACCCATCAAATCTTATGAATGTGCGTTAATTAGGAGAGTTGGATAAAAAGCTCTATGTTAACGCCATTAAATCTTTCATATTTAGCGCACAAGTTAATAATTTACCTTGAAATAATTCAAATTGATGTCAGTTGTGATCGAGGCTAAAAAACATAAAAACTGGGGATTTCGAACATCCTGACTTTACCCTATGAGGCTGTGAATATACATCATTTAATTATTTGACGAATTTATCCATAGTTTAAGGTAAATAAGTAGTGGTAATGAAGTTTTTTTGATATCTAATATCGAAGTTTCGCGCCAATCGTGTGTGTATTACATTTTTACTTTTCACAAATTTCACACACATATGTAGATAAGATTTAAAATGTGACAATGTGTTATTGATAATATTATAAACAACACGAAAATGCCCAGCTTTTAACGTAATATTCAAACACAGGTTCAATAATACGTATTAATCATTACCATTACTCAATTTGTGTTCAAAATCGCCGACATTATTGTTTTTTTTTTATATCAATGATGTGTGAAAGCGATTAGAATAGAATAGAATAGAATAGAATACTCTTTATTATGTACACCATATAAATTACAGACAATCATGTAAATCTAGAAACTGTACAAAGGGTGACACAATTATTCCAAACAATTTTTTTTTTAAATTTCGATTGACTCGAGTAGGTAATTAATATGACGAATGTAATCGATATTTGAAAATAAAATAAAATTATTTTAAGCAATAAATACAATAAGCATTGTTTATAATAATGATTTATGCTTTTCTAATATCATTTCAATCTCTTCTAATATCATGTCAATAACAGACAGGCCATAGGTACCTCATTTACTGAATTTCGCGCCGAAATGCTTCTATAATTGAATTTATATTCGGAATGCGCTCGATGTTTAAAATTATTTTAATTTATTGGACAATTATTTATTGTGGATTTTATTTTTGATACTTTTTAATACTTTACTACAGAATTCCCAGTAAACATATTTTAGGCAGGCTTACCAGAAGTGTTTTTGAGAATGATAATTAATTAATTCTATAGATTGGATATTCTGCAAACACTTTACATTTCAATACATTTTGTTAGTTTAAAGACTTTTTATTCAGTTTCTACAAATTTTTTTCATTTTTTTTATTGCGAGTATCGATTAGGCTGTATGCAAGTTTTGAATCGAAATAAGAAAAGTTGGGTGGACGGTCAGCACTAAAAAGACAAAAAGTGTCACGTCGCAACACAATTTTTAGTAATTGTTATCAATATTATCGTGTTTTCTAAGTAATTTATGAAAAATGGTAAAAGTAAGAATGCAGACAGAATGATAATAATACGGGCCCTAGTAAGCGGGACGGCCCGCGGTGGTGACACAGAATCTACTCATGTGGCGGTGACGTGGTGTGTTCCATACTTCAAATTTAAAAAAGACTAATAAATAGGTAGGTACCTATTATTCATGTAATTATTATCAATAAATATTTTAGAAAAACTACTATTTTTTACTTTCCTTAAATTCGAAATGAAAAGTAGAGTGTTTAACGCGGGTGAAAGTCATCAATTCCCACTCGGACTATAGCCGCCCTCGCTGCGCTCGGGCGTCTAAATGCCTCGTATGGGAATTGATTCCTTCCGACCCTTGTATAACAATCTACTATTTCGTGCAGCTATAACATCCCAGGGTAAGAACATACTCTTAGGGACCAGGAGTGGTATTTAAATAAAAAAAACAACCGTCAGGTCAGCCTAACTTATATTTAAATAACGAACTAAATAATTAACTTCAACAAAACACAATAAACAAAAGGAAATGACCACCAAACAAAGACTTAGCTATGATCCAAGACGAAATCCAACGACCTTACCGCACGAGCGCTGACAGGAAAAAGGGACGCGGCTCGGTTGACAACCGCTTTTATAGGCGTTGGAGTGACGTCTCAGATGACAGCTGTACAGAAACTCATTCTTAACCTAATACGGCTTCTCCTGACTGTGCACCGTCCTCGGGCACGTCTGATGTGGCGGCTGGCTGGCTGGCTGGCAGGCTGGCGGCGTCTTGAGCTGGGTCCTCGTCTTGACTCGCAGGTGGATCAGTGGAGGGTCCTGCCTGCGCGTCATCACCATTATCTTCGCCTGAAATCATGACATGATACTAAATGAGGACCTAAAAGCTTATTTTTATTTGCCTATTCAATCATTCATCACACATTTGAGGCCCCCTTTCAATGAAACAAGCCAGCTGAGATATTAAATCGCTTTCAGTCAATCACAGTTACATTGTTCTTACATCCATCACTCTATATCATCCGGCGCCACACATTCTCATTATTTAGAAAGTGTTTACGCTACAAATGCACCGCAGCGCATTTCTACACAATATCGAGAACATGATACCGCAGCACATGTCCGATAATACACGTACAAGCCGTGTCTGCAAGACAGAGGCACCGCAGCGCATGTCCAAAAACGAATGGAAGAGTGCCGCAGCACTAATCCATCATCAACACATAAGACAGAAGCACCGCAGCGCATTTCTGTCTTCTCAATCAGCACCGCAGTGCCAGTCACCACGCATGGCGGCGAGGCTGGGTACTTGCACCGCGGCGCGCATCAAGCCAGTAGCTTGCCAGCTTCGCACTCGTGCTGTTTCATTGCAGCTCCGATAAGGCAGCCGACGAAAAGCATCACATACACGAACCAATCTGTGACACACAAACAATTACTCACATTCAAAGAAGGCTGAACAGGTGTCAGGACACCATTCTCCTTTCCACGGCACCATATATTGCGCCGCAGCCTGGGTGGTCTTGCCTCGAGCACCGGTCAGTAATTTGAGCTCGTACCGGTCACTTGGTAAGATCTTTGTGACCTTGTACGGGCCTCTCATTCCGGAGTCCAACTTTCCAGTGCTCTGTGAATACTTTATTACAAACACTAAGTCATTTAATTTAAATCCCATAGGAGATCTACGGTGTCGATTAACACGAGAATCTTGTTCGTCCTGATTCCTTTTAAGGAGCTCACTCGCGCGGCTCCTGCATATCACACGCCAAGCCTCGCGATTTGGGTTAGCGTCCTCCATCGCCAGATCTCGCACCAACGCACGAATTATAGGTGTAGTCGCCTCAGTGCCAATTAACAGGTTTAAAGCGGAAGATTTCGTGGTTTTATGTTTCGTAATATTCAAAACTAATTGAAGCTTCCATAACAAGTCAGACCAACGAGTATTTTTATTACTCGCCTCGATGCGAATCATGTTCAAAACTGTGCGTATATAACGCTCCGCTTGGCCGTTTGCATGATGCATCTCGGGTGTGATATAGTGAATGCTGCAGCCCATTTCGGTAACTAAATTCACAAAACTAGATGCCTCAAACATACGACCACGGTCACAAACTATTAATTTTGGAACGCCAAACAGTGAAATCGCGTTATTAAACACGCGCTTTAATTCCTCTGCGTCTTGTCGACACATAGGGTAAAGTAGACTAAATTTTGTGAACGAGTCGATCAAGACTAGCACAAACTTGTAACTATTCGATTCTGGCAAAGGACCCAAAGCGTCGACATGTATAGTGCTGAATGGAATGTCTGATTTTTCCCATGATGTTATGGGTTGTAATGGGGCTCGAGGTACGCGTTTTTGGAAATACAAGTAAGACAGTGAGAAACATATTTGCACACAAAGGCTTTAAGTCCGGGAAACCAAAAATGCTTAAGGATAAGATCCAATGTTTTCTCTACCCCGATATGTTCATGCTCATCGTGATATATCCGTAGCAGGCTTAGCCTGTGGCCTTTGGGGATATAGCACAATAGGCGAGATTCTTCACCAGTAGGCGAGAAACGGTAATACAAGACATCATGTTGACAGACGTAACGCCGCGGATCCAGACTACCCTCATTTAACTTTTGAATTAGCTCCTGGGTCTCATTATCTGCACTTTGTGCAATCTGAGCCCAATTGCGAGGTCTGTCAACCTGACTCACATGCGCCACCAGTGGATTCCTGCTTAAATAGTCGGCATGTGACATTAGTGCGCCTTTTCGATACTCGATGGTGAAGTTAAAATCTTGTAGGTAAATCCACCAGCGTGCCACTCTAGGAAGCAAGTCTTTTTTGCGCTCGGTTGATTTCAGGGCGTTGCAATCAGTTATGATTTTAAACTCTAACCCAATCAAGTAATGTCTGAAATGCTGCAATGCCCTGACGACAGCCAGCGTCTCCAATTCATAGGAGTGGTACCTACTTTCAGCGCCTTGTGTAGTTTTACTAAAATAAGCCACCACTCGTTTAGTGCCATCGATATGGACTTGCATTAGTACGGCCCCATATCCAGCACTGCTAGCATCAGTGTGGAGCTCCGTTGGTAGACTAGGATCGAAAATAGCAAGTATAGGCTCACTTGTTAGTCTCTTTAATAAATCTTGTCGAACTGCCTCCTGCCCAGGTCCCCATTCGAACTTTACGTCCTTTTTAGTTAAACTCGAGATACTTGCTGTTTTCGTCGCGTAACCTTCGATATAACGTCGAAAATACCCAGCTAAACCCAAGAATTGCCGGACTTGTTTAACGTTGGTCGGGGCCGGGGTGTTTACCAAGGCTAAGATTTTGCGCTGACTCGGCCTAACCTGACCGTGTGATATAATGCGGCCTAGGTACTCTACTTCGGTGGTTAGAAACGAGCATTTTCGGATATTGACTGAGAAACCGGCTTCGGTGAGTGTTTGAAGCACTTCGCGTAATAGTTTTATGCCATCAGCAATGGTTTCACTTACAAGGAGCACATCGTCAACGTACACCAGGACATTCCCGGTCTCAATCAACTTCCGAAGAGTATTGTTTATTATTCTCTGATAAACGGTGGGGGAATTACATAAGCCAAATGGCATTTTTAAAAATTCAAAATGGCCTTCGGGAGTAACGAAGCCAGTTTTGTGGATAGAATCCTTATGAATCGGAATTTGATAAAAACCTGAGGCCATATCAAGACAGGAGAAGTATTTAGAGGATCCTAGGCGATCGATATGATCGTCTATGAGAGGGAGTGGGTATCTGTCCTTAACGGTAATCCGATTGAGGGCACGAAAATCTACGCATAACCTATCCGAGCCATCTTTCTTTTTGACCAGTAAAACAGGACTGGCGTACTCAGATTCCGATTCTCTAATTATGTTTTTATCCAACAAATCTTGTATGATCTCTCTTACTTTAATTTTTTCTTGGTAGGAAAGACGGTAGGGATGATAAACTATAGGAGTCTCGCTTGTCAAACTGATATGCATCTGTCCTGTTTTCACTGTAGTGGTAGCAGTGCCAGATATTAAAAACTCGGAAAAGTCATTAATGACGACCATTAACGCAGCAAGATCGTCTCCCTGAACGGGCGTATCTACTTTAATTTGCGTATCAGTTTGAGTGGAGTTAACTTGAAAAACTTCATTTGGGGCACGGCTCAAGTACTGTTTGTGTTTTGTGCGAACGTAAACAATGTCGTCCCTGTTCAGAACATCCGTGCCGATAATAATTGGAGCATTCATGCATGAAGAGGGTACGACTACTAAGTCTACTTCGAGGGAAACGTGTTCGAACTCGATAGTGAGAGTCACGTTTTCTCGAGAAACTATTTCGCTATCGCTCACCCCTTTAATAACGCGAAAAGTGGACCTACGCGGACAGGAAAATAGTTTGGCGACGTCTGAAGAGATCAAAGAAATATTTATCGCACCGCTATCTATCAGAATATCTACTGGAATACCTTGAACGACAGCAGTAGATACATCACTGTCACTAGAACTACTCGCGAGTTCCCTACACAGGTTAACTTTTCTTTGATTGTCGTTTCGTGCCTCTGAACGCTGTTTAGCAAAGCAGTCTACTTCCTTATGCCCAATCTTCTTACAAAACGAGCATATTGGTTTTGAAAGACTTTCCGAAGATTTTGCCGCACTTTCCGGAGGTTTCTGATTTTTCGAACACTTGTAACTTTTATGTCCAGTCTGACCACAAGAAAAGCATTTATCATTAATAGAAGTATGGCGCCTTTTTATTGTGTTAGAGGAAGACGACACGCGTGTCTCATTCTTGGTACGGGCAGGCTTGACATAAATTGCTAAAAACGATACCAAATTATCAATTGTTAAGTCGGCATTCGCAGCCGCTGCACGAACATGTGGGTCGGTAATACCACGTACGACGATCTGCACCATTAGTTCATTACTCAGACCTTTAACAATACGCAACCGTAACAGCGAACGCCGGGCATATTCTGCATAAGTCGAATGTTTATCTGAAGTAGAATTCATAACCTCAAACAAAATATTGGCGTAGTCGAGTTTGCGCGGGCACAACGGTTTAAATTCTAATTTAAAATTAGACCAGCAACGGTCATTGGTATTCCATTCACTAAGCCAGGTTTTTGCATCGCCTTTAAGGCAGTTAGACACTCGCGAAAGACATTCGTAATCATTCCAATGATTCGATACCTTAGCGCGTTCCACCTCTTCACACCACACCTCAATGTCATGGATAGCGGGATCAAAATTGGATACGTAATAACCATGTGACTTTATAGGATTTAACATGTTTAGTATCTCTGTTAATGTTTGTGTCGTTGAGGGTCCACTGACATCTTGAGGCGTGCTGTGACCAGCGGGTCGCGGTGGAGTTTGAGGTACGCTTGCGGAATTTTCCTCGATTGCATTCAAACGCGAGACGATCGTTTGCAATGCCTGTTTTACGGAGCTTTCCCGACTACGAGATCTTCGGTTCGATCGTTCACGCGACTTATGATGAGCTCGCGAACGTGAAACGCGGTGAGAATCGGAACGGGGCCAATCGCGAGGACGAGAACGGGAACGGGCTCGATCGCGGGAGCGGGAACGATGCTGTTTATGTATGCGTTTATGTGGGTAGTTCGATTCGGACGACACACTACGCGATCTTGATCGAGGCATTTTTCAAGACAACGATATAAGTTGATTGTTTCCTAATGTAAATCAAATTTAGTGGACCAGGGCGAATCCCACTTCTGATCTTAGGGACCAGGAGTGGTATTTAAATAAAAAAAACAACCGTCAGGTCAGCCTAACTTATATTTAAATAACGAACTAAATAATTAACACAATAATCACGCACTATTTAATAGGAAACAATCAACTTCAACAAAACACAATAAACAAAAGGAAATGACCACCAAACAAAGACTTAGCTATGATCCAAGACGAAATCCAACGACCTTACCGCACGAGCGCTGACAGGAAAAAGGGACGCGGTTCGGTTGACAACCGCTTTTATAGGCGTTGGAGTGACGTCTCAGATGACAGCTGTACAGAAACTCATTCTTAACCTAATAATACTATCTACTTTCCATATTGCTTGATATTTTTAATAAAAGGACACGATTTCATTAAAATAACTTAGTAGGCAATGTTGTGCACTGTTTTGGAAACTTGAGTGACACAACTTTGCCTGGGTCTAGGGTTGTCACTAGTCGGATTTTAATATTGATATATTTTTATTACTATACATGCAAATGTCATATTTGCATGAAATTTTCACAGCTTGGAACCCGGTTAAATCGAAACTCAAGATCATGCATGCACCAAATTCCCTCCTTTTTACGATACTTTAATTTTATTGCATAAATTATTAATGTTCCGAAATCGGGTGAAGACACAGGTATCACCTAGCTCAGGAGTTAGGGCTTCAATTGAAAATGTTACATTTTTTATGTCAATAGAACATTTTTTATTTTTATTTCGACAGTTATGTTTTCAATCGCCTGTAAGGGTGAGGCAGAGGTATATCTCTGCCTGACCCTTCGGTGATTACAGGCGTGATTTTGTATTTAAGTAAGTCTTAACTTTGTTGCAGTTATATGCAAAAATGCCGAATAATAACAACGAAGCAGGAGAAAACCAGGAGCTCGTAGTTATGCCGATTACTCTGTAGAAATATTAGAAGTTGCTGCAGATCTCGTACGAAAAAAAAAACATTTCGTCATACAAAGTGGAAAAGAAATTTGGGATCTCGCGTCAGACCATTTATAATAAATCAAAAACATGCATAACAAACCATTTGGTCGACCTACAGAGTTGACAACTGAGGAAGAAGCCCACATCGTAAAAGCCAGCATTGCTAAAAAGCATTACATTTGTGATTTTTACTCATAAGTAGCAATTTGTTTTACTTTTTTACAAAGTGAATAAAAGTTTAAGAAAATAATCCGTATTTTTTTGGGACAACCCTAGAGTCAACGACATTTTTGTATGAAAAGTTTCTGGTACCTGCTACAACATTGCCTATTAGCAGTAAAAAAATATATATTACCGTCATGGCAATAATCTAACTGGTGGGGTCAAGCACGGTGTCTCATGTACACGGAAAAAAATACTAAAAAGATCAACAATATAATATTTATTGAGATATCCTTCTAGGCAAAGTTGTGTCTTTTACCTACAACTTTGCCTACGACTTTGAGTTAAAAAAAAAGAAAAAGAAAATCCCTCATTGAGGGATTTTCTTTTTCTTTTTTTTTAACGCTTCCCTAGTCGCTGGATAGATGGCGCTGAACTTGGTAAGTTACTGCAAGGAACGGAAGTCACATAATTTTTTTATTAATTCACTTGCATGTAATTTTGAGATCGTAAAACGAAAGCAAACGAAACTGTCACTCAACGAGCGTATATGACGTGACGCAATGTTTTTTTTTCCAAGCGTTTTGACTTTGGCATCTAGGAACGTAGTCAGTTCAACGCCATCTTCAGGGTTCTTGGGAACTATTTTTTTTTTTAAATACTGAAAAGAAAAACCTCTCATTCTGAATGACGGCATGATTTAAATTAAATCTCTTTGAGAGATACGAACAAAAAACGTCAAAATCCAGGCAAAGTTACAGCATTTTACGGTACCAATTTTGTTGTTCGAGTACTAATTATTTACCAAATATGGAAGCGAGTTGGTGGGGCGGCGGTAGTCACGGACATGTTTATAGCACAACAATATCGCTCGCCATCTTATATATTAAATTATTAATTTACATATCTTAAATCTCTTTGCTCGCCATACATTTTAATAATATATAATATAGGTAGCAAAGTGTGAAAGTGTTCTAAATAAATGTATGACGAGCGATATTGTTGTGCTATAAACTATACCTAATTTATGCTATTATATTATAGAATAGTCTGAAATGAGCTTTTTGTTTGGGGCATTAGGTTAGGTCAGGCATAGCATAGCATGCATAGCATAGCATGCATAGCACAGCATAGCATAGCATGCAGATGTCAAACATCCTTTCCTCAAAAGAAATTCAAAATTCCTTTCACCTTTAGACATGGGAACAGGCAGTCTATTTTGAACTCCATTCTCATTTTTTTTTCATTATCAATGAAAAACTAGTTCTAGCATTATACTGCTGTCTTTCCAGACCCTTATTATTTCCAAGTATTTTTGTTCCCAAAAACGGAAACATGGGAGGACCATTTTAAGACTTGTACGCTGTCAGGGACATACCTACAGCATTAGACTAATTTACGGTAATAAAAAGCCAACTACTTAATAACATTCTTTATTTAATACACTCTAAAGCATTTATCATTTTCCTTAAAATATCTTTATTGGTATCACACATAATTTTATTTTGGGTTCCATTTTTATTTAATGTAGACATCATCAACTGGAGTAGTGGGTATTTCAATGTTTTCATTTCACTGGTCCCAAGAACAAATTTTAAAAACCAATCAAAATTAACTACTGTGTCACAGTAACTACTGTTGTAGTGGTTCAAAGTCGCATGAAGAACCTCAGACTTGTTTGTTTCTAATAATTCATGAAAGCATTCAACTTTTTCTTGCGGCCAACCCTTGCTATTAATTATATCTTTGAATTTTTGTAAATCAAAATTACAATCAGAAATGGTTGAGATCAAATCCTGTTTTGCTAACGTAATTACATCAGCTTCTATGTAAGGTGATAGTGTATCAGGTGATCCTGAATAATACAACTTGGTCAAGATTTGTTGGGACACCTGAAACAAAACCAAATTTACAACAAAATTATTTGAATTACCATATCGATGGCAAAGTGCCAATAGGTACCTCCTAACTGACAAAGGCAAAAATTTACACAAACTGAAAAAAACATTCAAAAATAGACACGTTGCATTCGTTTAATTGGGAGGTACATATTTCAACATTTTATTTGAATGCTGTTGCAACTAAAAACACACTTAACGATTTCACTAAAACATATGAATAACGCTTTTAAATTCAATTATTTAAATAGCAAGGATATTGGATTATAACACATAACATCCCACCTTGTTTCCCTGAAGGGTTGAGCAGAGACCTATAGTACACCCACATTTTGCCAGTTATGTTTAAGTCCCATGAAATAAACTTATTACATTAAAATAACATTTTAAATTCTTAACTCATTAAGCTCCGCTAATGAGACACAATTGATTTTCTATTGTTTTGTGATCAATAATTACGAAACAAAATTTAGGTAAGTATTATTTAATTTAGGTTCTTAGCAAATATATCTAAATATTTAATCTCTGGTTCTAAATGGATCGGCTGAAAATATATAGCCCTGTCAGCCTTGCTACGGTTTACTTACATTTTGGAATGCTTCAAGTGGTTCTATTTGAAATACTTTATCCATCTAAAGTTAGTTTGATAAATTCACAAGAATGTTATTGAACTGAAGCAGGATTAAATCCAAATAAACTCTACCTATCTTACGGAATCCGGAAATTAGTCTGTATATCGTTGAAATCTATTAGAAATTAAGACTGATTATCATTATTCTGTTGGAGACAATTAAAATAGAAAAATTGATAGATCCAGATCCAGATGCACTGTCTGCCTGTGTATTACCGATTGACATATTTGACATTGACAATTAAGTAGGAGTTAGGCGTATTTATCGCAACAGATATATAAAATAACAAATAACAATTGTTCCTAGCAATATAAATTATCTGTTACTTAAAATAACAGACCCCTAAAGACTGTTACCGCGGCTGCTACTGATAATTCAATCAATCAGTCCCCACACAGGCTCACAGATTGTTACCACAACTGTTACTTTCATACACACTAGGAAGGAAAATAACAAGGTTATCAATTTCTCTCTCTTCCTCATTAAAGAATGGCCCTCGCTAAAAAGAGAAACATCTATTATTTATTTCGAAATGGGAAATATTTACTTCTCACTCTTACTTATCATCTGCCTAGCCTTTTCCCAACTATGTAGGGGTCAGCTGCCAGTCTAACCGGATGCAGCTGAATACCAGTATTTTACATGGAGCGACTGCCTATCTGACCTCCACAACCCAGTTACTGAGTAATACGATACTCCTTGCTAAGACTGGTTGTCAGACTTTCGGGCTTCTGACTACCCGTAACGACTGTCAAAGATCCACGAATGACAACCGGGACCAACGGCTTAACGTGCTTTCCGAGGCACGGAGGGGTCTCGGTATGTAAAGATGGTCATACATCCATAGACCAACCGCGGCAAGCGTAGCTTAACCTGATCGATCGACGTGTGCGGCTGTTATTAGTTAGCCACTTCTCTGTGCGGCTTTTACTAAAGCTGTTAAACTACGCTAAAACGAGAAGCACTTGGTATTTATTATCCCTAAAATACAGTTGGTGGTCTAATAAGAACCAATATTTTCGAAAAACGATTTTCGTCTTAAACGAAAAGAAGTAAAGAAGATATTCAATTGATATTTTAATACGTATTTATCGTTGGTACAAAAATAACCGGCTGTTATTTTATAACAGATATTTGGATCTGTTATTTTTGTGTAACAGTAATATTGATAACAGTTATCGTGTTTAACCTGTTACAACCACTGACCTCTATAATACAAGTGTATTATAGAGGTCAGCGGTTACAACCCATCTCATGAGCATGACAATGACAAGACAAAAGACAATATTCATTTTGACAGTGACATTTCCTTGGCTGACCAGACAATTTTACAAAAAATTTGAACCTCGTATGAAATCTAGATTATGCAATTAGTAAGTACTATATTGTACAACTCTACATATTAGAGTTTGGCAGAGAGCAAGCAGAGAGTAGGGAGGCCTTTGTCCTGCAGCGCAGCGGGACAACAGGCTGATAATAATAATAATAACATCACGATCACTGACTAAAACAAGTACGCGGGGTCAGTTCATTAATGACGATGCATTCCAGATTCCAGCTGTACGTCCGCTCAAGGCTGCAGTTTTGGACGTCAGCAGACACTATCGTGTCGCGCATCCAGCGTCATAGATGTTATCGAACGAACGTATAATCATATAATGAGTCTATGTGTTTTATATTTATTTTTAAGGCGAAAGCGCCAGAAAAAGCGCGGGTCAGTATTAAGTTGTAACGTCGTTGATTAAAATCTGATTCGCGGCCGTAACAAATATGTATTTACAGAATTATAATCATTAAAGTCATTAACACAACTCTCTAAGACCATGTAATCCCCAAGAATAACTATTTCATGAAATTTTGACATTTGCGGCATAAGTAGTCGATACATTTTAATTACAAAGACTAACATCGACAAATCATGTGATAAGTTCCATTCTACTTGAAAACTAGACTCAACATTTTAAAACTTATTTGATCCACCGACAAATGCGTCTTTAACCGCAATGTAATGTTAAAATTACAAAAAAATATTATTTTTCATGTGCTCTTTTTAATAAATACCAAGTACTTATTTTTTTTTTTGTTTAATTCTGCAAGCGTCCCGCTCTGACAAAAAAAAAAATGGTCACGTTTATCATGACAGATTTTAATATTATTATACAAGGGGCAATGATATTTTAGTAAACAGATATGTTATGAGCGCGCAAATCGTGAAGACTAGAAAACGTCCTAATTGGGACGTATTGCCTTTAGTCTGTGTCACGCACGTCTACGAGTGAGACGGTGCGCGCAGCTACGTAATTACCATCCAAAATGCCATTTTGTGTATTTAGAAAGTGTACCAATTATGATACCAAAGTTAATAAAACACAAGGAATCTCATACCACACGAAAGTACACATTATACTTCGATTTATTAATATATTTCAATTATTTTCCTAATATTCTGATATTTGGAGGTTAGGAAAAAGAGAGAGATGGAAAATACATTTTTGGTCGTAAGAACGACAAGGATGCGAGCACTCCGGACATAGAATAAAAGTACAGATGCGAATAATAGGCAGTAAGGTCATCTTTACAGCAGAGTTCTAGTTTCCATTGTAATAACTTTTCTTTATAATTTTGTTTGATATATTTAGTTATAAATTAAACATGTCATAATATGTAGGAAAAGAAAATATTAATAATAGCTTATCGTTACCATAGTATGTCACCTTTGAGTATTAAACCAACTGGAGGCGCCATTGTCAGGCTATCCCCGCTGCCAAAGGTACGAGACCGCCGGTCATAGCGGTTATATACATGTGTGCGTATAGTTTATGCTTGTGTTTGTTTTGTGTGCGTGCGTAACATTGAGATAGGAAAAACATGGAGAGGCCGCGTTATTCTATACATACATTTGCTTATACAAATATGAGTGAAATATGATTCAGAATACGAAATATCGTTTTGTCTCGTTCTTTCTAATAAGATAATCGTATTTGATAAAAGAGACAACAATATTTTAAGTTGTTGCTCATTTTGGCAACATTTTGACGAGACGTAGTAAAATTGTAGGTAAGGTGCCGTATCAGCCATCTTTTGCGACAAGTTTCGTGGTAGTTTTGCTGTCAAATGGTTGTTTACTTTTTGTATTATTGAGATTTGCGAGAAATATACAAGGATTTTACCTTTTAAAACTGCATGCAAATGTTGGAAAACAACAATTCAACATGTCTGTGTGTTGTATTGTGAAGTGTGGTGCACCACACTTCAAGAAAGAATGAAAATCAACCTCTAATGTCTTTGCAGAGGTTAATAGCCGGTTTTCATGCAAAAATACATTTAATAATACACATTCGATGATACAGTTGTGACGCGATCATGAATTTATGGCTAAAGTATTGATATTTGGGTTCATTTCCGTATAATAGACCTTTTTAGTATATTTTGTTAATTCATTTGTTTGTTTACAATAATATGTCAAATGGAATAGGGTTGTACCGTTGCCGTAATAGTTTTCTCCGCTGAAACGTCATCGACATATTCTGCGATGTGAACATAAATAATTCTGTGTCTTATTCGGTCCGAGTGACCTTGCCAGGTCCGTCCTCTGGTTCACAGCACCGAAATTAATTAAATTTGGTGGTGAAATGCATAGAGAACGCTGCTGCCCATTCTCCGGTACGACCCTTAGTCACCTTTTACGACACCCACGGGAAGTATGGGGTAGTGCTATTCTTTAAGTCCGGCACCACACAGACTGTGGAGTTTCTTGCCAGTGCAGTAGCTAGGTGCATGGTTCCAATTGGTTGCTTCCTATGGGGAAGGACTGGCAAGAAACTCCACAATTTTTACAATGTTTTCTAATTTGTTAAGTACCTGGTACTGATTTTAATAAATAAATAACTCGTTTTTTATTAAATTTATGGACTATCTGTTTCTCTCTTCTCGCCACTGCAGATTTATTACCGAAAAAACTCAGTGAAAGCTGAAGTGACGGTAACAGAGAGTTTTTACATTTGGTACTTACGCTATCAGATGCATTTATAAGTAGGTATCTTATTATATTGCCATTTGTCTTCACAATTGGTTTGTACATAATACACATTGTTTGTACATAATACAGGTTTGTACATAACTATAATATTTTCTCTGAAAATTCTAACTCTAATAAAAGATTTTCTTTTTTGACATGTATACCTACCGATAAATAGTTCAGTAATTAACCATGAGTCTTTCGTTTCACGCATCACAAAAGATTATAAATAAAGTATTTTTGCACACTTTATTTTTATGCAAAACTATAAAGTTACCGAAAATAAAGTAACAAACGTTATTATAAAGTATGGTTGGCAACTGTAATTACAACCGACTTTAATTTAGTAAGTTATTATGATCCAAACGTAATAACTAGTAAGACTCATATTTAGTATCGATACTCGATAATAGTAACACCTATGTTCCTTGATTGACACAACCCTAGCAGTGGCAGCCATTTTATGCGCCAAAACGAGTTGTAGGTATGCACCCTTTTTTTGTAGGTATTTCCAGTCCATACTTTTTTATGTCAATGGTGCGTAACAACGCGATCGAATTGCATTAGTGTATTATTGCGTTCCTTCGTCCCCCGCGATAAGTGACAGACTTATTTGCATAGATATTAGTACTCGTGGCGTCTCCGGTTGGTTTAATACTCAAAGTATGTCACAGATAGTGTTAAAATAAACCTACCATTGAGATTAAAATTAAATCTATTCGAAGGTGTATGATTATTTTTACAATTGTATTTCTTTCTTTTTAAAACGTGTTTTATTTTTCACCTACCTAACTTTTAATAGTGTTTATTCGTTGCATAGGCACAAATCCCGACTACAAATTCTGTACACGCGGTTTGTACTTTCTGTTAATTTGTTAGTCTATGATGCCAACGTGCGGTGATTGGTAGCCCGAATAATGTTTGTTTACAGACAACACCTAGCTGTCACTTTTTTTCTTATTGGTTTTATCAAGCTATCCTTTTTCTATCCTTTTTACTTGTAGTGAAATGTAAAATGAATGAAAAGTGTGTATGTGTGCTGCCTCTCGGCGCGGAACACTTTTTTCTGTTGTGTTGTAAGTGTATAACATATCTGTTTATTAGAATATCATTGACAAGGGGTCAGTGTATGTCATTATAATGGGGAGGGCCGGTAAAAGCTAGACGTTAGATGGCGTGACCAAAGCTCGATCAGTGCAGTATAAAAAAACAGGGCAAGAGCGAGTCAGACTCGCGTACCGCGGTTCCGTAACATCATACTTGTTTTTAAATTTTCATCGGCGAGGCCAGAGTCGTCAGAGAATTTTAACACTGTGCAATCTTCGATCATTAAAATCAGCTAGATACACAGTCAGCGACAAAAAACGTCCTCACCAAAAGAATGACCAAATCAGAGATCGGTCATCCTTTTCGTTTAGTACTGTTCTAACGCTCGGAACGCAAACATGCTCCGTGCTCGTTTAAAAAGTGCAAATATCACTTTTTCAGTAAGTAATAATATTACCAATATATAATAACTATCACTACTATAAATACTGATATTTCGTCAAGAAATCGCCGTAAAACATTTATTTTAAAATTATCAGCAGGGTTTATAAAGCACCTAAATTGAAAAGACTTTTACTAAACGTACAATTCATATTGTCGCACAGCTACTTGATTTATTCGGGTAACATGTGTTGATCCTGTTCTATTTGGTGGAGACGCTATTGTTTTTAATTTTTTTATTTTATTTAAAATTTAATTATTTGTTTTGTTCAATTAATCACAAATACAACAACACGCCTGTATTTACCGAAGGGTTAGGCAGAGGATTTTTATTAATTTTAGTTAGGATCCTTTGTCAAACTGTATTTGTATTTTATCTGTGTCTTCTAGTTGCTAATAAAAACAAAATTAATCTGTCTATCTCAAAAACAATTTTTATTATTGTTACAAGAAAAATAAATGATTATATATTCTAATATATTAGTTTCATTGAACAAATATATTATATACTTAAATTCAGGTAAATTATAATTATGTTCATTATGCATAACCACATGCACCCAAAAAAAAATTAAGCGATCATTAATAACCGCATAAAAATATCTACAGTTCGACTCTACTTATTCTATGTTCGGCGGCACAGGCGTAGGCGGCGAGTCGCGGTCGTAAAATTTAATGTTTTTTATGTCCGTTCTAAATCCGACTTTAATTCATTAGAATAAGGTTTAATTTCTTTTAGTATATTATGTTGGCCAGTTATGTTTCTTTCTGTTTTCTTTCTCTTTCTATTCTACGAACCTACTTGAGGATAGTTTTAAGTTCGTTTTTGTACGGGATAGTGTATCTAGTTATTTTTAATGATCGAAGATTGTGGTATAGAATATTGCAGTTTTGTCAGCGCCGTCTCTTGACCGATAGTGGAACTAATGTATCTTTTGTTGATGATTTCTGAAAAAGTGTGCTATTTAGAGACTTCGTTTTATTTTTCCTGTAATCTTTACATAAAATTCTATCACATACAATTATTTCAGATTTTTCTCTTTGCAAACTTCGGAGATAAGGGCGGGAACAGTATTTATTTTTTACAGTTTTCATTAAAAGTCAAAAACTATGCGGCCTAAAAAAAAAGAAAAAATGTTTGAGAATGTGCAAACTGCGCTCTTTCCTAAGATACCTCACATGCCCTAGTGGCCCCACTTCGAATTTTTCAGACCCTCTTTCAGTCCCTGTTGCAAAAAATATACATATATTTTTATTTCTTTTTTATTTGCAAAATAGTTGGGCAATCGTCATTTATTATATTACTATTCCAAATTTCAAGTTGATAGCATTAGTAGTTCTTGAGATATCCAGCTGTGACAGACAGACAGACTGAGTCTCACCATAAGAGTTCCGTTTTTACCATTTTAGTACGGAACCCTAAAAGTTAATTTCATGATTATTGAAAACATGTAAGTTGATTAACTGTGACTGATGATTAGCTTTTGTTACGTTCACAGAGCACGCGTGTAACACTTTAGTTACTTATCTGTGATACGAATTTACACCAATTTTTATGATTATAAATAATATGTGATTAAAAGCAACTACGATGAAGAAAATTTTGTTTGTATGTCCCTAATAATATCACTTAAACTAAATAATAAAACCACATTGGAAAAGTCTGACCGCCAACCCCCCCTCATGGCGGCCGTAAGACAGACAACGATGAGGGAAGGTTGGCGATCCACGCCGCAGTGTACAGCGATTTGAAGTGTGGGGGCAATAACTTGCTTTACTTTCTTCTTTATTTTATTGCCGATTGCCACCAAAAAGGATAACATTATGAATCTTAATATGGCGAAGACACTCCGAGAGTCCGAGTTTTTCTTTTTTTCGCTGCACTACGTAGGTTTATCAAAGAAATTGGGATTTGGATCGGATTGATTGGTATTTTAGCACAGCCAAAAAAAAAAAAAAAAACTGAAATATGCTTTACCAATGGGATTTGATACGATTAACGTCATTTATCCGTTTATGATTCTGCCAAAGTGGCCTTTTTAGGCCCCCTGGTGGCAATCCATGTGGGGCACAGAACACATATACTCCTAGCGGAGATGTGGGGGCGAATGGGAATATTCGCAATTTCGGAGTACCTATTTAGAAACAACAATTAATCATAATCGCAAAAATAAAATAAAATCACATAGCTTGTTTTCGGAACTAGCTAGGTACCACAGCGAAATTTTGACAAATGCCTTCCTTATTTCTGTGACACAATTTCACATAAAAATTATTTAAAAATTATGAAACAACTTTAATTTCGGAAGTCGGTGTCTTGCGAACTGTATGTTAGTTATCGATTTTTGCCACCAATTTCCGAAATTAAATTTATTTCATAATTTCTTTTTGAACTAGATTTTTTATTTTTTCGTAATTAAAAACTGGAATATTTGTTTGTAACAAGTAGGTACGTAATAGTTTTGTTGTAAATATTGCACTAGAATTTGACCAAGGTTTTGAGATGTTTTCCCTTTGACACTATTACACCCGTAGCTCGTATCAATAAGCCAGGCCACCACACTTACACTAATTAGTCTATATCTTAAAAATTAGAAAATTACTGAATCGATTTTGATGAAACTTGCACTGTCTACTTTAAATGTAAGCCAATAAAAAAAAATGGTCACGATCCCATTAATAGTGGCGGAGAAATGCGTGGACAAACATACATACATCTATAAAATTTTGTATATTTGTTTGGAAGCCCTTAGAGATTGTCATATGTGAATATAATGCAGTTCCAATAATATTATACAGGGTTATTGGAAAAACACCAAAAACCTCTTAAGAGGTCATTGTACTCATCATTATGAACAACTTTTACTATGGGACCAAATCTGAAATCGCGAAAAAAAATCAGCTGTTCCCTACATTTTGACGAGTTATACGAACATAAATGTAGGGAACAGCTGATTTTTTTTTTTCGCGATTTCAGATTTGGTCCCATAGTAGTTGTTTATAATGATGAGTACAATGACCTCTTAAGAGGTTTTTGGTGTTTTTGTGTATACATACGTGTCGAATTATTGATAACCTCCTTTTTTTTGAAGTCGGTAAAAATGTTCACTAACATTGCGGAGAGCGCTATTGGTAAACATTAGTAATTTTGCCTGTCGTTATTCAGGCGCTTTGGCGATATAATGCTGCAAAGATCCACTTCCAGTGATTTATGACGCGCTGTGGATTTTAACAAGAGCATAAAACTTGTAAAAAAAAAAAGTTATATTAGAGTCTATCTTGGTAAAACATTTTTATTATTAGTACACATTGAAACAAATATTCTCTTAAATTATTCAATAGGCACAAAAGTGAAGACTAATCTACTTATATTCTAGAACCTGCCTTGCTTTGAAACTGGGCAACTTTATACAAATTGTACACGTTAACATTATGTACATGGTTTATACACAGATGTACAGTCATGAATATATTCTCATAGATTTTTTTGTAGAAAACAATATGCAATAAAATGTCGAATATTGCCATTTGAAGAAAAAAAAACTCGATTAGATGAATGATGCATAAAAACTGTTTCTAGCATCATAATTATAACAAAATATTAGATCTACAGACTTTGTCTTTACTTGCAATAAGATAAGTACCAAAATATCTTACAGATTTTTATTCAAAAATAGTAATTAGGTGTCAAAAATGTAACAGAAAGGAAATTACGAGAACGCATTGAATTAAAATAACCTGTGGAATTGTTGATGGTTTTCCAACGAGTTTGATTCTGTCTTAAAGCCATCGTATCATCAAAATGTATGGTGAAGTGGTGCTTGTTTTGGCAGCAATTAACGGTAAACTATGGATTTTTAAGACTGCAATTGGCCGCCACACAGCGTCCGCAATTTACGGTCGAATGACCTCACTGAAACTATATTTATGAAAGTACGTTGGTGTTTCCTTAGAGAGCGTTTTTGACACCGCGGCACCGTAAAGTCAAAGCTCGCTGCCATCATTTTCACGACAGCCGTTGCTGCGGCCGATACGTGGCGGACACTGCTGTCGTAGGAATCCATAGCTTAAATTAAAAATGCCTATCAACATAATATAACGAGACATTATTTTTTTTTTACATTTACGGCTCACGCAATAAATAATTATTCATATCGCTGGTCACTGGCAGTCAGATCGTAAGACGCACGACTACGTGAACTGATAAGCCTATATCAGCATAGTGTGTACGACATTTCATCCTTGTTTTTCTCCGTAATAATAATATGTATAAGTATCTTCCGCGCTAATTTTGAGAGACTCCTATAAAATAAATTCTAATTGTGATTGTTCACCTTTTACTTTGATTGCAACAAAGTCATTTCTGCACCATCACAATAAATGTGCTTGTGGTCAATATAATGAATAATCTTCATTTGACATGAAGGAATTTAAAAGCTACAAATAATAGTAGGAAATATAATACTAAATGTCTACCAAGAACAAAATTATCATTAAATGTGATTAATAATGTATTACAAAAACATAGCGCACTAAGTGTCATCGTTTTTAAATTATATTTATACAGAAAATGAATTTATATAATTATAGTACGGATTTCTATATACAGAGTTCTTTACATAGATAATACAATATTAAGTAAGCATTAAGTATCTTTGCTTAAGTAGTATACTATTTAGTGACCATTAGGTAATTTGAGTATGGTTTGAAGAATGTTAATTGTCTTCAAAACAATTAACAATGATCGAGCAGCCGGGGCGTGGTAACATGGAAATAAATATAATTGAACGCCTTCCTTAATAGTAACCCACATGCAACACTTTTAAACAATTTAATAATTAATTAAAGTAAGGGCTAATTTTTCCAACGCCATAACTTTTATTCGAGGAATAAAATTGACGTTTTGACAGTTTTTGTAAACAGGAATAATTTTGAAATTTTGATAGTTATTATAAATAATAACTGTCAAAATTTCAAAATTATTCCTCGAATAAAGTTATCAGATACCTAATTGAAAAATCAGCCCTAAATCTGATAAAATAAAGTCTCTAAATTAAGTAGAGAAAATAGTTCACAAGGTATTGTACAATAAGAGTATTTAAATAATCATCATCTGCCTAGCCTTTTCCCAACTATGTCGGGGTCAGCTTCCAGTCTAACCGGATGCAGCTGAATACCAGTATTTTACATGGAGCGACTGCCTATCTGACCTCCACGACCCAGTTACTGAGTAATACGATACTCCTTGGTAAGACTGGTTGTCAGACTTTCAGGCTTCTGACTACCCGTAACGACTGTCAAAGATCCACGAATGACAGCCGGGACCAGCGGCTTAACGTGCTTTCCAAGGCACGGAAGGGTCTCGGTATGTAATGGTCACACATCCACAGACCAACCGCGGCAAGCGTAGCTTAACCTGATCGATCGTCCTGTGCGGCTGTTATTATTTAGCCACAGACCCTTCTATTTTTTTAAATAATGCTGATTAAATATATAAAAACAGCTCCAAGCCGCTTGGGATACTAACACTGACTATAACAATGTTCATATTTCTAATACAAAACAACAAAACCCTACGACAGTGTTCACGATCGAGCTTTGTTTCATTCGTATCAAGTTCTAAAACTTAACCTACAGATGAGCATACCAACAGGCCATGAATGTGTTAGTAATCTCAGTAATAAATTCTTGATACAATCAATCTGGCAACAACGCATAGTAAAATAATGTCAGTAACTATTATGATACGATTGAACACATTGTGAAATGTACGCATCGACGACAGTGGCAACTACAACCGTTAACGCGTGTCTTTCGTGCTCGTGGGAATGCACACTTACGCAACGATAGCCATTTGGAAGAAATTGTATTTGACCCAAATTGACATTCTATTGGAAATAATATAAACAGAATATTCTTTATGGTACACGTATAAACACGTATTATCACACTAATATTATAAAGGCGAAAGTTTGTGAGTGTGTGTTTATAATGTTTGTTACTTCTGGACCAATTTTAATAAAATTTGGATGGAGGTAGCCGACAGCCTGGATTAACATACATATATGCTACTTTTTATCCCGATATTCCCACGGGATCGAAACTTATGCGGATGAAACGGCAGGGCGCAGCTAGTATTCTTATATGAATAACAGGTTATAAGTAAAATAGAGTAATGCCAGTCTAGGAACCAAGTAAAAGCCTAAAAGGTTTATACAATTTCTTCTCAATTTCGAATCACCCTTGTCTTTTAATGTGGCATGATTTGAGCTTACCTTAACAATATACCACTACCTATAGCAGAAACTCATAAAAATCTCACCCTGTCTTATACTTAAGTACTATTTCGATATTTTAATCACTATTATCCATTTTATTTGTTACTGTGATGAGTTGTAAATGCTTTAATTTTCACTATTTTACTAACATGCTAAAACTTAATATTGGGAGGTTTAAAATGCATTAACTTTTCTACTCATTATAATGACTATTGTCAAATAACTTAGTGGCAGCAAGAGTTTCTATTCTGAGTTGAGCGCTAATTACACACAAGTATTATACAATACTGACGCAATAGTGTATCAAAAGACAATGAGCAAATCGATGGCTCCTAAGTATACTGAGTGAACTAAAAAATTTTGAGAATTGCACTTTTTAGTGTATTAACAACAATTAAATAGCCATTCGCTCTTCTTATCGCCTTCCTGTAAAGTTATTAGAAGTATAGTTGACTCAGTATACTTATGAGCCATCGAAATGTGGGCCAACTGTCCACCACTAACGAGACCTAGGTAATGGAATAGCATATATCAAATAAAGAGTAATATTTATTAGCCATTAAAATATATATAGGTAGGTATAGGTGGGTTATATAGATAGGTTCTCTATTGAGAACCACAGACAATAGCTAACAAAACAAAATATAAACAAAAAACAAATATAACAAAAACAAATATATAAGAAAATATTGTTACCTAACTTTTTTATCCATAATCTAAAGTGCCATAATTTGTTTTGTCCTAATCATTATTTGTCCGAATGATAGCTTGCCCGAAGTTAATGTCACATAATATCGAATGCCATAAAATTGAAATCCATAAATACAATATGTCCTAAATTTGTTTGTCATAAAAATTACAATCAATAATATACAAAAAAACCTAAAACCGTTTTCAATAAAAGTTACAAGTCATAAATTCAAATTACCTAATGTTTATTTATCCCAATAATGGTTTTAGTACAAATTTGTATTACGTGCATGCAACATGCAAGCAAGCAAGCATGCAGCAAGCAAGCATGCAAGCAAGCATGTAGCATGCTAGCAAGCATGCAGCATGCTAGCAAGCATGCAGTATGCAAGCGAGCATTCAACATGCAGCAGGCATGGTTTCTGTCACGGCTCCGGCGCTGAGGGTTTCCGGCGGTCCGACGCGCCTACGCGATTCTAAATTACAGTCTAGAGGTAGGCAGACAAGACTGCGTAGTCGGATTTACAGAAATTCGTTTCTGTCACTAAAACCTAATTTTTAGCGGGTAGTAATAAAAGCTCCAACAAAAAAAATCTACTGCCTAAAACACTAACTTTCCGACTACTTTTGTCCGAATAAAAATGACGAAACGACCGAATGAGATACTGAAATCTTCGAAAAATAAACATGACTGTTATTTATACTTTTCTACCACCTGAAATTACGTTCTACTGAAAACTATGAGTAGAGACTCATAGTTTTCAGTAGAACTTAATCACTCTAATCAATTAACATATCCCTAGGTAAAGGTATTTGTATTCTCATACGCTCGCTCTTGCATTCTAAGGGTTTAAAGTAACCTAACCAAACCGAACCCCGTGGTGCCCTTCGCTCGGTCTTGCATCCTATGTCAACGTGAGCCCCGCCCTATTTCTGTGTAAAGGGTTTAAAGTAACCTAACCAAACCGAACCTCGGGGTGCCCTTCGCTCACTCTTGCAGCCTATGTCGACGTGAGCCCCGCGCTATTTCTGTGTAAAGGGTCTAAAGTAACCTAACCAAACCGAACCTCGGGGTGCCCTTCGCTCACTCTTGCATCCTATGTCGACGTGAGCCCCGCGCTATTTCTGTGTAAAGGGTTTAAAGTAACCTAACCAAACAGAACCACTCGTTCATAAATATGTTTTCGGAAACTTAGTATTTTTTTCGGATGTTTAGTATTTTTGTTTGGAAATTAATTTCTTATTTGAAAGTACAGATTATTTTTCGTAGAATTGTAATTTGAATAAGCTCGTTTTTGTTAGTTAAATTCAACATTTTTTTTTTCAGTTAATTTTGTGTTAATTTTTCGGTAATTCATTTTAACACAGCTTAGTTAGTATTATTACATTCAACCATAGATCGCCGAAAGTTATTGTTTTTCGGAAGCAATATTATTTCCCATTTTTAGCAAATGTTTTAGGACCAACAATTTTATTATAAGTGAACATTCGGAATAATACACATTATATAATACAATACTTAGGACATATGAATTTATTTCATGCAAAATTAGGAGATACAATTATTATAGTACTCGACATTATGACAGAATAGTTTTAGAAGTAAAGATAAATTATGTAAAACAGAATATCGAATTTTTTAGTTACTGAAGTTTATAGCAAACGTGTTATGGATACTGATTTTCGGACAAACAATTTTATGAGAAGAAATAGTACCATTGTCTGTAGCTGAAAGAAAATTATTATATATATATTTATTATATACTATTTTAGCACATCTCCATTGATTATAAAAAAAATGGGGTATCAGGGGGGGTTTGTGACGCTGGCCATATTTATTTTGAAAACAAAATCAACCAGGTGGATTTTAGCCACCCTTTAGTGTAGTCTTATATTGTTTATGACTTTTTCATGTGTGGTAACAAAATAAAGGACTCGAAGAGACAATCCCAAAAATATTCTCACAAAAAGGTTGAAAATAAGGCGAAAACAAAACCCATAAAGAATTTTAAAGAATTTGACTGCACTCAAAGGCAGCTACATCAAGTTTTTTTTTTTTATTCTTATAGCCAGTTTCACTTGTCGAGTATAAATCGAATAATACCTCATTTTGTTAAAGTCGATCAAGCCGTTTAGGTAAAATTATTGAAAAAGCAATTTTCATTTAGCTTATAAGTTTTCACTGACAGACTTTTTTTAATAGGTGTCGTAGTATTCAGTGGCATAGGTCTCGTTGGTGGTGGAAATTTGGACAAAGCCGTCAGTTGCGACAACACATGTTTGATAAAACGTTTACATTACCAATAAAACGACTTGCAACATTGAATTGATTTTCGAAAGTAAAAGTTGCAAGTAACATTTTTGTAGTAACATTTTGCACACAGTTTGTTCTAAAATATATAATATTGTAACGTGTCTGTGCCGATATCGTCTATCACACGGAGATGAGTCTCAATACTCTCAATTCACTAGAAGGAACGGATAAGTTAGTGAATTTGGAATATAATAATTAATTAACTAGGCCTGCATCCTTGGCCATGCTATAGAATATCGAGTTTTTGTCTTGTAATAGTTGTTCAGGAGGCGCGTACTCGACAAGTTGTCCCTTGTCCAGCACCATGACCTTGGTGGAGTCCATGATGGTGTTGAGTCTGTGCGCGATGGTGAGCACCGTGCACGACGCGAACTCGGAGCGGATAGTCTTCTGCAACACGAGGGGGAGAGTGAGACAGAGCGGGGGGCGCGAGAGAGGGAGAGGGAGAGGGACGCACCTGGATGAGCTCGTCGGTCTCGAGGTCCACGGCGGCCGTGGCCTCGTCCAGCACCAGCAGCGGCGTCTTGCGCAGCAGCGCGCGCGCCAGACACACGAGCTGCCGCTGTCCCACCGACAGGTTCTCGCCGCCCTCCGACACCTCGTGGCGCAGCCCGGCCGCGAGCCCTGCAAGTGCTGCGAGTGAGTACACGGGAGTACACGCGAGCCGCGCGGCCTAGCGGCACTCACCCTGCACGAAGGGCTTCAGGTGCGCGTACTCCAGCGCGCGCCAGATGTCCTCGTCCGAGAACGTCTCGAAGGGGTCCAGGTTCATGCGCAGCGTGCCCGAGAACAGCACCGGGTCCTGCGGGATGATGGTGATGCGCGAGCGCAGCTGGTGCAGGCCCATGGCGGCGACGTCCAGCCCGTCGATGAGGATGCGGCCGCCCACGGCCTCGACGATGCGGAACAGGCCGAGCGTGAGCGTGGACTTGCCGGCGCCGGTGCGGCCCACGATGCCGAGCTTGTCGCGCGGCGCCACGGCGCACGTGACGTCACGCAGCGCGGGCTCGGCGCCGGCGCGGTACGCCAGCGTCAGCCCCTCCAGCTGCAGCGCGCCCGTCTCCGGCCACGACGCGCCCGGCCCGGGGGATAAGTTCCACGGCGCTTCCTATATCACAAAACATAACAACCATGTTCAGATTGTCACTTCAACCTGGTAGGTAGCAGTTCGATGCTGCCAGTTTCATATCAACTCACTTGTTCTGTCTCTGCGTATTCTTTTATTCTTTCCACTGCTACAATGTTTGTTTCAACTTCTGAAGTCATGCGCACGAGCCAATTCAAAGTCTGTGTGATCTGAAAACAAATTTGCCAATAGGTAGATAACACACAAGATGTGCGGTGCACTTGTACAGTATTATGATTATGGAGCCGATTCTCTTGTTCACAAACTAAACTAAATTTAAGTTCAGCGCATCTTTTTCTTTCTATTTCATTAAGAAAAGGGCAGTAGTTAAATTTTAATTTAGTCCTGTCAAATTAATCAGCGCCTGACGTAAATTGACGTAATGTTAGTAGGCAAGTTTTAATCACGTCTAAACTTGTATGCGAGTAGTGTCAGGCGCTGATTAATTTAAGAGTAAACTAGTCACGTAAAAAAATTCGAAAAGTGCTTTGGAAGATCGAGTTTTATGAAAAAACCACTGCATGTATCAATTATAAATAAACTTTATTGAACTTTTCGATAACTGAGCTTTGTCGGTACGGACTTGGATTTAAACATTTTACAGGTATTTTATTACCTATTTACACCCAAAGTTACGTTAAAAATAGCAGGAAAAACGAATCTTTGTTGGCTCATAACTATTAAAAATTTCTAAAAATTTATTTTACTATTCTGTTTCCTTACAGACAAAATTAATAATAAGTCGAAACGATATCATGTTTAACTTTGGGTGCACAATGTCAAACAGTAGAGTAACTAAACTTTTTCTTCTGTCCTTTTCTTAATGAAATAGAAAGAAAAAGATGCACTGAACTTAAATTTAGTTAAGTTGGTAAACAAGGGAATAGGTACCAATGTGTTGTAATCCTTTAGGTAACGTTTGTTTGTTTACCTGTAAGGCGTAACTGACGGAGAGTCCGACAAGTCCGGCGCTGATAGTGTCTCTGTTGAGCACTGCAAACATCGCGGAGAAGAATATGATGAGATTGCCGATCATCTCGAGCCTGATCGCCAGCCACCTGTTCGCGATGCAGCTCGGGTAGTAGCACGACTGGTTGTGATCCACTCCACGCTCTGATTCTTGAATAAACCTAGTGGACCAACCGAAATTAATATACCTCCATCACAATCAGATCATCTACCTATAATTATGGAGTTTATTCAAGATCTATACAATTTATGGGGACCTGAAAACTAAGACTGTGTTTTGCGTGGTATTCGTTCAAGCAGTGAACATTCAGAACAAGTTTTATTGCGTGAATATTTAATAGAAAATAATGTCTGTTTGCGGAAATAAATAATGTTTAACTTTACCTATCCGAGACGCCGTAAGCTCGAATAGTGCTAGCGCCTGTGATGCTCTCGCCGAAGTGCGAGTAGATAGGCGATCGCGACACGGACTCTAGTCTCTTCAGCTGCCGCGACGAAGCCACGTAGAACCGTTGGATTACGTAGTAAATGACGCCGATGGGAAGAATCACGGCCATGAATATCGGCGTCGAGAAACTTATCACGAAAAGCGTCCCCAATACCTACAGACATTTCATGCTCTGTTAAGTGTATGAAACTTTACAATACTACAATAATCAAAATAATATTTGCACCTCTTTTATGAACGACTTGTTTTCAAATAATAGTTATTATTCCATTAGAGACGGCATCGCATAAATCAAATTTGGTTTTATCTGATTTTATGCTAACGTTTATATATTTATAATAAAGAAAGTTAATACCTACTGTGTTAATAAAAGTAGTGCAAGATTATTTGATAAATTATACTGTTGTTGATACAATTAGATGCTATCTTTTATTTTAAGTAAAAAATTAAACAAGTTCTACACATGGAAAATGTTTAAATGTTTACGAAAACAATAAGACACTAAAAAAACGTTTTTACAAAAAAAAAACAACCGACTTAAAAAAAAACACTACAGTGTGATAAATAACTTTAATTTCAAATTTTAAAAAAAAAAAACAAAGCCCTCACGAGGTTTGACAAAGTAGGTAGGTTCCCAGATTTGAATAATAATGCGGTAAAGTTTGGATAGCTTTAATGAATAGTTGAAATGTAAAGACAGCAATTACTTGTATCCATTCCAGGTAATTTCGATTTGGTGAAGATAACAAAAACACAGTAAATAAACAAGCGCATATTCTTGGGATCAGTTTACAAACTTGATTTAAAAATACAAGTTTTTTTTGAATACATAAAATACGTAGTTTTTAAGAGGATTTTACAGACACCATAGTGAATAGTGAAATTATAAAAAAATAAATCTGTGCAAAATACAATAAAATATAAAAAATAACATAACACAACAAGCTCTCAAGTCCTTGTAGTTTCATTAAAGCGAGGCAGCAAATAATGAACGCTACTAAGTATTATTCCCTTGGTTCGCATAAAATCTCAACTCCTAATGTCATAAGGCATGAAATGTTTTCTCATGTCCGTGACTACGAACGCCAATCGCTTTCATATTTGATAAATAATTAGTAGATACTCGAACAACAAAATTGGTAAGTAACCTTAGTAGTTTTCTAGAAAATCGACTTTGAATGTGGTCCGGCGGTACTCACGCTACCTTCAGCAGGACCACAGTGAGCACCGAAAAAGGGGGGCACGCTACAGCTATTCTAAGGTTACCTATCAGAAGTTCGAAAAATATTTGACCGAGTTTCATTTCACCTAAAACTTTTCAACTATTATTGTTTCGTTTTTTTTACTTCATCGAAGTCACGTTTGCCATTGTATCAGTTGACAGTTGATCAATTCGATTTTTTTCGTTACTCCGACGTTTCATTGCGTCGAAAAACTTTTTACCGAAGTTACACTTAGCCGAAATAACTTTTAAAAAATAATTTCGAAAAAAAATTGTTCGAAGTATTATGTTTCCGAACATTCATTATACCATTGTTTTACAAGCATGCTTGCTTTCAAGCATTCAGCATACAAGCAGGCATGCAGCGTGCAAGCAGGCATGCTGGATGCAAGCAGGCATATGGCAGCATGCAAGCAATCATGCATCATGCAGCGTGCAAGGAAGCATACAACATGCAGCGAGCATTGTTTCTGTCACGGCTACGGGGCTGCGGGGTTTGGGCGGCCCCACGCGAGCTTATCGTCGCTAATGGTTTTAACGCACACCACCGCAGCTTCGGCTAGCCTAAAGCTGCGTTTCCGCCAGAGATGAGCAAGGATGCGTAGCGAGGGATGTGTGTGAAACCAACCAATAACATCGCTTTATTTTTATAGCTTGAACTAAGTTAGCGTTGGTCCTCGCTCATCTCTGGTGGAAAGGCAGCCTAAGCTGCGGCGGCGGGCCTTTAAACCACCTGCTCCTTAGCTCGCGGGCCGCCCCACCCCTCCGCGCCTACGCGGGCTTAAATTACACTCTAGGGGTAGGGCAGACAAGACTGCGTGAAGTCGGTTTTGCAGCGATTCGTTTCTGTCACAAAATTTTGTAGCACAACATATTGACTTTTTATGATACTATTTTAATTTAATATTGAAAATGCTACCAAGTAACCGGCTATATATTTGTGACCAAATAATATTCCGTAAAATGTTGTTTCGGTGTGGTGAAAATATGGCAAATAAATAATTTGGCAAATGAAAAAGTTTAAAAGAGCCTTCGGCCAATAGCAAAAAGTTATTTTGTAAATCGACGAAATATAGTTCGGTAAAATCATACACATGATACTTCGATGATCTAAAAATATGTCAAATAATGCATATGGCAAAAAAGACGTCGGTCAATACTTTCGGTGAAATGAAATTCGAACAAAAAAAATTCGAAAAAGTGATCGGTTCCCTTTATGCAAAATCATTGTTGAATATTGGGTACTAATTTTATCTTGCAGGGTACTAATTTTGTATGTAGGTTTGGGGAAAGCGACAAGCTCCTCAAACTTTGAATCAACATTCAAAGTTGTGCCCCTGTTGAACGAGCGCGCGAAAGTTATCATCGTTGATTTCTCGGTAAATACAGCTGTTTTTTTTACGAAATGATTCACATATAGGGGTACTAGTTATTTGTATACTTAGAATACCTGTAACATGCCCCCTTTTTCGGCGCTCATGGAGATCCTGCTGAAGGGAGCGTGACTACCTTTAAAGTCGATTTTCTAGAAAATTACCAATTACCAATTTTGTTGTTCGAGTACTAATTAGTACCAATTGAGAACTAATTATTTACCAATATGGAAGTGATTGGCGTTCGTGGTCACGGACATTGTTTTTTTCGCATATTTTTTTTATTGGTATAGTTGTTTATTTGAGCATTTTAGTTTTATCGTCCTAATCATGATTTTATAATATGGCATGGCTTTTTTTGCTTCGTCTTTGAGTTTATTTATAATATTCTGAATCTGCAAAAGATGACAGATGGGCAATTTAAGCATTCATTATAAAATATTTGGGCCAAATACTAACTTTTTTTTACTGAGTATTTTACGGGCTTTAGATCATTATGACATCAGCAATTATGGTAAAAAAATAATGGTTAAGTAATCATTTATTAGTTATAAGCGATAAGCCAATCTTGACAATACAATATAGGCGATGAGGCGAATATGACTTTTAATTTTATGGAACCCTGGATCTGATAATACTAACGATCCTACTAAACGTGGAAATTACAACTTAATGTTCCAAAGAGATCGTATGTTGAACGGATATTCCCTGTCCATTAGGTAAACCGTTTTTTGACAGATGGAACTAGTGATTGCCGCAACGTAACATTTCGATTATTTACACTTTAATTTGTTAGCTGTCGAATAAAAAATGGTGCGGTTTCTTTACTTTTACTTTAGTTTGCAGGTTTTATAGCAGAAATAAGTGTAAAAATAAAATATCCACTGGTTTGCCGTATTAATTGTGTTATAGTGTATACGCATAAATATGGGGTAGGTATACTACATATATTACTAATATTATAATTGCGAAAGTAAGTTTGTTTATTACCTTTTCACGCCTAAACTATAAAACCACTGAACCCATCATTCTGAAATTTTGCATTTACGTTGTCAGGTGTACAGTAACGGACATAGGGTATCTTTCATCCCGAAAAAAGTGCTGTTCCCGAGGAAATCAACAATAACTTTAATATGATAATAGACGACGCCACGTGTCTTTCGAATCAAAAACAGGACAATGTCTGTCGGGTCAGCTTACATATTAAAATACACCGTTTTTATGCATAACATTTTATGAAAGTTTTAAAATCGAAATAAAACATTAACATCTTGTTGGTGGCAAATTTGTATCCTGGCAAATAATTTATACATTTCTTTGAGTGGATGCAAGGTTTTTGACTGATTTACCTATAATACACATTCACATTCGACATTAGATCCAATCACTTAGTACGATAGAATGTAATTTAATACGAATAACAATTATGTTTTCTTGTCAAAACTGATACACGTACGGTATTATGTCTGTAAGAAGTCATAAATAAGATAAATGTCTGTAAGAAGTCATAAATAAGATAATTCAATAAGGCAGTTTATGTATTTATTTTATTAGGTACGCATTTTAAAGTTAACTTTCACGTAATCTGGAAGAGTTAGGTTCTAAGGCAGCTGTCAAAAACGGTTAACCTACTGGACAGGGTATAATTGTAGTATGTATCCGATTTAATTTAACCTTTTATAAAAGTTTAATCTTTTATGGAACTAAAAGTTACTAGTAAAAAGTATACCAATAAATTGAAAAACAATTTTTACGTGCATTTTTTAATGTGGACTGCAAACATTTCAGTGTACTTCTCACTACATCGTACTAACACCTCGCAAATAAGACGAACATAATGTTGCACAAACACAAACAAATCATAAAACAAAAAAATACCCACCAACATAACCGAATGGCCATAAAAAATGGAATGAATAGTTAACAGTGGTGAGATTACCTCAAAAATGCACCACATCAAGTCGGAGATCTGCGAAGGAAGAGACGTGTCCAAAATGTCCATGTCTTTAGAAAATCTAGAGAGTATCCTGCCAACGGGTGTCACTTCGAAGAATTGCAACGGTGCCTTTAACACATGGCCCAACAATAGCTCGTGGAGATACCTCGCCGCCCGCCAACACGCCAGAAATGGCATTAGATCAGCAAAAATTGATCCTAACGCTGCAACAACATCCACGGACACTCGTTTAGTACCAAGCCGAACACCACGTATGGGCGCTCGACACTGGGCGACACTACTAATAATGAATACATTGTTTACGATACGTACGTTCCAAACATTACTTACTAGGTAAGAGGGGCTACACGACGCTAAGTTGGTGGATATTGATAGTGAAAGTGCGTAAGGTACATATTAGAACTATATAGAGTCTATGTTAGGCTCATGAACGGAAAACTCACTTTAGCGAAATAATCCACCACATCGCGTTGCGGCTTGTCAAGTATATTATCCACTAGTGCGCTAAGCGCTATCGATCGATCGAAATAATTATTAACAATTATAGACTTGTCATTGTGCAATCCAATGCATAGAAGGACGTCTATTTTCGAGAATCTGAATCAGGCCATCAGAAACAGAATATCAGACCTATTTGTTATAACCACGAATTTGTTTCTGGAGTATTTGCCCAGACTTGCCGATTGCAAAATGCGAACTGTTGTTATGTATTGGAAATTATTTATACATAACACCGAGACGGACAACTGCTTAAATGTATTCTGAATACGGCCACTAGGAAATTTAAATTAGTATAAAGCTAATACTGGCAGCTTTTAACTATTAATCGCAACGCGTTCTTATATTTCGAGAATAAAACGCGTTGTGGTTGTGGTCGAAGTGTCAATTAAAATAAAGTTACAATCACGACAGTCGCTTGGCTGGCGTTTTGTGCCAAGAAGCTTCGTGACCTTCAATCCGTGAATAAACTTGAAGACCCGTGACGCGATGTGGTCGAATTTGTCACCAAATTTGCGGGTTCCTTTGAGCTTAACTTCTACACTAGGTTATTCACATGCAAGCTTATCTTAGCATACATCTAATTCCTGGGTTAAAACAAAAGAAAGCAAAGAATGTAAGAACAAATAACTATCTAAGCACCTACAAAACAAGGAGCGAAAAAAACGACGTTGTATTATTCATAAACTGATCCCATATTGATATTATGTCAAAAGTCTTAGGTAGAGAAACGTGAGGCAATCCGCTACACACTGTTTGGGGCAATACTTAGAAGCCGTTATGTTCTAGAAAAAAGTACATGACATAATAATATGAAAATTCTATAAGCGATTTGCGTAACACATTGCAGTATAAAGTGCAACACATGGTCAACTCTAGAAACGTAGCCAATCGACAGTACTTACGTCATTTAAACTGTGTAGAACCTGTTCATGAAGAAATTACTAAAGGCTGTTTTTTGCAAGATTAAACTTGCGTTTAAGTAAAACGCTGAAATCACTTTGGATTCGTGGGAAAAAAATCTTCTATAAGTACTATAATATGCCTGATTGCTTTTAGTTACTGATTGTTTTTTTTTAATGTAATTAATTATTGAATGTTGGATGCATTATATATAAAACCAAATCCTATTCTAAATGTGTGTCTGTTTGATTTAGCAAATATGTATCGTTCGAGTTGTACCAGTGTCGCACTCCACACGTGCGGGTGCCGCATCGCGTGCGAGAGGCGTCGCATACCGCAAAGAAGCAGGAGGTCCATCCTCTGAGCGTCATTGGCAACACATTGTCGAGCACGTCCACGTCCTTGCTGAAGCGGTTGAGCACGCGGCCCACGGGAGTGCAGTCGAAGAAGCCGATGGAGGGCGCGTGCAGCACGCCGTTGAGCAGCGCCGCGTGCAGCGCGCGCGCCGCCGCCAGCGTGCCCAGGTACAGCGCCAGCGACGACACCGACACCGACACCACTACGACACCAGTACTGTATGCTCTGCGGGCCTCTCCGCGGGAAGCTCCGTCGAGTTATATCCCATACGACCCATGAGGAAGTACACTCGCGGAGTGAAAATATTTGAGCAACACCGGGACACACAGTGCACAGTGCATGTTTATTTTTGTCCAGAAAAATATTTGGAGTGAAAAATTGCTTCACATTTTCGTCCCGCAAGTGTACATGACGTGGCGGATTCGTACCGAGTTTTTAGGACCCACGTCACCGATATTCAATGTTTTGAGTTATAGGAGCCTAATTGAATAAATAAATAAATGATTCAAGTTGTATGCCTGTGGGGCTTGCACCGCTGATATTTCATTTTCGAAAAAAATTGATTAAATATGTGTTATCCAGACCATGTTAAGAAAAACTACAGTTTTTGTTTTTCAGTAAGGACAGGCGTGTATTTTGCGAATTTCAGAGACTTTACTAAATATTTCAGAAAATAAATGTCTAATTAGAAGATGTTTCATGCAATTTCGTGAAAAAGGAGATGAAAATACTAGTTTAACATACAAAAGTCACAAGTCGCATATCAGCAATAACAAAAACACCAAAATCGATTATATATTGCAATAAAATACGACAAATCCCAATACCGTTGCACAGAACAAGGATCACTATGTTAATAGCTGTGCCATTCGTTAGACAGTACGATTTTATAATTCATCTCGAGTTTTTCTGGTGGATTAAAACTACATTTGAGTATTTTTTTGGGTTATTTTTCCTGGAAAAATAGTAAAAGTAAATGGATTCTCTTGCTTGAAAAAACAAAAAATTGAATAGCAAAATTTTGTCAAGTCCTTTTGATTTTTTGAATACTTCGGCCTTTATCAACATTTTCTAAATGATTTGTGATTTAGTTTTTTTTTCATGACTCTTGTATGTTATTTCCTACTAAATCGAATCTATTGTTGTAATGATTTCCATGCACAAAGGAATATCTTTGGTTGTTAACAAGATTATCAAGACCATGCAATAGATATAAGTACATAATATAATAGAGGGCAGCATTTGCAAACTTTTTTAAAGAAGAATATGCATAGATATAGAAAATAATTACATAGACATAAAAATAAAATATTGTGTAAATAATGTATTCATTATTAATAGTTTCCATTACCAAATATTATTAGTATATTTGTAAGTGTCGTGTAGTTTTTAATTGATTGATTTTCTGAGGTGTCTAAAAGATTATTATGACAAGGGGATAAACATCAGCATCCTTCTGTGGTGTGTGTGATGTAATAACATACTGCAATCACCAGTCGTGGTGATTTAAGAGTACACCAACACCGTAATTTCCATTAGTGGGCTTTTTGCAAGACTTGATAGTAAACATTAAAGTAATTTGAAATTTATTGAAGGAAGAATTACAGGGTCAAATTAAATTAGCTAGCAAAACTTTACAGACGTGAGGGTATGTTTTTGTTTTATAGTATTTAGATAACACGATAAAATAAGAACAAAAACATTAGATGTTTTTTTTTTTTTGGGGGGAAATCTGTTACCATTCGCTTTTATGTCCTGTCGAGATATCGATACTCATCACGCCTGTGAAGTTTACACAGTAAAAAGCTGATTTATTAACTGATAATATTTCTAGTGACTACACTAACTGTGGTCGGTGACCCTACAAAAAACATCGTCAAATTAATTTATTTTTTGTTTTATCGTGTTGAGATATCGGTACCTACCACCTCTGCGGAGTTTCGCTAGCTAATTTAATTGAACCCTGTATAATTAAGTTTTGGTGTAATAGTCAGTATAGCAATAACAACAACAGTGGTTAGTTGACATGTAGTTTATGTTACCTTGTCCGATTCCGAGGCCGCCGTACACGCCGAGGTACATGTCGCGTCGCTTGGTATCAACCGTGCCGTTCACGAGCTACGTGCGAACAATACATTTATTTATTTATAAAGGTCCCCAACATCTTCTGTATATATCTTAAGTACTATAGGTACCTAACAATAGCCCCGGACTTACACATTCGCCAATTACAGGAGGTTAACTAGCAATCTCAGAAATAGGTGACATAATGATTATAAAACTGAAGGAATTTAGAAATTATGGCAAAATAGTTCTTAAATTTAAGATTAATAACAAGCAATGGCCAGCAATGGCCACTTACTTAAAACTAGTACATTTAGCTAAAGGTTCTCCACATTTATTGTGAAGAACCTTTAGCTAAATATGTTTAGGTTCTGATCGGTTTTAGCGATCGTAAAAAAATATTTTTCTATATCATAAAATAAAAAAATATCTCTAAAAATAGGGCCAATCGAAATCGATCGGATTTGTCGAAAAACTCTTCAAAATGAGTGCACCAATTTCAACCAACCAATTTAAATCGGCGCGAAAGGTTGTTTTGGTCACAAACACCACGATCTCATCAAGAAGACCATTGATTTTTCAAACATAAGATAAATTAAACACAAGCGAGATAAGTGTTCGCTTCTGTACTGATAAATGATAACATTATACTACGGTCATTCCTCCCGCTAATCAAGCTTACTAAATAATCATATCAATCTTATTACAAGCGCCATGGTCCATAAAGACATTGATAATATTTAATCATTAAAAAAAATATGTGTTAAAAGATAATAAAAGAAAAATAAATTGACTTACCATTTTATCATCATTCGCCCATTCAGTAAGCCAATAGTTTGAGCCGACTTGGAATACTTGCAGAATGAGATTCATCAGTACTGTGATTACGGAAGAGCAAATTCCTACACTCATCAGGTAGTGCTTGTAAACGCCCCATTTCACCTGCGCACGATACATCAAGAAAATTGAAATGACAGACGACAGACAAAATTATGATTTTATGTGCGGCTGACTAGACCGCACAAATAGTCTGCGATGTATTTACATACTTATTCTTGTTTTTATTTATTTATTTATCCATATATTTCAGGCATCAAGGCTCATATAAAACACATACAATACAATATTAAATTATATTATTTGTATATTATTTTTATTATTATTGTTTTTGTGTTTGTTCTTTAAAAACACCGTCTTAAAACTGTTTCAACTACACTGTAAGTCTAAACTAATATTATAAAGAGAGATTTTTTTTGTATGTTTGTTTGTTACGCTTTCACGCTAAGACGGCTGAACGGATTTGGATGAAATTTGGCACATGTGTGGACCATGACCTGGAGAACGACATAGGTTACTTTTCATCCTGGATCGCAGACGAAGTCGTGGGCAACATTTTTATATAAAAGTGTAAATAAACTTACACTTCCAGTCTCTGTTTTCTCAGCTTCTATGAGTTTATTTTTCTCTTTCAATTCATTCGGAGTGGCAGTTTCTGGGGTTTTTCTCTTTACACTGCCAGCGCGGTCACCTAGACAAATAAAGAAGATGATTACAATGCGATTCAAATAAGAATAGGAACGTCAATGACCTCTATCTGTCAAATGTTGATTGAAAATTACGGTTTGCAAAGAAAACTTATTTGCGTATCAATAACTTTTTTTGTTTAACCGAGTCCTAGATAAATCAAGGTGAAAAAAACATCAAAAATTAGTTATAATTTTTTTTCTTATTTTCATTGTTGACAACAATTCTCCAGAAAGTAAAGAAGATGCCAGCCGCCAATCTTATCGTTGTTGGGTGTTACATGCTCTGTGGTTGTTGGTGTGCTTCTTCGTGAGACTAAGTGCTTTTGGAGTGTCACTGTTTCTTTCGTTAATTCTGTATGTTACGTGGTTGTTTCCTGTTAAATTTGTTATTGTTATTATTTGTTGACGATGACCACTCAAACAGTGATGCAGCGGAATTGAATAACTAAATTCAGATTAAAAATTCTTCGTTTATGATTCGTAAATAATGAATGTTATTAAAAAATATCTTGTTTTGCTCACCCTACCCAATTTATTCGATTTGACAGCTATGAGGTCACAACATGGCGCTAAGTCGATCCTATTCTTATTTGAAATGCATTGTAAAACTATTTATAATATACAGTTATTCTAATCACAATATATATTTAACAACGCACTTGATAGTACCGTAGGACTTCGTAAGATTAGATCATTATTATAATGTGACTGATAACATGGAGGACATGGAGTCTACTCCATGAAACAAAGTGTTGTTTCACAGCTTATCACTGACTATCAAATTAAAGTGGTAATACATGAAATACATGTGATTATCTCAATTAGATTATCTCTGCCTCGTTTGTATGTAATAATGCTGACTTGATTGATTTTCCTAAAAATATTATACTCCCTTACCTGCTGCCGGTTCGGACTCTGATGCACTTTCGGAAAGCGAACGAGCTCGCTGTAACTTGCTCTGGAATTCAGTGCCTAGTTTACTTTCAAGGTCCTGTTTGATTTCGTCCAATTCTGAAATAATATTTTAAGAAATTTTGAATTGGTTTGCCTTTTATCGGGGATCTGTTTAATGTTCATAATTTAAATAAGAAATATGTCGAAATAAAAGCGAGTTGCAAACGCTCAAGAGAGTCAAGTATGTTGAAAAGAAACGGGCGTCGTGCGAGGCGCGTCCACTCCAACCGATGTGAGTCGATTCGGTCGTTGTGTCGCCAGATAATAGTTACCTTCGGGCGAGGACCGCTCGGCGTCGCTCAAATGGTGTATTAAGAACTCAGCGAAGGCGCCCTTCTTCTCGAGCAGCTGCTGGTAGGAGCCGGTCTCCGACACCTCCCCGTCGCGCAGCACCACCACCAGGTCCGTGTGCGCCAGGTACGACACGTTGTGCGTCACCCACACGCGCGTCTTGTTCTTCAGCAGCCCGCTGGGCCCCAGCACCTGCGCGAGAGAGAGAGTCAGTGCCGTCCCGCTCGCACACGCCGCACCACTGTAGTACACGCACCTTTTCGAAGATGTGCTTGCCGACGTGCGAGTCTACGGCGCTGAGCGGGTCGTCCAGGAAGTAGTTGTCCGCGTCGCAGTACACCGCGCGCGCCAGCGACACGCGCTGCTTCTGACCGCCAGACAGGTTTATACCTGCGCACAGACAAACCCCATTTGTTTAGTGTTAAAATAGTCACAACAATTTGAAAAACCCCTAGACAATAGGCAGTGGCGTGCATTGGTTTCCAGAATAGGTAGGCAGGCACTAGGCCGGGTCTAGTCTAGGCAGTCGCGGTCACAGAAACACAAAACAAACGTATCTATTAACAAAAAAAAAAGTTTTACAGCCGTCATCTTAGATTTTCATTTTGACCTTACTTTTGGCTTCAGCACCCTCAAAAACCATGAAAACGACACCCATGATGAAAACTTTAAAAGAAAAATACAGCCGCCATCTTGGATTTTAATTTTGACATCACTATCGGTTATAGCGCTTTTGAAAATCATAAAAACGACACGCATTATGAAAAAAATACAGCCGCCATCTTGGATTTTCATTTTGACATCACTATCGGCTTTAGCACCCTTGATAACCATTAAAACGACACCCATGATGAAAAGTTTAAAAAAAATTACAGCCGCCATCTTAGATTTTCATTTTGACTTTATAATGGCTTCAGTACCCTCAAAAACCATGAAAACGACACCCATGATGAAAAATTTGAAAATGTTTGCAGCCCCCACCTTGGATTTTCATTTTTACCTCAATATCGGCGATCTCTATCCATCCCTTTCGTCTTCACACGGCCAAATTACGAACATTTTTAACATTCATACTCGGTTGGTTATGAGTAGGCATGCTTACTTTAGGGTGATAAATTGCGAAGGTCGAACGTCTGGTATAACGCGACGAGACGTACGTATTCTTAATTTCGTCGTATTTACTTGAAAGAGTAAAGACCAATGACAATGTGCGAAATAGTACGGGAGCCGAGTAGGCCGTCTGGCGACTGCCTACGCCGCGCGTGTTCGTATGAAGATTTTGTTTTTGTTAAGTTTGATAATTTAGTGGGTTTCTTATCTGTGGGGCATACACACTAAAATGTAATTGACAGGCTTATGGTGATTTATCGAGGTAGGTACTGCTTATATGCCTTTATGCAATGCACGCCACTGACAATAGGTATTCATCATAGCGCAGTGCTTACCGGCGCGTGTGCCGGCAACATTTGCCGATATTTATACAATAATACTTTACCTTTCTCGCCAATTTCAGTTTGATCTCCTCCAGGCAGTACCTCGAAGTCAGGTTTGAGAGCGCACATATCGATGACATTGTTGTACTTTTGCTTGTCCAGCGGTTTGCCGAACAGAATGTTGTCCTGAAGCGTAGCGTTTTGTATCCACGCTTGTTGCGGCACATAAGCTATGCTACCTAGAATTTAAAGAACGAATAATTTACCTTTTTTAGCGATAAGACCGCCCATTGTGTCACCCTTTGTACAGTTTCTAGATATATATGTCTGTAATTTATATGATGTACATAATAAAGAGTATTCTATTCTATTTTTTACCTGAACACAATTTATAATGCATAATAAGGTTTTTTGAAAGTGACACGTACCAAATGTGTTGACTCGTCCGGAAACCTTGTTCATTTCACCAAGTAAGGCAGACAGCAGGGAACTCTTGCCGGAGCCAACGGCACCAACGACGGCGACGAGAGAGCCGCGTGGCACGTGCAGGTTGAGGTTCTTCAGGACGGGCTCAGCGTCCTGGTCGCCCCAAGTGAAGTGACCATTCTCTATTACGATCGGGTTCGCTGAAATAACAGGAATATTATGACAACTTTTTTCAAAAATGCTCTTTCTTAAGAAAATACGTTTAAATATTGAACAACACTTACGGTCTTTAGGATCGTGTTCAACAGATGTAATATCTAGTTCATCACAGTTCATGAATTTGTTCAACCTCTTTATGCCGACGGATGTCTAAAAATGCAGAAATATGTTAATTGTACAAAATAATGTGTAAATAAAAGAATGTTAGCAACACAACATGTATTTAACGACATATTTAACCACACCAAGCTTTGCTATTGATATGCCACACCAATAAATTAGGTATTCGTAATAAATTAAAACGATAAGGAAAAGTAGAAGCAAGTTGTTAAAATTATCATTAGTTCCTTGACCAGAGAAATGATAAAAGAAAATTTGAATAATGAGTCGACTTATGATTGTGTAACCATTACCTACATTAGAATAATTAAATCAAATGCAGGATCTAGGTACAATATTAATTAAGTAAGTACATACTTGCTTAATTAATTACTAATGCAAGTCTTGTTTTTTACCCCACATTTGCATCAAATTGCTTTCACGAGTTGACACTGATATTGACTTCTTCAAATAAAGCTTCACACTGCACACAGACAAAATAATCTATTATGATAAACTTACTTGTACAACATTCGATATAACGTTAGGCAGCATTGACAGTGGGAAACGCAGAATGTTGAAAAGAGACAATGCTACGAAAGCCCTCTTAGAGTCCAGCACTTCGGTATCGTTTACCAGTACAAAGCACCCGAACGACATCAGCGACACCTACGACACCATTCCACGAGTTATATTATGAGAAGTGCCCGTGCAAGCGGCTGGACTGAAGCTTACAAGTCTAAGTTGTGTTCCACGACCACCACATTGCATGTCCACTCGCTCGTGGTCTCTCCCCAACCTATTATCACGACTCGGCGAGTGAACGCACAAATTTAACGTGCGTATTCCAATAACCACAGAACACAACGTAAACTAAAGTATGCACTGTCGCTATTCGGTTATAATTTTAAGTACGAGATATATGCGTGTTAGTGTGTCTGTATGTGAAAGAACCATAGCCACATGTGTAGATGTATAGAGGAGTGAGGCAATCGTGGCACTACCTCGATCGCTGATACCACGATGAGTGGCAGTAAACCTAGGGGCAAGTGCATTGTGTAAAACAGAGACATCGACACGAATATATTTTCAGCTGTCAGGATATGTTTCTCGGGATCCGTTATCAGAAACGTGAAGAAGGTTAGGAAGGTCACCTTGAAAACAAACAAAATTATTTAAACCATTGCTGGTCTTAAATTCAACGTTAATATAACATGTCATTAAAATCCTTTGAGATAAAATTGGCAGGGTTTTGTGTAACTTACGGAGCAAAACAGTTATAACTATAAGTCTCGTATGTTGTAACTATTATCATACATTTCCTTCTTTGGGGGTTATCTTGTTGAGGCTTAAAAACATTGTCAGTGTGAGTTATAAGTAGGTAAATCATATTAAAATGATATCAAAGCATAAATGCTCATCAATAACAATATTGAGACTTATAAAACTGATAAGACTGTAATCTGTGTGATTGTAATAAACGTGTAATCTGTGTGGCCAAATCAATGATATAATTGATTTGGCCACACGATTACATTTCCCCAATCACAGTCGATAAACAAATGATTATCGACTGTAATTACGATACAAATTATGAGAATTTGTTAATTATTTAACTAAGTTATGGAATCAGGAGTTACTTTGCAGAACTCCATGACAATAAAATGTTATGTAGTTTCAAATAATAGAACTAAGGCCTGATTCCAACGCCAGATAATTTTATCGGAGGAATTAATTTTGAATTTTTGTCAGTTTTTCCATACAAAAACTGTCAGAAGTCAATTTGATTCCACGAATAAAAAATAACTGTCGATTGAAAAATCAGCCCTTAATTTACTACATATTGAAATTGCATAACATTTAATTATGTAACTAGTAAATACCGTAAATATATTTTGCCAATCTCCAAATTTTTGCATCCATCATCATTTCAGCCGAAAGACGTCCACTGCTGGACATAGGCCTCCCCCAAGGGGGGGTTTGCCATAATCGCCACGCTTGGCAGGCGGGTTGGCGATCGCAGTATAGTATGGTGGTGGAATGCATAGAGAACGCTGCTGCCCATTCTCCGGTACGACCCTTAGTCGCCTTTTACGACTCCCACGGGAAGTATGGGGTGGTGCTATTCTTTAAGTCCGGCACCACACAGACAAGTCCGGCACCACACAGACAAATTTTTGCATCCAGTTTTACCAAAACGGGGAAACCCAACATATTTACCGCTCGATAAATAAAGTAGCTGTTTGTTTATAATGATAAGATCTTGTTTATAATATACTTTGCTACAATTACATTTATTTAGTAATTTCGCAGTGA